>OY759265.1:29521838-30121838 GCA_963662155.1 Lamellibrachia columna
CGAAAAAAAATTTTTTTTTATTAATGTAATGCAAAATGTGGCAGTTGTGCAAGTTATTAAATTACCCGTACTAAATCAAGAAAACATAATAATCATAGTAAGTTTGTGTGTGCGTGCGTTCGTGCGTGCGTGCGTGCGTGCGTGCGTGCATGGTAGGAGCTGCCTGTCTTGCCAGGTTGCTATTCGGTAGATGCTGTGTTTGTACAGTAGAACAGATGAACGTATGGCAGTGGAGAGACACTCACTAGAACGAATGCATCACCCAGTGTGCGATTTCTTCTCTTGATACGAAGGAGTCTTTGTTTGTGTCCATTTTGTCGACAATTACCCCCAGACGTCGCTGGGCTTCCTCTGGTGACAGTTCAGCGAAAGCTTCCCCCTCTTGGTGAGAACCTGTCGGACAACGAACGAAGACTTGTTTAATCGTCGAGGTCACCGGCATCTTTGTTGTTACGATCACAGCCGTCATCTACATTGTCGCTGTCGCCATCTTTGTTGTCACGATCACAGCCGTCATCTACATTGTCGCTGTCGCCATCTTTGTTGTCACGATCACAGCTGTCATCTACATTGTCGCTGTCGCCATCTTTGTTGTCACGATCACAGCCGTCATCTACACTGTCGCCGTCGCCGTCGCCATCTTTGTTGGTGTCGTGACCGTCACGGCAGTTGTATCTATTGCCTAAAGTGCAATAGATACAACTTCTGAGGCGCCTCCGTCCCCAGGAACGCGATCTTGGGGGACATGTCAAAACAAAGGTTTGGTCTCAATAATCGATGTGCAATAGTCAACATTTTGATGTTGTTGTTGGGACTGTTACTACTGTCATTGCCATAGTCATTATTGATGTTGTCGTTGTCGCCGTCGATCATTGCCGTCATCATCACGTTCATTACCGCTGTCGTAGTTGTCACATTCACTACTGATGTGGTAGTTGTTACAGTTAATGTAATCACATTCGTTGTCACATTCACTATCGTCGTTGTCATAGTCATTGCAGTCAACGTAGTCAGATGCTCATGTGGGACCAGTGAACCAAAACTACTTGAGTAGAATGTGTCGCTTTGTGGGCAGGGAATCAGACATGTCTGTATCGAATGAAATTTTAAAATGGGTAGACCCCTCGGCCCCATGCCCCTATGCCTTAGGCCCCTTCGACTTCGTGTCTATGCCACGTCACACACCCCGTACAGAGGGTAAATATGTATCCTGTCGTGGCTTCACAGTCTGCAAACATGGCCCCAGGAAGACCAGTGGTGAACACCGAAACGCCTAGATACGAATGTACGCTAATTATTAATTAATGTCGTGATTGGTCAGTCGTCAATTGTCAGTGTTGACATATTTTAATAGTTGACGTGTCTACTGTCATCGCATCCGTTGTTGTCTTAGTCGCAGTCGATCAATATGGTCGAGACGGCGACACAACATAAATAACTACACAGTCGTGACACTAAGGGAGAAAGAACCGATTGTAGAAGGAATCTAATTAACTAAAACATATTTATCTAGTGAATTCATGTATTATTTTATTTGTTGCGTCCAGCACGCAACGCACTTTCTGCAATAGTTTCGACTGAATGGAAATTGCACAAAAACCAGCCAAATCTGGGACGTAGCATGTAGCATGATGCACGTTTGGTCCTAATATCATTCCGTAGTCACGCGGACTGTACGCCGATAATCATGAGTGAATCCATAAGTGATGTTTACGCGTGACGTCACCGACGATGACAAGAATAACCTCGGGGATACCCTGGACGTTCTGCGCATCAGCGCGTCCATGGAAATTAGCTAGCTTGTGTGTATTAATTATTCACTGAAACAGCCAATAAGCAGCAGCGTCGGAGCGTGAGTTGGAAGCCAAGTGTGTTAGTATCACTTTGAATGCGTGAGACTTGGCAGCTCTCCTCAAGTTGCTGTCAGCCACGCGACGAAGCGTGGTTTTGAAAGTGTCCACTCGATGGCGACACCATCGAATATCTGACGCCTTCGTACCGTGGTTACTCTAACGGGAATGTAGTGAGCTCTGTGTACAACGGGAATGTAGTGAGCCCTGTGTACAACGGGTAGTGAGCCCTGTGTACAACGGGAATGTAGTGAGCCCTGTGTACAACGGGAATGTAGTGAGCACTGTGTACAACGGGAATGTAGTGAGCCCTGTGTACAACGGGAAGGTAGTGAGCCCTGTGTACAACGGGAATGTAGTGAGCCCTGTGTACAAAGGGAATGTAGTGAGCCCTGTGTACAACGGGAATGTAGTGAGCCCTTTGTACAACGATCATTATTGGTTATGTTGTATATATTACATTGTTCACATATTAAACAATTACTTTTATAATATTTGTACCATTTCAGTATCTGGTGTGTTAAACAAACAAATAAATGAATAACTGAATCTGACCTTCACATACTATCAATGTCAGACTCCCAAATCCAGGCTTACGGGCGCATGGTTGTGTGCGTGCGTGCGTGCGTGCGTGCGTGCGTGCGTGCGTGCGTGCGTGCGTGCGTGTGTTGACCAACAAAATTTCTCGCCACCACCATTTCTGACCGTGGTATGTGTACGTTATATTTGGCCTACATAAAATGTCAGATAACGCCCCGACTTTTGGCATCATTAACGTTATCTGGACTAAAGCAATATGGGAGTTTGATGACAAAATAATTACTAGCTGAATAAAAGTCAATATGTGAAATCAAAAGTCTCGACGAGCGTGTGTGTGTGCAAAGGGAAGTTTTGCAGATACGACTTCTCATCATCACGTCATTTCAGGTTTCCCGATATTGCACCCTGGTGATGCAAGAGAGGAAAACCGGCGAAATAAATGTTTTCACCATCGTCCCTCGGTCAAGTTTCCGTTCCCGTGGCCACATCACACACATAAATAGAACACATGTTAGTAAAACAAGACCGCTGAGCTGGCACATGATACAGCGATGCAGGCACAAGCCAGTGACACCCATGCTGCTGCCCACTGGAGACGCAGTGTTTATATAGAATAGCACCCAGTCTTCATCATAATATTATATCACATCAGCATCTACTAAATAACTTCAGTTATTGAGTGTAGTAAATGTACAATGGAATAAAATACATGTCTCACTAATGTGACCGTAAAATCACTATAATAATGTGTAGGCAGCGGGTGGTAAGTTTATGTCTAAATTAAGAATAAATCACTGTAAGGCTAGTTTGTAAGATAAAATTGCGTTTATTACAGCTTTCTAAGATTATACAAAACCACGTTTCTCAGTCATTGCACAATTTACACTCCTCATCTAACTTCAGTACACATCAAAGTACAAAATGTGAACCAAAAGTTCAAAATACAACCAAAAGAAAGAGCAGAATTAATACAAAAGTTAAGACCAAAAATAAATGAAGAAAGAAAAGATAATATAAAAGACGACTGGCCACAATCAGGAGTGAGCCAGGACTAGCCTGTAAAAACAAACAGAACAAGTCAGCTATTTGTATATCATAATGTCCAGTGTAAGATAAGATGATACATCAACATCTATTAAGTAGCATAGTTCCAACACATTCGTGCTGTTCCCAATATTGTGTGTAAAATACATGTTATCTTATACACTACTAATATATAATAATATTATTGTTTATCCATAAATTCCCTGGCATTCATGTAGGTATTAATGCAATACTAATACTGTACACATATCAACCCATAACAACATAAACTCAACAGTCAACAGTGTTGTCAATTTCACATGTCCATTCCCTGACTAGCCTAGCTGTCATTCCACTGTTGTTAACAAACAAGTCTTGGACACTGCTCAATGCACAGGTCTCTAGGGAATGGTCAAGATCAGCCGGCTGCCAACCACCTCCTAGAGCAAGGGAGGGAGGGCACCAACCTGATCCTGCATGGCTTAACTGTAGGGACAATTACCTAATACCTTAATACATGCAAAGTCTATCCATGCACCTTGAATATCTGAAATATCATAACATATTAACTATAACAGTAGCGTCACTAAACATGATCGAAATTGAACTTTCTAAAGTGTTCTATACATATATCAGCTAATGACTGCAAGTGGTCAAATCCGGGAATCTGCAAATGGCAATCATTTTTATCAGTAATAACCAGAATATCACCCCATATGCATGCATGCATGCATATACCCCATTAAAAACCTATTAGTCAATGGTCAACATCCCTGTGACACATGGCACGTGACACATGCATGCATACAGACCACCACGTGAGTTACCCATCTAAGCCTAAGCCAGGAAACAATGACAGATGTTCAAGTTAAATACTTTCTCATGCTATATTTATACTTGTCAAGTTATGTTCACATTTTAAACAGTACTACCCTATGTTATGGCAGTGGCTGGAGCTGTTTCTGTCATAGAACGAGATGCCGGCCGGTGGTCCACGCCTGATTCACGGCAGCTAGCTGGCTTATCGATCTGGTCTATACGGGAATGATTAATGATGTAACTCTATGGGCCACACCCACTAAACGTTTTAAATTCGCCATCAACTGTGGAGAACAGGATAGATTGAGGGGAAAAGAATCAGAGGTCGGCAAATAATTAAAATCCTCGATTGTCTAGTAGCCTGGCTAGGAAGGAGCAAGGTAGAACTGTTCTAAGACACTGAACTGTGATCGTGTGAAATGGAGGCTGATGGTCGCCAACGCCTGCAATGGACACGGCACTTGATGATGGTGACGGTTGGGGAAGTTTTATTTACTCTTTCTAAGCAAGAACAGAAGGGACCATCGTCAATTGATGAATTAATACTGAGACAATGACGTAACTCTATTACATTCACATCCCGGATTTAAGCTTCCTTGAGGCTCAGGATAAAAAACAAACCGGGTGACATTTACGTCTATTTTAAGATGTCACGACAGTGTCACCGTGACATCACGAGTCATGACTGACAGCTGGCAGTCTGAGAGAAGCCTGGAAGTGAGCGCAGCCAATGGTCGATATCTTCAATGGTCTCTAATTTAAATACACGACCAAAACTGGTAAACATTTTCTGGGGGACAATTTATTATTATTCCTTGTTTTAAATTACATTCGTGATTTTTTTTTTTTGTATCGAGCGCATATAGAATGTGAATGTCTTGAAACTGCAATTTTTCGTGGTTACGATTTATAGGCATAATGAACAGCTGGTAGGTACAGTATATGTCAATTTTGAAAGCATACGCCCTACCGCCATAGAGGTAGCGTCCCCCCCATGCAGCAACACCGTGTAATAGACATTCGACGATATGTTATATAATATCCGGGGAGTGCCGATCTCCCCGGAACTAGCCAAGTTCACAATGGCGTGACGTGTTAGCACGCTGTAATGGCCATATCTGGTGGCGGTCTATACAGTAGCGACGTGCAAATAAAGACTCTCTTCTCCGTGACTTGAAATGTCACTTCGGCTTACATGGTCCGCCGCGGTGAAAGGAGTGCGGTGAATTCACGGGGGTGTCCCAAGAAGGGAGTTTATGTGTTTTCTAATGGAGTAGAGTCTGCGAATTGTCACACGCATATTAAGTAGATGGAAATGGGGACGCACCGACAGCTTCGTAAGGCCGTATCACACACGTCTTGAACATTATATATGGCGAAAAACGAACAAAAGATTTGGGACAGGAAACATGCCGTGGTGGAAATCCCAGGCGGAAGTTTGCTAAACGTCGTTTGTTTAAATGTATGCAGTGACAAAGTCCTCCTCTTTGGGCGTATCACTCTGTCTGGCCAAGCAGCCGTGGCCAATCACACCACCTCGGTCCTCCTTGTTCGGTCTTGGGCCGCTTGAACTGCCTCCTCTATCGTGGGTCCCAATGTCGAGGTTATTAACTGCATCACTCTTGATATCGGTCGGGCTCGGCCCCTTCTTCCACTAACTTCCCGATCAGCAAACCCATCTCCAGGCCGTCTCTCATCGTGCACGTTTCATAATGTTGCAATAACGCACCCCAGTCGTGAAAGAAGCGTGTTACGGCGACAACAAATGCAAAGAAGTCGACATGATTCGCTTGCATGTCAAGCATCATTTATCTCTGTATGTTGGTATACGTAACTGCAGTATAGAGCGCACATTTTTCGCAAATGAAACGGATAAAAAGTAGTTAAACTCGACAATGGGGCAGAAAAGGTTGACCTTCCGTTTGTTCATGTCCATCGATAGCGACATACTTCGGAAACTTCATATTCCGTCCATTATTCACGGCTAGGCTGGTATCTCTTGAATTTCAGTATTTAAAGAAATTTAACTCGAGTTTTTGTTGCATTTCTTGTCAACCTGAGTTGGACCCCCGGCAGCTCGGGACCCCCGGCAGCTCGGAGCCCCGGGGCACGTGCCCCAGTTTCCCCTGTGTTAATCCGCCACTGAGACTAGGCCACTTTGTGGCAGAGCAGACGTCTTAGAAAGGAGAATCGCCCATGGGGAAATGGATGTATGCCGGGAATAACTACTATTGCCCAAGCACATAGGATGACAAGTCCCTCCCATCCGTAGGGATGACCCGTCCCTGGGGATGTCCACTTCGATTAGATGCAGGATAAGTTATATCCGGAGAGTCCCTGGTTACCGGGGCTAAAAACGTCACGTGATAGTATAGGGAGGAAATCACGGTTTCAACTGTCACGCTCCGTTATCTGGTAGATATTTCGACTGTAGCGAACAAAGACTGTCTTTTCATTGACCTTATTGTAACTTCTGTTTACATGGTCCACCGCGGGTGAATAGAACGCCGGCGGTGAATTCGAGGGGGTGTCCCAGGCAGCGATACGCGCAGCGTCTGCTGTTCCTAATCGAGTAGAGTCAGCGAACTGTCAAGGAGATAGAAATATGCGGACGCGCAGAACGTTTAGCAAGGCCACATCACGCATGTTTTGAAACATAAACGGCGAAAATTCAACAAAAGATCTGAAACAGGAAACATATAGAGGTGGAATTCCCAGGCGGAAGTTTATTAAACGTCGTTTAATAGCAACATACGTTATATAAAACGTTGGAATCATGTACGCTTTGCTGGTTTTTTATATATATTTTTAATCAGTATAAGTGATGCTCGACAGCCAAGTTTAATGTGTGGAATAGTAATATTTTGTAAGTAGTGATGGAGTAGCAGTATATTAGAATTAACTAAACTTATTATAATATGTTAACTTGAAGCTTTGCTTAACTGGAAGTGAAACTGTCCAAGAACTAATACGTTTTACGGCGAAACTCAATTAAAGCATTAAACAAACCTACAAACGTTACGTGTGGCACATTACTTTACACTTGTCGCTGTTTCGTTGTGGCTAAATTATTATTTCGTTTTCTCATTGTACGTGATGCACTAATATTTTTTATTTATCTTGGTTTGTTAATCCCTACACTATGTTACGCTCTTTTATTCATGCTATGTTTTCATTCTGCTATGTCGAATCTCCTCTGTGCAGTGCAATAACAGCTGCAGGCAATATTAACCGACTTTCACACAGATATGCGGATATAGATTTGCCACAATCAATAACGCTGAATTGGTCACAGTTTACCTGCGTGGATTTTCCCAAAGCGATGACGTCAGGGGTGCCCATGTTTCAACTAGCTGCTGCAAAATAAACTGTTTGAGTAAAAGAATAACGTTTTCCTAAATACAATTATATCAAATTGATTGTTAATAAAATACATGTATTGGTTTGTCACAAAAGCAGAATTCGTCAGGAACAATGAATATACAACTGCCTGCACGCCAGAACTGCCTGCACGCCCCTGCGGCTGACGTAGTCGTGGCGACCGAGACGGGCATTTTTAATAGCGCTGTCGAGAATAACCGAATTCACGGTTGAATTATTGTCGAGCGGAATATTCCACATGTATTCTCTGGTCAAAGGCACGTCCAAGTGTTGCACATTGCTTTTAAATATGCGCGTGTATTTTCCATCAGGTGCATTTAATATCAATATTACAATGAAGGTGGAATGGAATTTTTCTTAAATTCATCATTCCGGCAGGTAATCAGCTAATGCTGTTTTAATAATTCACACGATCGCCACATCATATATATATATATATGTATGTGTGTGTGTGTGTGTGTGTGTGTGTGTGTGTGTGTGTGTGTGTGTGTGTGTGTGTGTGTGTGTGTGTGTGTGTGTGTATGTATGTATGTATGTATGTATGTATATATATATATATATATATATATATATATATATATATATATATATATATATATATATATATATATATATATATATATACATACATACACACACGCACGCACAGTATTGATATTGTACTACCATTGATCTGGATCTCCACTCACCATTGTTGACATGTTACGCTTGGCGTGCATGCATGTTACGCCTGGCGTGCATGCATGGATAGCCCGCGTCATACTCACAATGGCAGCGCCCGATGTCGTGTCATTGTAGGACTTACGATTGAGCTTTAAGCTATATAACGTTTATTAAAATGTAAAAAACAAGGTATGTGAGAATAATTTTTTTAAATAAAATGGTAGCAATTAGACCCGTGGATTGCTTGTTCCTTTAATCCGGCACTGAGTATGAGTCAAGCCAGCACTGCTAGATTGCATGCGTCCCTTTCCGATGTACTGTTTGAGTAGCGCGATCATGTCACCGAGACATTGACTACGACAAACAAATTAAAAAGGATTGTATAAAATGTATTACCATTGTATCGAGGAGGAACGCTAAGGCAAAGAAGAGGCAAAAATCTCTCTCGGAAAGGAAACTCTCCTTCGAAAGGACACGGGCTCGGAAGAGCCACTCTCTCCTGAAAGGACACGCCCTCGGAACGGACACTCTCTCCTGAAAGGACACGCTCTCGGAACGGACACTATCTCCTGAAAGGACACGCCCTCGGAACGGACACTCTCTCCTGAAAGGACACGTTCTCGGAACGGACACTCTCTCCTGAAAGGACACGTTCTCGGAACGGACACTCTCTCCTGAAAGGACACGCTCTCGGAACGGACACTCTCTCCTGAAAGGACACGCCCTCGGAACGGACACTCTCTCCTGAATGGACAAGCACTCGGAACGGACACTCTCTCCTGAAAGGACACGCCCTCGGAACGGACACTCTCTCCTGAAAGGACACGTTCTCGGAACGGACACTCTCTCCTGAAAGGACACGTTCTCGGAAGAGTCATTCTCTCCTGAAAAGACAAGCACTCGGAAGAGACACTCTCTCTCTCCTGAAAGGACACGCTGTCGAAAGGGACACTCTCCCCTGAAAGACACTCTCTCAGAAGGGATACTCTCCCTTGAAAGGACACGCTCTAGAAAGGGACGTTCTCCCCTGAAATGACACATTCTAGGAAGGGACACTCTCCACGAAAGGAAATGCTCTCGGAAGGCACAATCTGTCCCGAAAGAAGACTTCTAGGACGGGACATTCTCCCCTGAAAGGACACTCTCTGAGAAGGAAAGATCTCAGTCGAAAGGACACGCTCTATGAAGGGATATTCTTCCTTCAAAGGACACTTTCTAGGATGGGACACTCTCCCCTGAAAGGACACGCTCTCGGAAGGCACTCTCCCATGAAAGGACACGTTCTCGTGATTACGCCAAATAGCCTTCGTTGCGGCATATGTTTTTTTTATCTACTTATGAATCATTTAGACATTCAATGGATGAATAGCTATGTGACCACACGCGCAGTGTCGACCCGTCGTTGACAGTGCAATCATAATTACGTAACTGTGAACAAACAAGTGTATTTAAGTGCTGGTTTCCGTTTTTCAACAGTAGTTTCCCTTCCGAGAGCGTGCCCATTCAGGGGAGTGTCCCTTCCGAGAGAGTTTCCCTTCCTACAGCGTGTCCATTCATGTGAGAGTGTCCCTTCTATAAGCGAAATCATTCCGAGGAGAGTGTCTGTTCCCGGGGAGAGTGTCTGTTCCCGGGAGGGTGTCCGTTCGCGGGGAGGGTGTCTGTTTCCCGGGGAGGGTGTATGTTCCCGGGGAGGGTGTCCGTTCCCGGGGAGGGTGTCTGTTTCCGGGGAGGGTGTCTCATCCCAGGTGTAGTCTTGTTGTAAATTATAGTAAAACCAGCTTTAACAGACACGAGTCTGTTAAAGCTGGTTTGAATTTTGAATTCTACTCCACGCTTAATTAGGCTGACACTGTCCGCTCAAAAGCGACGCATACGAATGCTTTCAAACATGTCGACAAATCATAATTAATTTAGCTATATAAATTTTAATTGGTGACATTTATGAAAAAAATTCAATGACGCCTAACATGGGCCTATATTCCTACGATTGTTGTTGAAACCTTTGAGAGTGCTTTAATCTATTCATTTAAAATACATACCTGTATAAAATTCATTAAGTTAATAAATCTCGTTTTCATGAAAGCACATTTAACGATATGTCACTAGATCAATGGCGGACGAAACTATTACAACGATGGTCGCCACATGTGGCAGACTCCCCGAGCGGGGGTGTTACTTCCTTGTACGGCGCACTGCCGGTCTGCCGCTGCTGCTGCCGTAGTCGGGGAACTACTACCCTGTTTACGAATCCTGTCATCGCCGGCGACACTGGGCAAGTGAATGGCATTCCGGAATCGGGAAATACGATACGGCGGTGTCCATGTACGCTTGGAGGGACTGTGACATAGCACGGGCAACGTTGATAACGCGAGGGAGAGGTCACGTTGAGAGCTCGGGGACGGGTGACTACTTCCGCGTGTCCGAGACACGCGTCAGTCGCACGTGAATATGGATAAGAGACGGCACCCGCTTGCGCGCATATGCGCAACACAAAACATTGATTGGTTTAAATAAATAGTGGTCTAAACCCAACAACAACATTGACAATAGGTATTGCAACAACTGGCATATCTGGATTTAACACGGGAAATACGAAGCAAAGACTATGGGACACTAGGTTGAGAATTAGTAGCTCACGTCAAGAATGCATATTCCGCATTGATATAATGAGAAGTAGGTCTACACTCCATGGATAAGGAGACTAGAGTGGGATAGCTGACACGGCCTAAACCCAGTGAGATTATCTTGGTTATACATTATAACCCCGTTATAACCACGAAGTCATTATCACTTTGTGAATGAGTAATCCCGTGACGTAGTTGTCCTAGTTTGTCCGCCACTTTTTCGCAGACGGTCTTCAACAGCACTGGACACTCCGCTCGCGGCTACATAACCACCGACTGACGCACGGTGTGATTAACCTAAATAAGGTGCGGTGATTCCTGGAGTGCTCCATTGTGTTCGCCGTCAATTAGTTCCCATTGATGTTTGCGTGGTGCAACTGAAATAGTAACTAAACCTTATTTAAAAATACATCCGTTAAATGTGCTATTCTGGTTGTATAATGTGCGCACCTGCACTGATTCACCAACCATGACATACAGTGAAGTTAATGAGAAATTGTTCTGCGGTAGCGGAGAATTTTGAACGACAACGGGACTTTATGCCTTGGTCAAATACAACATTCCACGACCCCGTTATATCCACGTCTGGTTTCTCGACTTGGTCCTGACTTGGACTGCCTGCGTGGTGTCCTGACTTGGACTGCCTGCGTGGTGTCCTGACTTGGACTGCCTGCGTGGTGTCCTGACTTGGACTGCCTGCGTGGTGTCCTGACTTGGACTGCCTGCGTGGTGTCCTGACTTGGACTGCCTGCGTGGTGTCCTGACTTGGACTGCCTGCGTGGTGTCCTGACTTGGACTGCCTGCGTGGTGTCCTGACTTGGACTGCCTGCGTGGTGTCCTGACTTGGACTGCCTGCGTGGTGTCCTGACTTGGACTGCCTGCGTGGTGTCCTGACTTGGACTGCCTGCGTGGTGTCCTGACTTGGACTGCCTGCGTGGTGTCCTGACTTGGACTGCCTGCGTGGTGTCCTGACTTGGACTGCCTGCGTGGTGTCCTGACTTGGACTGCCTGCGTGGTGTCCTGACTTGGACTGCCTGCGTGGTGTCCTGACTTGGACTGCCTGCGTGGTGTCCCACTGCAGTGGCGTATTTAGTTTCTCGCAAAAGGAGGGCCAAAGGAGGGGCCAATCTTAGTCACCCATTGGTTTACCAGGCTATCGTATAGTGGTGTAGCAGGTTACATACGAAACAATAAAAAAATTCAGCGAAGGAGGACCCCCCCCAATATGCCACTGTCCCGCCATTTAACCTTCGCGACTCGTTTAGCCCCATAGCAACGAGTAATGTCTGACTCTGCGCCTGTTTACGGAGACACTTAAAACGGATGTCACATATCGATCTATATGTCAATGCAAAATATTCCGCGCAGTTAGCAAATGACTAACGACAATGTCGAAGCCCCTCGTATTTGAAATAACCAAAATAGGGTGCGGGAAATCGAAAATCGTTCCGTTCAGGTAAGGCATAAGCCAAATTACATGAAACCTGAACACCAGTTTTTGTAAGCGTGGAAACATTCACATTGCAATATATCAACCAATAAACAAAGACAACAACGTGTGTCATGGTGAACTATTTTTATTTACACAGACCTACTTAATTTAATGATATAACGTCTCAATTTAACGAAATAACGTCAGTTTAAGCGTTGAATGCGGCTACGTGAATCAAAATGAGCCACGTATACTTTTATAGCCGCAGTGCAAGTACCGCTGTCTCCCAAGCGTGACCAGCGTTAAGTTCGGCCTTTATTTCCTGCGGCGATTTCCAGCTGGATGTCTTTAGTCGGCTGCGTTTCCGAAAGGCCGTCACACTGCAACGGCAGCGAACGCGGAAGAAAACCGAGATAGCTGAATGCATTCACAATGCATGGCATGCAATCACCGGTGATTTTCCGATGAATTCACGCACAATGACACGGCAGTCGACCTGGTTGTCACGGTTGAGTTATTACCGGGGGGAAGCCCACAATCAGCAACACCTGCTAGTTCACACTTTCATGCTCACCTGTATTTTTCCACTGGGTCCGATAATATTCATAGTATAATGCACTCGGATCCTTCGATCAGGGATATGATTGCTGGGTGTGTCGCAATGTGAAATATGAACCAATATTCTTATCTACGGATCTCGCAAAAACCACGCAACATTTCCAGTCATCCTTTCCCTGCTTTGGAAATACCTACTATCAGAACACAAGAGGGATTACGGGGAATGGCTTAGACCCCCACACCAACCACACTCCCACTACCTTACATCCTGAAGGGACGTACCGCCGAGAAGGCAGACGGGCAGCATGTCCGTGATGTGACGGACCTGTCTGCGGTGATCTGACTGATCGGATATCTATATCAGCTGACTCAATCGAGGTTTGCCCCAAAATGTCACCACTACCGGGTGAACTATGACGTCTATTAATAGCCGGGTACGCTTTGTGGAAATATACCATCAAGCGGGATGAGGACTTCCGCGCGTCCTGTTCGCCCGGTAGGCCTATATATACAGGGCGACATCGCCAGACTGACATCACAAGATTGAGACATCAGCCCGCATCAGACGAATCACGACAAGTCACCAAGTGTCAACTGAAACAAGTCTGTTTCTGTCAATCGAACGACTCAACTCGTCCTCTCGTTATCAAACCATCATCCGTTGTCTCCGCATCATCAACAAGACGAAATGAACTTCAGCATGGTAAGAGTAGTTTTCAACTTCTTTCATAGTGCATTCCTAGACAACACTTCGATAATTCTACTTAAACTTAAATGTAAATGCATCATGTTGTGTAACATTCTGGAGATGGCTGCGGTGTAACATTACTATCGCTATATAACAAACCGTTTGTATAGTACGCCAATATTGTGAAGCTTCCTTCGTTTTTCATGTTGAGTAAAATGTTTGCATCTTGATATATGGCATTTGGACTTTAGTCGTGGCTTGATCTGCGGAAGTGATGTTATTTCATATTACGGTCTGCTGATACTGTAATTGGGACTACGAGTAGATATGTTATGTGTCAATGTGTTAATGATGTTCTCATTGAGTTACATATGTGGAGATGCACTGGGCTGTAATACCTAACTACTTTCCCACATCGGGGTAGCTGTGCGAAATTACTTGAATACCCCAGTTAAAAACCTTTCCTCAATTTTTCGATTTTTCGCGCTCGTCTCGTTTCAAAATCATTTCGCGAAAAAACGATTCAATCCACTACGATATCCTAGTTCATTTGTGCAAACGTGTTATTTTGTCCTTGAATAGATAGATGACTTGATGAAATCATCAGACAAACTACTGCATTATTTATCCGGTAAAACAAAATCGGCTAAACGGGGCAAACGTGGCACCTCCTCTATATACTATAAAGTTAGGTGTTTCAAACTTTCGCAACTTACCCGATCTAATTATTAAAATCAATAATATTATTTCGATGACTTTAGTACTCTTTAGTACTCTTCTGTTAAACCGACTGCATAAATTATTCAGACACTACAGATTTGATTCTCAACTAACCTAATCCACAACGGAGTAATTGAATTGAGTTTTAAGCAGATTGGTAGTAGAACCACTGACGTGTAATCTTAGATTCTGCTAGCATTGCCTCACTGTGGTTTTCCTGCATTGTTACAGAAGCAAAACTTCTCTCAATTCCTCGTCGTCGTTTTCGTCGTCGTCTGCTGCTTGTTGCGTGCCACGACTTCTGCTCCGACCACCGTCCAGCCGAACACTTCGGACATGGCCAATGTCCACGACGCCTTCTTCAGTAAACCGTCCAACGCGCCCTCTTCCGGCCAGGAAATTGACGCTGCCGTTGCCCCATTCATCAACCATCTCTATGGAGACAGGTCCTGTCCGTCGACGCTGCCCAACACAGGCGACCAGGAACAGCGCGCCACCTGCCCGTGGTACTACGTCATCAATCACGACGACAACCGATTCCCCGCGGACATTGCCGAGGCTCGGTGTCGGTGCGCACGCTGCATCGACGGTCATACGGCGAACCAGTGCGAGCGAGTGTTCTACCACCAGCTCGTGCTGCACCGGGTCGGCGAGAAGGACGGCATGTACCGATGGGAGCCCGCCTGGGAGCGCATCGCCACCGGCTGCACGTGCGCCATGCCCGTCACGCGCACCGCCGCCAGCGCCGACCCAGAGCCCATGCTCGACTAGTGACCCCCCCCGCCGACGAACTGTTGAAGCCGTTCGTCCAGCTCAAGTGGCAGTTTAATTTATTTCCAAACATTGTGATATTGTTGTTCATGTTTTAAAACACAAAGGAAGCTGTATTTTTATACGGATATTTATTGTTTTTTATTTAGAAGTTTACATGGATATTAGCTGGATGTGATATTTGTTGCTGTATCGGAACTTATTATTGCGTAATAGGCCTAACTAAACAACGAATTGCTTTTGGGAAGCGAATGTTTCTACGTAGCTGTTATTGTTATGAAAGACACGTGGCATTATCTCGCTTCCTGTGTACATAATACGTTAGTTTAGCGTGAAAGGCACTATTCGCTTGTGCATCTGTAAAGGATAATGGATAATAGATAATATGTAATTGGATGATGATGCTTTTTTATAACCGGTTACACAAAGGCCTGTTTAATTGTTAAATAGGGGTTTGTTTAACCGGCCTTAATTTATTGAGTATTTTATTTGGAATGAATCTCCGTTAGGGTTAGTTTAACGGGTTTTAACGTGTTAATTATTAGATGTATTTTGTATGAATCAATTATACAAAAAGAGTTTATTTTACCAGTCTTAATGTATTGGATGTAGTATTATGTTGAAATAAGCACTGCTCGGTATTGAGTCATTTAACCGGTTGAAATTAATTTATTGGCGTAACGAGTCTGTTATATAGGGATTTATTTTTAACAGATTTTGTTATTGAATGTACATTTGGTAAAAATAAATTATTTATATTGGGCTTGAACTCTTTGTCACTGACTTGGTACCCTACCCACTAACGTGAACATGACCGATAGTAACGCACCCGCCTCATAGGCCTACTACATCATTCGACACCTTTTCCCGAAGTAAACATATCTACACCCGTACATATTCCTTCTGTAAACAATTAGAAACGCGACGGCACAGACTGCACAATGAACACTGCATCAGATAGAATTGACATGAACTCAACTTACTCAAGTTAAGCCATACCCTTTTTAGTAGGAGCGATTGTTGGGGACAGGGTTTTATTATGGCGAGATAGTGTCATGCGACTCGCATCTTGTCGCTACCCCCCTGATTTCCTTCCACACAGCTGCCTTCGCAGCTATATCCGTAACAATCTCGAAATCGCCGGCGTCCGATGTATTAAACATTAATAAATTAAATTAAAATTAAACGAGAATTAACTGGTGGCGTCATCGCTTGAGGCAGCTGACTCAAGACTCAAAAACGGCGAATCCGTGAGTGACGCTGATCTGATCGACGATTGTTGATGTAAATGTTTATTACTCTGCGCCACGAGTAAACCTGCTGATTTATTTTGCCAACTATCGTTACTATCGATAGTTCACTGTACTATCGACGATGACTATCGATATGACTGCATCGTTCGATGTATCGTTACATCCCTACTGTTTAGGAATCATACACTTGGATGAGGCTTTGTGCCCCGCGACGTTCTATAACAGTGGCTCTCCCTGTTGGCTTATTGAAAGATGTTTCGAGCCACTCTTTACCACCAGAGGCAGAACCTGGTTACTATCCTTAGCGCCTACTTCATCGCCCTGTAATTATTTTTGAGAGGCTAATCACTACACAATTGTTATCACTGGAGGCAGCAAATAATTTAGTGATGCATGCGGGAACTTTACACTTGTTCTAAAGTATTACTTAAATAGTTGAGCGCTACAGAACTATGACGCACAGTAAATTATATTATAAACTATAATAATATTATAATTATATAGACATAATATTATTATTTCTAACAGACCGCGATACTACGGATCACCCACGTACACATGCACAGGATCTGGATATGTGACACTAAGAACATAGGCCTACCGATTGAATGAAGTACACGACTAGAAATTAAGGTCACAACACCTCATATGTTATATAATATTGTGACTCCTCATAACGTAGACTTGGTTATTTTATAAAGTGTGGGCACCATTAAGTTCCACCATCGCTTTTGGGTCCAACGAGTTGAAGCGAAGCGAAACGTCTGAAGCTCACCGAAGTTTCGCCTCTCACATTCCTGTGTTATACAGGCCCACCAAAACCGACGCTCTTCCTATACGAATACACGAAGGCCAAACCCTCTGTAACGTAATAAGACAAACGAACAGCCTTTCCCGAACACTCGACCATGACATGAAATTGCTTGTCACACTAGCATCTTATGAGCTCTTAAGCACGTTTACGTTCTTAAAAATCGATTTCGTTCCTTAGCCATGATCGAAACTGAAAATTGCGTTTCACTAAATAATAAAAACGACATAGTCATAGAAACGCTCTTTTTTAAAAACGCTCCTAACTTACGACGAGGTTAAATTGTGTAATATATTTACTCCACTTTTGCGTAGTCTACTCTAGAGATCCAGTTTTTCACAGTTAAATAAGTTTTCAAAATGTGGGCGATGAATAGCTCGTAAATGATGGCTTTTGTCTAGAACGTCTACTCAAGTTTTTAGCGAAACGTTTGCTATTCAATTGTGAGAAATATTTTAAGATGTGTCTAATCAATATATGTACACCCCTAACCTTCATATTGGTATACTTGATGACACAACTTCGGTTGAGGTTTATTGGTGCTCGCCGCGAGCTTTGTTATTGAAAACTGTCAAAACTTCACTTGTCAAAACAACACGTCGCCGGTGTATCACAGAAATAGTGTTCTCTGTGAAACGGCGTCTTCTTTAAAAAAATTTTTTTTCTCTTCAGCCAGTGAACAAATCAGTCAAATGTAGTTGAATAGTGTTCGATGGAACGTATTATCAGCCACTTTTGGACAACTTTTCTATCTATTTTCCCAATTATGCACACTGTGGAGCTTATGATGGAAATTTCTATCATTAGCTTATGATGGATTTTATAAGCATCTTAGTGAAACGCATTTTGAAAACGCTCTTAAAAATCTATAATGGATCCTGCGTTATGGTGAAATATTCTTATGAGCTCTTTGTCTTAGTGAAACGGTCCCCTGCATGGACACGTGAAAGAGGTGGTCAGGAATGAGGGAAAGTTGGAAGGGCAACAGGCTATGTCTTTGTTCCACTCATTGATGCAATCACATCCTGACAAAGTAGTCACAACAATGGCATACTGTAAACTGTACATGCAACAACATGGTATGAAGTTCTTCATCATCACTGCTGTTTTGCGGTTGTTCAAGGTAGCGACTCGGCGCAAGTGGAGTACTCCTGAGACATGACAGAACATTGTTCTAAGATCTAGCGGCTTACACACATTCCTGTCATTCACATGCTGCATCGATACACTCAAGAAGGTTACAGGCTTAGACGAAATCACACAGTCTACATTCAGTGGTGTGAATGGTATACGTAACGGTAGCACTTGGACAAGGCGATGCGAGACTTCCGCATGGTTGAACAGTATGTTGTAGCAGGGAAAACAGGAGTAGAAGATATGCAGTGTAAACTTGAAATGGCAAGGAGTACACCGACTGGACAGCTGTGGGTGGACTGTTTCTGGATAACAACAATCTTCATTCACCTGGTCATCCGTGCAGAGAGAGAAGGCGACTGGTTGCTACATATATACTGCCGTAGAATGCTACCTTACTTCTTTTCAGCAGGTCACTGGAACTATGGTTGATAAATCCTCTGGCACATTATTGGACATGAACTCCACATAGACTCAAGACACCATTAGCATACCTGCATATATGATCTATGAACACAAGTGCAACCAGTCTAATCAAATTTTTTATTGTTGTAATGTATCATGCATGTCTTTAAATGCCTATGAAGTGACATTTTGAATCAAGGAAAATAAATTTATAAGACTAAATATGGCCAAAATATGTAGGCCATCTTAGTTATTTTTGAAAGTGGCCATATTGGAATTACGCAAATGTGTCCAGTGATAATATTTGTTACAGTCATCGATGCATCGAATCCCTAAATGGCATTTGGAATCACGGTAAAATGCCAACGATAATCGGATATATGGTCAAACACTAATATTGGATTCATGCAAAAAAGCCCAAGGGTACCAGGGTGGTTCTGTTTCACGACACCCTGGTAAATAATCCATCAAAAATAATAATTCATACATGATTTCTATGTATACCCCCATTGTTGTCCGACTACATGCATTAGGTATGCCCCCCCATTGACTGTCAGACTACATACACACGCACGCACGCACGAACGCACGCGCGCGCGCGCGCCCACACACGCACCTACATCAAAGCCAACGACATCAATCTTTGTACACTTGCCACGGCATGGATTGTCTGTCACCTGCTTGAAGTAACGTCACTCGGTGAAATACACTGACATCTGTCGAATGTCGGAATGACGCTTTGCATCATGTTATACACGTCATGTTATACACGTCATGTTATACACGTCATGTTATACACGTCATGTTATACACGTCCTTGCCGTGAAAAGCAGCAGTTTTTTGTATTCAACATAGTAATGCACATACGACTTAGATACCTACCTATGTTTAGGAAAAATCATTAAAGAGACTACGAATTTTGAAATCCACGTGTCACAAAGTGCAACTATTGAAACGTATGTCTCTGCTGCTTAACTGCAATTACTTCAAGTCAAATAAAAGCCCGGGACATTTTAAGCACTATGTTTATCGTAAGTCTTACATGAAGTTGTCTTGTGATGTGGCTCCATCCTCGCGAGCTAGTGATAGTGTTACTACAACCCCTGGCATATATCGTACACAATGTATGGAAGTGTTACTACAAACCCTGGCATATATCGTACACAATTTATGGAAGTGTTAATACAACCCCTGGCATATATCGTACACCCTGTATGGAAGTGTTACTACAACCCCTGGCATATATCGTACACAATGTATGGAAGTGTTACTACAACCCCTGGCATATATCGTACACAATGTATGGAAGTGTTACTACAACCCCTGGCATATATCGTACACGCTGTATGGAAGTGTTACTACAACCCGTGGCATATATCGTACACAATGTATGGCAGTGTTACTACAACACCTGGCATATATCGTACACAATGTATGGAAGTGCGCCAAATCATTGGTACTTCATTCCACTTGCTGTCTTGGTCGACGAGTTTCTGGGAACCAGACGGAAGGAAATGTCTACCATTACCCGTCCGACCAACGACGACGGGTCCACTACCAATTAAAGGATTAGTTCCCATATGCACGCCCCATAATTTCCATCGAACAATCCCATGCCAACCAATCCCACATTAACACAGCAACTGATGTACCGAGAAGCCCCTGGCGGCGGGTATGGGTGGCCCCAAATATACCATTAGCGGAGATCCCAAAAGGCAAACACCGCCATGGTTCCACACAACCACGTAGACACGATGCGTGGCAGAAGAACTGAAGGCTGACCCGCGGACAGGCCCAGCGGTTGGAGCGGACACGTGGGACCTGACAAGATGTTGAACGGCCCTATGTGGCACGACGTCGTACGGTAAATACACAGAGGAGATAAATAACCGTGAAACTGACCGAGGATGGCGTCGTGGTCGTACCCGTCATCGTGTTCCCCGTCCTTGTCGTGGTGATGCTTCAGATCCGTGGCACTGACCGCCGCCAGGAGACACACACAGACCGTCACTACGAGCAGTTCCATCGTCAACATCGTCAGTCCTCGAATCGTACCGACTGAGGGCCGCTCTCACACTCGCACAAATATCATTATCAAAGTTGACCAATTACGTGTCGAAACGTTTCAGTCAACTGTTTGTGGATGCATTCGTGTTTTATGACTCCTAAAAAGGTGTTTGTGTTGTAAAAACGTGTATCCTTTGGAAGATCGTCACTACAGATAAGAATATTCCAGTAAGATTGCAACTAGGAATGGTAACGTTAAGTCATCAAGTGGCCATTTCGCAAGTGTAAACCAAGTCAACATTAAACATCAGGTTAAATTATTTAAAACATTAAAACACGACAAACGCGGAGCAGTTAGAACCGCTAAGATGTGTTGAAGCTGTCGACGCGTTTACGTGTCATCCAGCAATGATGAAGCGGTCGTTTCATAAACCAGCGGGAAATTTGACGTCATCAAGTGTCTGTGATCGTTGGTGCATGAAATAGAAAAAAATGCGGCAGGAGAGTTTGAGTGAGGAATCGTAGAGCCTGCATATAGGCTGCATCTGTCGGCGTCAACAAGCACCGCTGTGATGTACGGCCGTAATCAGCCGAGCGTGAAACATGACAGCCGTGAGAAATCTTTTAAAACTACGGATTCCATAGTAGTGCGTGCAGCCAATGGCTTCACGGAACGTGTAACAGAATCAACCACACACGTAGATCGTCACAACACTGTTTTGGCGTCATAATACATGCGCTAAGATTTTCCAATTTCCGAAGGTTTCCGAAGATAAGAGTGTTCTTACAAGATATAAATTATCACGGGGGTTCCTAAACTGGGGGATCGATGACCTATGGGTCCTTGGCAAACATGCAACATTATTTTACAGTGGCACATTACGTGTGACACACAATGATGTGCGGGCTCAGCCAGAAGTGTGAGTGGACACACAATGATGTGATGGCTCTGTCAGCAGTGTGAGTGAACAGACAATGATATGGGGGTTCAGCGACAAGTGTGAGTGGACACACAATGATGTGGGGCTCAGTCAGAAGTGTGAGTGGACACACAGTGGTGTGGGGGCTCAGCGAGAAGTGTGAGTGAACACATAATGATGTGGGGGCTCAGCCAGAAGTGTGAGTGAACACACAATGATGTGGGGGCTCAGCCAGAAGTGTGAGTGGACACACAATGATGTGGGGGCTCAGCCAGAAGTGTGAGTGGACACACAATGATGTGGGGGCTCAGTCAGAAGTGTGAGTGGACATACAATGATATGGGGGCTCAGCGAGAAGTGTGAGTGGACACACAATGATGTGGGGCTCAGTCAGAAGTGTGAGTGGACACACAGTGGTGTGGGGCTCAGCCAGAAGTGTGAGTGGGCACACAATGATGTGGGGGCTCAGCCAGAAGAGTGAGTGAACACACAATGATGTGGGGGCTCAGTCAGAAGGTGTGAGTGGACACACAATGATGTGGGGGCTCAGCCAGAAGTGTGAGTGAACACACAATGATGTGGGGGCTCAGCCAGAAGTGTGAGTGGACACACAATGATGTGGGGGCTCAGCCAGAAGAGTGAGTGAACACACAATGATGTGGGGGCTCAGTCAGAAGGGTGAGTGGACACACAATGATGTGGGGGCTCAGCCAGAAGTGTGAGTGAACACACAATGATGTGGGGGCTCAGTCACAAGGGTGAGTGGACACACAATGATGTGGGGGCTCAGTAAAAAGTGTGAGTGGACACACAATGATGATGATGAGTCCGAGAATAAAGCAATTATTATTACTATTATTATATAAGTGGGTGTGTCCGATATAAACTACGAAGCTGGCGCCACCTGACGGAGTGTTTGGTAATCGAGAAATTTTGTTTAAACACTGCCGCCAAAATGAAAAGCGTTTACCCAAGGAATAGATTGAAGACCATCGTTAAAACTCATTGTCGGCAATTAAAGCTTAGCAATAAAGTTGATATGTTGGTAAGTATACAATATATAACTGAATCATGTTATGACTGGATGATTGTACTTGTGAACGATAATAGGGTAACTTCTGTGGAAAGCTAAGATTTCTGGCTTCACAACCAATTTAAATGAAGTTTAAATTAATGTTTAATAACGTTAATATTTATAGTTCTACGTCTACACCTTCTACCCTAAATATAAATAACACCTAAATTATTGTGACGTTTGATGCGGGTCACCCTTTTGAGGTTTTGGCTTTGCTTTGCTTTACCTTAGGCTTAGCCGCTTAGCCTAGGTTCTTGCTGACCGTAGGCGGTGGCCTCGGTGGTCAGATCTTCAACTTTCCCTTGGAATGCTCTACGACTTCCTGACAAGGCAGCTTTGTAGTTGTAGAGAAACTCCTCAGTACTCCAATGTCTATCTAGACGGTTTTTAAATGAGTTGACACTTGGGGCAGTTACAACTACTTCCGGTAGATCATTCCATAATCTGGAACTCTAAGTGAGAAGCTTTCTTTTCTAACATTTGTACAAGCACGTTCTATAAGCTTTGCCCTGCTCCTGGCCTTGGCTTTGTCTTTGATGCCATGGCCTATGACTCTATCTTGGTTTCCCTCCGCCTCTTTAGCTGTTCAGTGATAATAATTGTAAAAATACATTCCATAGCAAATGTGTGTCACTAATCCCCTGCCATGTGTAGGCTGCAGGTGGTAAGCTTACGCCTAAATTAAGAATAGACCACAAAGGCAAGTTTGTAAGGTAAAATTGTGTTTATTGCAGCAATAACTATTAAAATTATACAAAACCAAGTTTCTCAGTCGTCACACAATTCACAATCCTGATCTAACTTTAGTACCACAGAATTAATACACAAGTTGACAGTGTATGTGAAAAGTCTCCAAGCGTCACATGACATTGGGTCCTCTGAACTAAACAGTTTACAGGACTTGCTGATTTTTAACAGTACCTGATTTTACCTCCAAATATTATTAAAACAGTGTCACAAAAATCTTCATGTTATATAGTTTTATTCAACTGTATTGTACAATGGTTGTCGCCGAGGTGACGATGGCTGGCTAGAAATGGGCATTTCTATGACTGATGGCTAGCCAGGTCGACTTGATTTTGACTGCTTCTCATGGTTTAGTTCCGGCGTGGGCGATCGAGGCCGCTTTTTTAAGAACGTCAGCATCTTGACAATACCGTTCGTTAATATTTTTGTTTTACATTTGCGAGAGAATGTAATCAAGTTCCTGATTAATTCACCAGAAGCGCTCCGTGCACCACTTGGATATATATATATATATATATACATATATATATATATATATATATATAAAATTGGCGCCACATGGCACCAAGACTATTAACATGACTGGTTATTATTTCTGTGTAGAATGACCGTTCAGTTACATGTTGAGCATCGATGTGGTTGAGTAAAAATACAATTAATGCTCCCTATTGATATCGCTTCGTTTACAGTTTGGCAACATTCTGAGATGTTTATTGACATTTGTTAACCACCACTGTATACGTTCACCGGACAACCTGGGTCGACGTCCGGCGACTTTTCATGAAGACTGAGTTAAGACCCAAAATACACTGTAAAAGACAAATGAAAAGACTAAAGTAAAAGGACTTGCATTAGCCTGTGCAAATACAAACAGAATAAGTAAGCTATTTGCATTGTAGCACCTGCTAGCCGGTGTAAGGTAATACCAGGGTTGGCAGAAATAGTGAGAGAGGTATTTCAGCCAGGTTACTATAAGTCTATAACTTTGATTAGCGCAACTTATGCAAATTATCAGCTTCTACAATGTGTACATAATATACACATATTTATGGTGAATTCATATAACAACAATATCAAAAAGTATACAAATATAGGCATATGTCATATTATATCACAGAACAGTGATGTACATCGGACTGTTTATGGTTTTTTTTACTTTGTGCCTGCGTCAGTAATACATGATCACTGAGTGATTAGGCCTGATTAAATTTATGATGAATATTTTTATGTTTAGCCTTGTCCGGCTGTTCAAAGTGGTCACTGGTTTTTTATGAAATATTTTGTAAATATCTTTCCATGCCTTGCCTGTATGTGTGTTATAATTTTTTATTTTGTAAATATCTTTCCATGCCTTGCCTGTATGTGTGTTATAATTTTATATTTTGTAAATATCTTTCCATGCCTTGCCTGTATGTGTGTTATAATTTTATATTTTCTTCAGTTGGTTGACAAGGTTCCTGGTTTTGTAAAATCGCTTTTTGGTATGATACAAAATTGCTGGTATTTTACACTAAAAATTACAGTCAAAAATTTAGTACCAGTCCTGTTTGCCGGTAATACTAACAACAATACTGTTGAGATGTCACCAAGTGCCAAGAACAGCTATAGCACATTATTGACATCCAAACTGTTACAAAGTGAACAATCAAGTTTGTTTTTTATTAAACTGCTACAAATGCTACTAAGGTCCTGATCTTATTTGCTCTGTCTTAATTACACTGACCAAAATAACAAAGTATCGATATGATATAGTAACCAGCAGTAACACCAGCTCAGCTACTGTCTGCAAATGGTCAACATGTCCTGGTCAGATGTTCTTCCGTAAGGGTAAAGACCACTTATTCCCCATCTTCCAACACATTAGTAATCAAAGTCACTATAAAGTACAGTAATTATAACTGATAAATTAAATATGTGGACATAAACAGGTGGACTGTTCTCTTTCACACAACATGATACAGTTATAAATTGAAAGTATTGCTTTATGAGGTATATACTATAATTTAGGAACTTGCCAAAACTGAGTTGTCATTAAGTGTAGAATCATGTCTGGCCCACTGGGGCAGTGCCTCTCCCACTCTTGGGTCAAATTTATATTTAAGCAACATAATTAATAATCAGACAAACTACATACAAAGTAAATACAACTAACAACAGGAGAAATAGTCACTACAGTAATAATACATTAGTGGGAAGTGGTGGTCTGATGGTTAGAGGACGGTGGTTCGATTCCACCTCCGCCGTTTTGAAGCTTGGGCAATATCGTTCACCCCACTTTGCCCGTGTCTTTCGGAAGAGACACTAAAAGCCGTTGGTCCAAACTCCTGCACTAGCTCAAGATTGGGCTGTTTGGAGTATAACTACTTGAGACTCGAGAAACTGTATTCTCTAAATTGCATTACATTACCTTGGGTGCTGCCATCACGTGGTGGGTAACTAAACTAGTACAGCCGACAAGTAACTATGTCACATATGACAAACAGTTGGATCTTTTGATATAATCTAAGCAAAGGTTGACTTCTCTGTGGAGCAGGAACACAGGCGTCAGAAACAAAGTATATTTACTGTAAAAATAATCGTGTAGGTCATGCATGTCTACATCTGGTCATTCCATCAGGTTGTTGGTCTAAACATCTGCTGGCATTGTTTATGGACATTCCATCAGCCCAGAAATTGACAGCTTGCTATCATATCATTATCTACACAATAGGGCACAACTTCATAACTAACTCTTTACTACAACAAAGAGTGAATTTTACTGATTGGTACCAAAGTTGCTCCTAGTAATTCAGATATGATTGTTATTTAATTAAAAGGTATGTTTGTTTGTTGCCAGTTATTCCTTGACTACATTCTCTTCTTGAAAAGACTTGCCTCTCAGGCAGACCTCAAAGCCGAGGAACAGAAGGAAGGAACCCTTCAACCAGTGCATATCCGAGCAGTAAAAAAGGTAGGTAGGTTGTTATATTATTTGGAAGTGCACCTTGCAATGGCTGCAACCAGGACTGGGGTCAGTTGTAATTGTATTGGTAATTGAATTTGAAAAAGTAATTTTCAAATGGTTACAATTCAAATATTTAATTTCAAATAATAAAGATTTGTAAATATATGTTTTTTAACACTTGTTCTTGACACAACCAGTAGTGTAGTTAAAACTGCTTCCTCAACTAATTTAGCCTATCACAAATCCGGTTCATTGGTGTCAAAATATGTAGTGTGTGAATAGTTTATGTAACATCCGCATTTTTTTAAATCATTGAAAGAATTGCCTTTAAACGTTTGATGTGGTAAGGATCAACATAGTAGATATCCAAAATGGTAGACACTGTGTGTGTCAATACTGATTATCCTCTCGCCGATCACATGACAAAGTTATGAAATTTCACCAAAGAACAAAGTCATGATTTTTCAGCATTTTTACTTCAGTAAATGCTTGAACAAGCATTAACTAATTTAATAGTTTGTCTGATGATTTCACAGAAACTTCATACAAAAGTTGCACAAAGGAGCTAACATGTAGTAGTGGATACTAGGTAGGTTTGGTTTTTCGCAAACTTAATTTGAAATGAGACTAGCAAAAAAATCAAATTGATTAAGCACCTTTAAATAGTAATGACTGCATTTATGACACAAGCAGCCAACACAGTGAGCAACTCCATCACTCTGTAACTATTTAAATTGAGCTTAAACTATGTTTCAAACCAGTAGTGAATTGTGAAAGAAAATGTCAATTGTTATTTATTCCAGTCATGGCTGCAAGTGTGCAGGAAAACAGTTACATCCTATTCATGTCTGTCAGTGAACAATGTGTATCAATAATCAAGATAACTGATGTCATTGATGTCAAGTTTTTAATGAACCTGTAATAGTATTTCTATAAAATTATACGTAACAATGGGCACCGTGAACCATGGCTTTTCCTTTTTAAAGTAATTATTTAATTGGTATTGACAACGTTGAGCCTGTATCAGTTTTAACAAAGTTGTTGCCAAAAGTGTTCAGTGTGTGTGAGTTTATAACTCACCAACTGATACAGAACAGGGCAATGGTAATTTATAAATTTAGAAGGATTGAATGATACATGAATGTTTTACCATTATAAAATAATTGTTGTGATGATTACACACCACTAACGTAATATTACTGTCAATTTGTAAATTCCCAATTGATGCCAAAATGACCAAATTAAACATCGATCTTTTCTTTCAGAATGTGCTCAAAAGCGTACGAGGATAATGCCTGTCCATTGAACCATATTATGTGAATGCCTGTCACAGTGCCAACTGGTGACCACCAGTCCAACGTAATGAACGTCAGTGCCATCTGGTGCACATTACAGTGTCACCTGGTGAACATTTACTGCCACCTGGTGAACATCATAAAGCCATCTGGTGACTGTAATATTATTTTCATTGATTGTTTTAAGACTAAGTACTTCAGCAACAATGCGACTCTGTGTGAGTCCCAAAAAGAAACTACTGATCACACAAGATGATAGATATGGCGTTTTAATTCAATTATGTGGTAATTATATTATAATCTGTTTTTCTTGCAAAGCCTTGATATGTTTAAAATTTTTATTAAGTTGTCCTCAATTGATCCAGTGAATTACTATGTATTGACAATGACTGCAATATAAGTTACAGGTATTGCACGTTGCGTTGGTATTTTCATCAGCTATAAAATTGGCTTAACCACAGTATATTTCTAATTAACTTACAAGTGGAGCATCACAGTTCCTGTGGGTCGTGTAGATGAGACTGAGATGAACTGCCCACCCACAGTTTATATTTAGCAACAATCTCATCCACAGTCAGTTGACCATCCTTATCAGTGTCTGTCTCTTGGATAAGGTGGACTGCCTCTTGTATCGCAAGAGCTGTGTTGTTTGGCAGTACCCAAGCCTTTATTTCATCTCTATCCAGGTTCCTGTCTTTATTGATGTCATATTTTTCAAACTGTTCTTGATTCACCACTTTATCTTCTTTGGTGGTAACACCTGCAATGCAGAATTATATTTTTAACATTGTAGGTACATTTGAGTTTGTGTTGACTGTCAAAATTTCAGTTTACAGCACACTAGAAATAATTAATACTATATAATATCCAAAGTAACATTAATACAGCGGGTAGTCTTGTACATAATTTTTTTTATATGTTGCTCTACTAAATAAAATGCTTCAAATTGGAAACAGTTTTAGTGTAAAATTCAACTTTGGAAGGTCTTCCCGTTGATTACAATACAGGTGTATAACACGGCCAATATATAATCACAGTCACCAAAATGTATCTGACACAGTAAGTGTATTTTGGCAGAAATTAATGTGTTTTCAGTTACACCAAATTTCAACACTGGACTTTCCTATGTTTACTCGTTCTCCTTGGCCCTCAGATACCCACATCTTCTCCCTCAGCTTTGACGTCCTCTACCACTCCACATTAACCTTATCTTGTAATATCCATACACACTTCCTTCAGTTGCCAACAACTTCCTGCCCTAATGCTCCTACCTCCTTCCCCATCTTCTTCCCCCGAGTATTCGTTGAAGTCAATGACACCATCCTTGTTCTGGTCCTGTGCCTTCAAGGTCATGTTCACCTCGAAATCGTACATGTGTTCGTAGTCATAGGGATGGGTGAAGGCCGCAAACTCAGACAAGTCTAGAGAGCCACTCTTGTCTACATCAGCAGCCTGGAACTTCATCTCATTCTCCTCTATGACCTGTGACAGAAAGGAGGCCTGACAGTGTCACATTACCTCATACACTAGACTTCCAATGTTGTCTGCTGATATTTAATAAGATTTAACAAAATTGCCTTCTGTTGACAAGGGAGCCATAGACTTGTTGATTTCGAAAATGTTCACTTATGTACTGTTATCTGTTTTGGTAGTGTGTTTCCTCTCGAATATCACGTTTACATTGTATGCTGAATGGCATGGTCGATATTCATAAACAGATAATGGTCAAATTATATTTTTAAATAAGTGCCCTTTGTCACAATAAAAATATGAGTTAAAAGTGTTTTTTTTATGTTTTTTCGAAACTTGGTGACTGCGATTAATGTCTGGTGGTGTGTAAACAGTCAATGCATGTGACCAGATTTTATTGTCTGTACTTACAAATGGTTTAACTATGCACAGGAAAGAAGATTATTTACATAACTCGTGCATTAATGAGAAGTTAATTAAAAAAGCTTAATTGTTGGTTAGTTGAGCCACCCAAGGGAAGGTTAGTCGAGTTAAAGAATGAAGACGAGTGTTCTTTACCCCAAAACACATCAGGGTATTCATTTTATGAGCAAGTTGGCACATCGGATAGCTACAACACAGTGTATTAGCAGTTACACCGGTGCGTCTATATTAATTGTGTTGACTTATTAATTAAGCATGTAGACTTGTCAAAGACATGTTGTACCTAGTGGGTAGATGTGTTGGCCGAGTTGTTATGAAATTTTAGTACAAGGCCTACATAAGTTGTACAAGTAAAACATATATTATCTTGGTATAAAATTATTTACATAGTTTATGTAAGTAAAAACAATTTTCACTTATGAATATGAGCGTACCATATATATGAAAAAGAAAATGGCTCAATTAATACTGCCTCCCCTTACTGTTCATGAGATGTACCTGCTTTGATAGCTACGGGTGACTCGTGCTTCAAATTGCATCAAGTGAATTACAGAAAGATGGTCCCGTTGTTGCAAAGTTTATGATAAAGACATGTTTCCCATTAAAATATTACTGCCCAATAAAGATACGTTGAAATGTTTCCCAATAAAATATTACTGCCCAATAAAGATATGTTGACATGTTTCCCATTAAAATATTACTGCCCAATAAAGCTGTGACAAAAACGTTGACTAAAAATCCGAAACATCCAATTAGTTCATAGACGTGTGATTCGTTGTGAATTTACACGATTAAACGACTAAAAATTGCAGAAATCAGCAGCTGGAAATAGTTGCTGTGTTAGAAAACGACAAATCTACACGTTCTTCGTGTGTGCTACACTGGCGCCACCTGACAGACCTGCAGTAACTGAGCGAGGTCCTCGTCTCTCTGGGCGCGGTCTGCCTCCAACTTCGCCAACGTGTAGCCGTGTTCTCTATCCAGGTACTCCTTCCACGTGACACTGCCATCCCCGTTCGAGTCGTAATGCACTATTATCGGGCCAGCTTCCTCTTCGTTCAGCGAACTACAGCGGTATTTAGAAACAAATTAATCTACAAGATCGGCGCTTTATAAATGAAAGGCATCACGATTATTAATAATATCGAAGTGATGGCAATGTAAATAAATGTGATTCCTAAATATTAACTTCGTTTAATACTATTTTGTTACATTTTGATTAGGAAATATATTTCGTGAACGGAACAACAAGAATTCCCCCATATATACACGATAATTAATGCGCAAGAGAGTCACAGATGTCACGTGCTCAGTGGCAAATTTTTTTCGTACGCAACCTGTTGCGCCACTACATGGCAGCATGGTAAACTAATTGGTGACTAAGGTTGCCCCCGTTTGGCCTCCCCCCTTGTGAGATCCTGGATACACCACTGGGTGTGCTGGATAGACCGCTGATACAAGTGCTTTTGAAACCTCATTAATGTCAACAATAGGTATCGTTCAATATATAGTACGGGTACATATGCTATGATGATGCTCTAGTGGGTTTGATTTTGTGTAATTACCGTTCAATAAGATTCTGTGGTCGAATATATTCTATAACAGTTGTTTTATTGCTATTTTCTGCTTCGTATACAACTTGTTTCCGACTTCAGCAACACGATTTTATGTTCTTGCGAGTGACTGAACATTATTGTAAACAATCCCCGTTCCAAATTAAGTCTAACAAGGACTGTTACAGTTAAACAAAATCTCTAAAAAAAGGGTATTCGTTCTGACCCCCCCAAAAAAACAAAGGACAGGCATGAGTAGGTATACTTGCACGTATGAGTTAAGGACCCAGGTGGTAAGTTCGTCTTGAGTGACGAAATTGTCTTTGTTCAAATCCATCTTTAAGGCAATCGTCGCGAGCCTCTTCTTGGCCTCCTCTGGCGCTAGCTCGGCGAACTCGTCAAGGGCGTCTTGGGAACCTAACAAATAATAAGCAATAACCACTTTCTTGACTGATAATGACAAATATGCAGTACACATAATGCGTGTACGTAATCTCATATTTATACCTCGCTCCTCTAATAGTGGTCATGTGGCACTATGTCCTCCTCTAACGGTGGTCATGTGGCACTATGCCCTCCTCTAACAGTGGTCATGTGGCACTATGCCCTCCTCTAATAGTGGTCATGTGGCACTATGCCCTCCTCTAACAGTGGTCATGTGGCACTATGCCCTCCTCTAACAGTGGTCATGTGGCACTATGCCCTCCTCTAACAGTGGTCATGTGGCACTATGCCCTCCTCTAACAGTGGTCATGTGGCACTATGCCCTCCTCTAACAGTGGTCATGTGGCACTATGCCCTCCTCTAACAGTGGTCATGTGGCACTATGCCCTCCTCTAACAGTGGTCATGTGGCACTATGCCTTCCTCTAACAGTGGTCATGTAGCACTATGCCCCCAGCCGTCTAGTTTTTAGAATCGATCAAAACGCTTTAGACTTTATCCTCTAGAAACCTGTTCACCCGTACCCAACTGGGTTGCTATCATTCTACCCGTGTTAACTGCCATGTAGGCTACTCGTATAAAAGTTTTCATCTTGCACTTTCAGTACACATGAAATTATTAAAATATTAATTTACAAAGTCAAATCAACACGCAGTTATGTTGTACTGAGATATATGACGGTTGACAAGTTTCGGAAGATCGACGTACAGCTGAGCTAGGGAAACTTACCCAGAATCGCGGCGTGGTCAAAGTCTTCATTGTGTTTCCCGTCTTCGTAGTGCTGTATATCGATGGGTCCATGTTGTTCGTGTGACGTCGCTAGAGGCAGACACGCCAGAACCAGCAGTGCGACCACACATCGTCCTACAGCCTTGCCGTCACGCGCCGCCACACATCGTCCTGCAGCCATGCCGTCACTCGCCGCCGATTACACAACCTGCACTAGCTATGTCTTCTTCGTCTTGCAAGAGAAGCCTAACATCCCACTTATAGATATATATGACGTTCAACTGTTGCGCTGCAACGTGCCACGTCAGCAGTATCGGTGTAGCCAGTGTTGGTTTGCCATCGTGTCAGTCTGGGAAGACTCACGGCACAACCGATCGATTGTTAAAAGCATCTTCTGTAGCAGCAATGGCTACTTACAGGCGGAATATAACAGCCGTTGTACAACGCGAATAGTTAAATTTGTCGTAAAATTTAACATTATAAACATCTGGTGTCCACGCCTTGCATAGTACGTGATCGGTGCCTTGAACACACAGCCACACGATTTATACACCCCCGAGTGTATCATTCTATATGAACGCTGGTTTTAAAATGAACCCTAATATTAAAAATAACACTATTACATCTTTCGATGTACCACTAATAGTGTTTTAACATCCGTGTAATATGTAAAGAATGATGTGACATTAATACAACTCGATTACTCTTATTGAACAGGAATTGAACCCCAATGTAAAAAAATATGTACACAGGGACTATCGCAACGTATTGATGGTGTTTATGTCACTAAACATGTGAGTAGGCCTACTGTTCTACCTAAGATTAGCCTAATTATAACATTATGTGCGGAACTGCTATATGAAGCTTGCGTGCGTTGTTGGTTTTTATTAGGTTTTACTAGCATGAAACATATACAGTGTATTACTTATTCCAAGACACCTTATTTCTACTGTTCAACATTAAGAAGCATCATTGTTTTGCACCCGCCTGCTCCGTACAAAGCTACCCGAGGGTAGAACGGAGCTGCGTAAAACGCAAAACTTTGCGTCCTCGGACACGTTGACAGTGTTGCATCATCGGACACATTGACAGTTTTGCATCATCGGACACATTGACAGTGTTTGATCCTCGGACACATTGACAGTGTTGCATCATCGGACACGTTGACAGTGTTGCATCCTCGGACACGTTGACAGTGTTGCGTCCTCGGACACGTTGACAGTGTTGCATCATCGGACACGTTGACAGTGTTGCATCATCGGACACATTGACAGTTTTGCATCATCGGACACGTTGACGGTGTTGCATCATCGGACACGTTGACGGTGTTGCGTCCTCGGACACGTTGACGGTGTTGCGTCCTCGGACACGTTGACGGTGTTGCGTCCTCGGACACGTTGACGGTGTTGCGTCCTCGGACACGTTGACGGTGTTGCGTCCTCGGACACGTTGACAGTGTTGCGTCCTCGGACACGGTGACAGTGGGTTAAAGTTACTCATTGTTTGGACTACCGACAGCAACAACTGATGTTCAAACTGGGGGGGGGGGGTCTTGCTCATGGTGCCGCGTTCAATTCAACGTTGTCAGCAACGATAACTAATAATCTGGAAGCAGTGGCGTATTTGGGGGGGGGGGCATTGGGCCATGCCCTTTTGGCTTACATTTTTTTACCGTATTTTTTATTTTTCTGTTGCACCGCTACTTGGTAGCATAGTTGGTTAAGCTCCCCCCCCCCCTATGCCTACCCGTTTGCCAGATTCTAGATAAGCCACTGTCTGCAGGGCTGAATTCGTTTTGTCACGGCAGTATTGCATTTTATTTGCATGATCTCATTATTCGCAGAGCTCTTCGAATCTTAATCATTCGGTAAGCTCGAAGATGACCAAATCTTGACTGAAAACATTTATACGGTGTCGTGTAGTTGAGGTATGCAAGGGGACATTTCCCGCAATTTTCATGCATGTGGACTATAGTCAAACTATAATGTTAAAGTGTGTGAATAGTCAACGTCAAAATAGATTGCGAATGTTGTGTTTACTACCAACAATGATAATTCAAATCGTGCATGAGCCGTCGCATTTCCTGCTGAACAATTATAAAATATAATAGACCTGTATTACAAATTTACAATGCTACGACGCAGTTAGTCAGTGCCGTCTTGAACCGGTCCGCGGCACTCTGTGTAACCTTGGTAGCAGCCACGGCAAGAAACTGAAGCTGTTTTAGCGAGGTCAGCTGTTCAACGCCAGCATCCGACACCGAAGAACACTTGTCAAGACTGAGACATCTCAGTCTGACGAGACCATGACCAATCAAGCCGACTCCCAGGTCCGTGACTGCGCTACAAGCCGACATGTTGAGTGTCACAAGTTTAGTGAGATGACGACTGATGTGGTGCAGGGCGAGGTCCGTACACGACGTAGCTGACATCTCCAGCGTCTCCAGGTCTGGCAGCTCGTCGGAAATCACCTTGGCCGCCGCGTCTGTCAGACGGTAGCAGCCGTTCAGCTTGAGCTCCGTGATGTGGCGACTGCTGCAGAGACTGGTGACGTCGCTGTTGGACGTCTTGCCGCTGTGACTCAGGTCGACCCGGCGAAGGAACGCCAGCACGCCGCCGTCTCCTGTCGCCCGGAACCAGCCACATGGGAAGAGCGACGAGGTGACGCATAGACGGACGAGCTTCGGTGGCAGACACTCGACCGAGACGTTTGTCAGGTTCACCTTCATCAGTTCCAGCGTCCTGATGTTTGGACATCGCTCTCGGAGTTCTTTCAACATGGCGTCCGACAGACTGCTCTTCTTCCACCTGCTGCCACCTTCGGAATAACAGGCACACAACGGTCACAATTGCGATACAAAATACTTAAAGGTGCTTCATCAACTGATTTTTTTGCTCGTCTCATTTCAATTTTTTTTTGCATTTTGCAAAAATTCAAACCTACCTAGTATCCACTACGACATGCTTTTTGTGAAATCATTATACAAACTATTAAATTGTTTAATTTTGCATGCAGAATTTATTGAAGTGAAAATAGAACCGCTGAAAACTCAAACATTTCGCCCTTGGTGAAATTTCATAACGTTGTCATGTGATCGGTGAGAAGATGGAAGATCTAAGATCTAATGACTAAAGTCAATTCTTTCGATGATTTGAGCAAAAATAAGCACTTTTTAATTAAACCGACTGCGGATATTACTTAAACTATTCACACACTACATATTAGGACATCAACGAACTGGATTCCCGATAGGCTAAATCAGTTGAGGATACAGTTACGGGTTACATGTGCAAGTTGTGCCCCAATTGGTCTCACGACGTGTGCATGTTTCAAAATCACAGCCGACTCTTGGTTAAATTGGGACAAGTCACGATGCCACAAATTGGTCTTGTCAATCACAGGCCTGGGGTAATAGTAATATGTAATAGTAACGATTATAATTGTTCAAGTAATATTAATAGTAATAGGTCGAACAGAACACAACATACCAGTAATAGTAATAGAAAGCAAAGTAATAGTAATTGAGCTATTACTTTGCTATCACAATTGAACATTTCAATCACATCAAAATTAAATTTCATTGAAAATAATCAGACTAAAAAATGCTGTATTTTGACATAACAGGACTTGTTAACATTTCCAATTTGGAACCTTTTTTGTGGTGATAAAATGGTTTAGTAGCCGAATCATGTCAGTCATTAAACTTTAGCACTATTAGCAGGAGACACGGTGTGACTGCTGCATGGCTAAGTGGTCATTTGAAGCCAGGTCCACCAGTCATCTATCCCTTTCACACAAGCCTAAGCATTCATTCAACAGAAGCAGGATAAGGGTTCCAGTCTTTAACATCTAAATCAATCAATCAATCATTCCCATCTCCAAACCCTAGTTGTCAGCCTGCCATGCTGGGTAATGTTTGAACAAAATCCAGGGGCTTATACCAACTTTTCTGAGTTTTTCTCAGTTGGTAGCTAGCTTGCACACTATTGACCAAAAGTGTGAAAAACATCCTATCCTTGAGCCAATAATTAACTGTCCACCAAGCCGAGGTCGAGCAGTATGGGTCTACTATGGGATAATCAGACTGTGTTACAGTGACAGCACTTTTCTGTTTCATTCCAACGAATATTTAACAAGATTTAACAAGATTTGCCATCCAAGCCAAAGGCCCAGATGGCAAGTGGACAAGGAAGCCATTGGCTTATCGAGAGTCCAACAATGTTCACCTACTTATAACCCGCCCTCCTGATATATGTGTCAACCTTGTTTTTAAACATATTCACGCTGCTAGCAGTTACACAATCTGTAGACAGTTTGTTCCATTCATTTATTGTCCTCTGTGAGAACGAGTGCTTCCTGATGTCCAATCTACATTGATCCTTTACTAATTTTACCTCATGTCCTCTAGTTCTGCTATCCTTCTTGAGTGAGAAAAACATATTTCTATCAATATTTTCATACCCATTCAATATCTTAAAAACTTCAATCTGATCTCCTCTTAACCTCCTTGTCTCTAGAGTTGTTAAACCACATTCTTTCAGGCGTTCTTCATAACTAAGGTCTCTAAGTTCTGGAATCATTTTAGTTGCTCTCCTTTGTATGCGTTCAAGCGTATCTATATCCTTCTTACGATACGGTCTCCATGCTTGTATACAGTATTCTAAATGAGGTCTAACTATTGCTTTATAAAGAGGTATAATTAACTTTTTTCCCTTATATGTTATGTTTCTTCTAATCAATCCAAGAATTTGATTACCCTTTGAAGCTGCAATACCACACTGCTCTGAAACTTTCATATCAGCGCTTATTGTAACTCCTAAGTCCTTTTCTTTTACAGTAGTACCAAGAACAGTAGCTCCCATTTTATAGTTTACATTCAAGTTCCCATGTCCTGTATGTAGGCATTTACATTTCCCAAAATTGAACAGCATCTGCCATTTCTCAGACCATTTCACTAATCTGTCTAGATCGTTTTGTAAATGTTGTTTATCACCATCAGTATTAACCTTTCTAAACAGTTTTGTGTCGTCCGCAAATTTCAGTACGTTACTTGTTATACTCTCGTCCAAGTCATTGATATAAATTAAGAATAATATAGGTCCTAATACTGATCCTTGAGGTACCCCACTCAAAACCGATTTCCAATTTGAAACTTCGCCATCTACTACAACTCGTTGTCTTCTGTCAGTCAGCCATTGTTCTATCCAGTCAGTTATGCTATCCCCGATACCATGGGCTTTTAATTTAAGTAGCAATCTTTGATGTGGCACTTTGTCAAAAGCTTTCTGAAAATCTAAGTAGATAATATCTACTGGCGATCCCATGTCTATCCACTTAGTGATTTCTTCCAAAAAACATAACATATTTGTTAAGCATGACCTCGCTTTAAGGAATCCATGTTGAGATGAATTTAATAATTTATGCTTAACGAGGAAGTCCACCATATGGTCTTTAATTAACCTTTCTAATAATTTACAAATCACTGACGTTAAACTCACTGGTCTGTAATTCTCTGACTTATTTCTCGAACCCTTTTTAAATAATGGTATGATGTTTGCTTCTTTCCATTCAAACGGAACAACTCCCTCTTTTAATGACAAGTTGAATACTCTTGCAAGTGGTATACTGATTTGATCTACTGTTTCCATTAGTAATTTTGGAGGAATCCCATCCACTCCCGGTGATTTGTTATCCTTCATTGCCTTTATTTTCCTAGCTACCAATTCTGGAGTTACAACTAACGGTCCTAAATAGTCAGATTTAGCCCCCTGAAATTTAGCATCAGCAACTGGTAATGAACTAATATCTTCTTTTGTAAACACTGAACTGAAGTAACCATTTAGGTCTTCCGCCATTAAAAACCCCTGTGATATTATATTTCCAGCACTGTCTTCTAGAGGTCCAACCTTGTCTTGTACGTTTTGTTTACTCCTGACATATGCATAAAAACTCTTGCTGTCAGTTTTTATGTTACATGCCAGTTTTTGCTCATAGCTTCTTTTAGATTGTCTGATTTCAGTTGTAGCTGCATTAAGTGCCTCTTTGTATTTTGCATAGTCTTCTTCCTTTCTGGTACGCCTATAAACCCTCCACATAGTTTGTTTTAGCATTATTTTTCTAATTGCCTCTTTTGACAAGTGTTTCTTTCTACACCGTTTTCCTTGTTTTCGGAAGGGAACAAATTTATCAATGATACTCTCAATTTCATATTTTAGAATATTCCAACATTCAATTGCAGTCTTATCCATCAGCATGTTATTCCAATCTAGCTGTGCTAAGTATTTTCTCATATCTTTGTAGTTACCTTTGTGGAAGTTTCTCTTGTACGTTTTCTTATTTTTACTTTCTGATTTTACATTGATGTCAAAATGTATTTGATTATGGTCACTATTACCCAATGGTTCAAATATTTTTACATTGTCCACTAATTCTTGTTGTGATGACAAAACTATATCTAATACATTTTCTCCCCTGGTTGGTTCTAGTACGTGCTGAGTAAGAAAGCTATCCTGGATTAAACATAGAAATTGTTGATCCTCAATCCCTGTGCTCTCTAGAGAATTCCATTGTATGTGTCCATGGTTAAAATCTCCCATTATGATACATTCCCCTTTACTAACTTCCTTTATAGCTTTTTTTATTTTTGTGTTGTCCTCTTCGTTTATGTTTGGACTTCGGTAAACTAATCCAATAGTTAATTTTGAATTTCCTGAAACAATTTTGCACCAAACAGCTTCATCGCAATCTGCTTCCCTTTCTAGTTTTATTTCATAAGCCTGAATAGATTCTTTAACATATAAAATAACTCCCCCGCCCCTTCTTCCTATTCGATCTTTCCTAAACATTACGTATCCTGTCAGTCCTAATTCAGCATCTGTTATATCTATGTTAGCCCATGATTCAGTTATACCAATTATGTGAGGGTCAATATCTTCTACCATAATGTTTAATTCGTTTTTCTTATTTACTATGCTCCTTGCATTTAAACATACGCATCTATAACCTTTTTCAGAGATGATTTTCGGATGATTTGATATTGGTTTATCTGTGCTAGTGGCCTCTTGTTCTGCTTGAGACACCTCTATGAAACTTCTACATCCGACTGGAATTGTGAGAGGTTAATTTAATTGGGAAATTTATGAGTTAATTGTAATTTTATTTGCCAGCAAGATCTATTGCCCAGATTGATGTTGTTTGAGCGATACAGTTTTCCAGAAGCTCATGTCAGTTAAATGCAACAGCCATATTTTAAAGTAAAGCGATCTTGTTCTGATGTTAGATATGTGATGTGATGTGATATAAAACACCTAGAGATCGAGTACAGAGAGACTACAGACACATCTCAGTATTGTTGTATGCAAAAGATTTTGTGTTGAGATCAATTAACATTAAAGTAAACAGTTATTTTGCCTCCAAAATAAAGTATAAACTGTCATCTAAGTATTTGTTGTCAGATTTTCATAAAATGTGCACTTGCTATCGATGATACACCATCAGTTAATTTGAATCTATGTAAATGATTAAATATGTAAAATGTTTAATTGAAAGAAAATAGTTCCGATGGAAAATGTAATAATAATAATAGATTGAAATGTAATAGTAATAATATCTATATTACATTGCCTTCAGCATGTATTAGTAATAGAAAGGAAACTAAGTAATAATAATAGTAGGCCTGGTCAATCGGTCTCGCAAGCCAAGGGTGTTTACACGACCGATTCTTGCACTACTTGACACTGTGGAGGCCGACCAATTGATCAATTCATCGCTCATGTAAACTGGCCTTTAGCAGAAATTTCTCCATACATATCTATGAAAACTGATCACTGAATGTGCAAACGTGCTCATCTGACAAACACAAAATGCAGTAGAAAAGCAACTGGTCCTGATGGCATTTCAGCTTTTTTATTGAAAACATTTGCTGAGGAGCTGGCACCGGCTTGGTGCCCCATATTCCAACTTTCGGTCGATAACCACAGGGTACCAATACCCTGGAAAACCTCATATATTACTCCTGTACCAAAGAAAACTTGCCCAAAAGAAAACAATGATTACAGACCTGTTGCACTTACATCAATTTTCATGGAATGTTTGGAACGCTTAGTGGCTTGTAAACTGAGGTTAGACGTTCAGGACTATCTTGACCCATTCCAATTTGCCTACAGGCACGGCAGAGGAACAGGCGATGCTGTCAACACTGTTGTCCATTTAATTTTGAAACACTTAGACAAGCCCAAGGCTTATGCTAGACTACTGTTTATAGACTTTAGCTCGGCGTTCAACCTTATCCAACCTCACACCCTGCTCACTAAGCTGAAACATATAAATGTCAATCCATTAATCAAATTGAATCAGTCGACAAGAACCCTTCTAAACTAATCGGGTTAAATGTGCCATCCATCAGGTCTCTTTATTGATCTCATAGTTTGCGCAAATCCAAGCGTATTGTACAAGACGCATATCATCCAGCCAACCATCTCTTTGAACTCCTTCCCTCCGGTAAGCGCTACTGTTGCATAAAAACTAAAACGACGCGATTCAACAATACTTTCTATCCTCAAGCGCTGAGATTTTTAAACGGAGAGCCAGTATAAATGTCTTGCCTCTGGCAGGTAGTTGCAATGTCGCGTTTTTTTTTCTTTTTAATCTTTTATTTTTTTATATTTATTATTTTTTTTTTAACTTTTGCAATCTATTATATTACTCTCGTTTGTTTTTAACTGTTTTTAGTGTTACGATTGTGATATGTAATGTTTAGTTCCACGTGTTATTGGGTGCATGGTGTATGTTTGTGCTAATGCCACAACACTACGAATTCCTTGTACTTGCTACTTTGTAATAAAATGTATCTTATCTTATCTTTATATCATCAAGTGGTATCATTCTTTTCTAACAGACAGAGTCCAGCTTGTTAAAGTAAATCAGACTCTTTCCCAAACTGTGGTAACAAATACCAGTGCACCCCAAGGTTGTGTCAGTTCGCCGATTTTGTACATTCTGTATACAAATGACTGTACCAGCAGCAGTACTAACAACTACATAATCAAATTTTCTGATGACTCGGCTATTCTTAGTCTGTTACATGCTGATTCTGACATCGGTATGTACACTTCTAAAATTGAAAGCTTTGTACATTGGTGTGACAACACTCAAACTCAATATTAGTAAAACTCAAGAGATGATTTTTTATGCTAAATGTATTGTTGCCGATCACTTGTCTGTTGTTATCCATGGTGAAGAAATTGCCCAGATCGGTCAGTACAAATACATAGGTGTCCATCTTGATAACAAACTTAGCTGGAATGTCCATGTTCACAGTCTGTGCTCCAAAGTCCACTAGCGGTTGTATTTTCTCCAAAGATTGAGAGCTTTTGGTGTTGATGAGAAAATACTTGTTCTTTTTTATCGCTCCATTATTGAAAGCATACTGCGCTATGGGATTACTGCTTGGTTTAGCAATCTGTCTGTTCAGTTGAAATCACAGCTTTCGCACTTGATGAGAAATGCCATGAAAATAACAGGTTCCACATCTCCCAGGATATTTTTTAACATACATTAAGAAGACAGTCAGTCAAAATTATTTATGATACCAAACATGTTTTACATAATGAATTTCGGCTCCTGCCATCGGTAGATGCTATAGAACTCCTCCGTGCAGGCTTAATAGATACAAATACTCATTTGTGCCACTGTCTATTAAACAACTTAACTCATGATGCCTGCTGCAAACAGTGTCAGTTGTCATTTCCTAGCATACCAAGTAATGTGTATGCAATGTATATAATGTCTATTAATTTATTTTATTGTGTATTTATTATTTATTATTATTACTATTATTTTAATCTGTTTCACTGTCTACTTATCTGCCGCTTTTATAGAATGGTTTTATGCAGTCATATCTGTTCTTACCCGAGAAAAATTTCTCAATTTCATTGTTGAGACAATAAAGAAGTATCTTATCTTATCTTATCAAAACAACTGCATCGCAATATCTCCTTTAGGGATGACTTTTAATATAATGACTAGCATAAAAATTGTTCCAGCATCTTCACAATAAGGCACGTTAAAAAATGACAATGACTTAATGTTATATAATAACAGGAACAAAAATTTTTTTTTATTCATTGGTTAAAACTCCATCCTCAACTGATTTAGCTTGTGTGAATAGTGTGTGTGAATAGTTCATGTACCATTTTTCGCATAATGGATTCGAAATGAGACTAGCAAAAACATCGAATTGAGGAGGGACCTTTAACTACATTTCGATGCACATATAGCATAATCAATCTTCATGCTGGGATGACAAGTATTCAGATTTTAACACTTGTCATCCCAGCACAGACTGATTGTGCAATAGGTGCATCTAAATGTATTTTTAACACTTATATGAATGCACTGTATCAAGAATAGTTACATACCTTGAGCTAGATGGCCTTTCAAATGAAGTGAAAGTAAAACCTCAGAAAAATGATTTCTGATTATTTTCCACATCTTCTTCAGATTTAGTTCATAAGCAGTTAAATTCACATGCTTCCACAGGCTCCTATCACTGGCAATGCGTCTCCAACGCCTGCATATCCTAAACAAACAAAGAAGCCATATAGTCAAATATGAAGAAAAATATACTATTAATATATAATCAATTTTTTTAATTTTTATGACAAAAGCATTAAAGCTTACTGAACATTCTTCAGGATAGTTCATTTTCAAAGCAGATAACTTTCATTTTACATATCCAAGGTGTGTTTAATTTACCTGGTAGAAGCTTTGGTCAACGTATCACATTGACTTCATCAGTACCGATGACGCTGAATGACGTCATCGTACACAGATCAGGAAAACTAGAACACCCATCAACAGAGATGAGGGCAATTACGAACTGCTTCATGTGTATGATGATGTCATTCAGCGTCATCGGTACTGATGAAGTCGATGTGATACGTTGACGAAAGCCTCTACCAGGTAAATTAAACACACCTTGGATATGTAAAATGAAAGTTATTTGATTAGCATGAAAGCTTAATTTGATCAAAACCTTTCACAGAAGCTTTCTTCCAGTGTGGGAACATACTGTTATAGCTTTTATTTTAAATGATCTTCTTTTGAACTATAGAACAGAAAATGGAAGAATAGCCTGTTTCTCTGCTTTTCTCCTGCATGAACCTATAGAATGTTAGTATTGGCATAAATGCATGAACCTATGGAATGTTAATATTGGCATAAATTTGAATTTATTAAGGAAGATGTTAGCTTCTACACTGCATCCACTAGCTGAGTGTTAAATAAAACTGAAAGTTTCGGATCTGGCACATCGATCTTTTGCAGATGGTTTTGCTTAGGCTGAATTCACACCTCACTCTCTTTTTTAGAAAGAGTGAATCCACCACATATTTTTATTTCCCTGTGTGGGATCTTTTTCTTCCCCTGACATAGACACCAGGTAGAAGGGATCAATGGTTTGTACTATCTCTTCCAAAAGACACAGGTACTATTTATTATAGGGAGTAAACAATTATTTGAGCTAAGTTACATAAATCACCTGGTTGTTTTATGTACATATTTATATAGATTAAATTACTGCTTAAATAATTCACTGTAGATCAACTTCCATCACATCTGCATTAACAAGTTGTCAAGTCTCATTCCCTCCTTCAGAATAATACCGCATTCAAAGATTTACACAAAAGCCTTTACCTGTTTCAGGTAGCTAACATTGCTGGTTTGTGATACCAAAGCAAGAAAAATAATAAAAACAATTGCAAACAAATTTAACTGTATCTAAAAAGGAACACACCTTCCAGCACAGCACAACTCTTTAACTGTTAAATAGTGAAAGATTTCAAGTATTATATTGTCAGGCAAATTAGAAATTACAGCATTTGTATTTAGAGCGAAATCCATCGTACGGGCATGTTTAAAGTCACGTGATGTACACACTACTACTATACTCCTTTGGGTAAAATCTGTCAAATTTGTAATCCTATTTTTACCTATCATTGTACGTCTACTGTGTGCTCATGTTATGAATTTATACAATAACCATATAAACATGGAACACAACTAATTTTTTTACATCGTGCACTTCGTGTTTCATCATTTCACATTTTGTGTAAAAAGACGCTTAGGACCAGATGCATACAAGTCAATTTAGTTTGCAACTGCGCTAACGGTGGAGGGGAATACGTTTCCTTTTAGTTCGTTTATTTTTTTCAGAAATGCAGCACACGTCGAACTTACAGAGTGAGTTGGGACGTAGCAAACGTTGGTTACCCAAACGTTAACCACAAAGCCGTCACGTATCGTTTGATAGCGGATGGAAGAGTTTGAGCGATAATGGGTTTAAGAAACTTATGGTGGTTTGCCCGGGTGTCGGATGTTTCGGCCCAGAACGGGTTCGGCCCATGGGCCGAACCAACCGTTTTCGCAACCGGTTAACCATGAAGCGTTTTCGTTCACATGGGCCGAATCAACCGTGTATGTAACGTAACCGGTGCTAGCGGGCTCCGTGGACCAAAACGACTATCGTATTCTAACTGGAAAGTGGACGTTATTACGTTGTTAATTTTCCACTTGACTTTTTGCGACTTGCATATTGTATATACTAAATTATTAGCGTTTTCGAATTGTTAATAAACATACAGATGCATTAAGAATGAAATGTTTTTTATTAAATATATACAGATGAAGATGCAAGGTTTTGTGCGCAATCATAATTTTAATTTTTTATCGAATCAGTTGTGGGTCAAAACGACTATTCTTAGAATTTTGCTATTTCGAATTCCGCTATTAACGTGAGCTGAATCGACCGTTGCTGAATTCAATAGCGATGCGTTTTTCAGTGAAGTGGGCAGAACCATCCGTCTGCCTAGGCCGAACCATCCTGGACCTGTTTGCCCTTACTGTACTGGCTTAGGGTTGCACAGTATTAAATGTCCAGTGTCGTAAGAAACCACTTTTACCTGTGATCAACGACGGGCTCTGTGGAGCCAAACAAGAAGATGTTTTGATAATCCTTTATAAATCTAACCCCAATTATTACGTCATTCTTACTAAATTTTCTATACCAAAATGTTCAGTCATCAAACTACATCGTTTGAAATTGTTGAGTTACACAAAAGGCATATTATATATATATATATATTTATATTCAAATATTATGTTTAGGACACTTTGCAGTCCAGTGGTGCTCCAAATTGAATCAGCCTCCATTGCTATTGCTCATTTCAGAAGCGCATTGAGCAATAACAAGATTAATTTGCAATTCTCTTAAGCTGTGCATTTTAATAATGTGTGGTCTTAAATATATACAGGAAATAGGGAATGAATCCGACCCAGCAAATATATTCGATTTTACAAATTGGATGATTCTGTTAAGTCCACTGTATTAGGGATAACAGTCACTGGAAAGTGTTTCTCAAAAAAAGCTGTGCCTGTGTTAAACATGCATAAGTCTTAGTTGGGGTTAAAAATTTGCCTCCCTTTTAAGAGGCTTTTCTTTATAGTCCTAATTATAGTTATTGACTTGTATATGTTGGATGTATAATGCTTGTAACTAGTTAAAGTTGATGTACTAATTTGTTCCAGATGTTATTGCTAAACTCACCAATTCAAGCCAGGGTGGAATACGAGCAACGTGCAAGAAGTGTGGTTATGGTAAGAAATCATATTATATACAAAAATCACACAGCGACCTACAAGGATTGACTCTCATTGCAAGCATAAAAAAAATAAAATTCATGTCTCTAAAGATAAATGACTCTATTCCCATTAGATATGTGTTAATGATAACTGTGAAATATAGCCTGACATTTCTATATGCCGAGATTGAATTTTTTCACATTTAATACACTTTGAATCTGCCAACAAAACCAATGTTTTCCATGACATTAAATGCAATTTTCCGATATTGTTCCGCATGTTGTTTGCAGAGCTGATTTGTGTTTGCAGCTGGGCACTTAACATTCCAGTGTCGCAACTTTGTGAAGGTCGATCCACAGAGAGAAATCATCCTTGACGTGAGCAGCACAAGTTCTGACACCGATGATGACACAGAGTTTGTGTCACCTCTCAACAAGTTGTCCAAAGGTACAGCAAAGTTCTAGCAAAACAGACAGCTCGTCATTGACTGCCCTCTTGTGATAAAGATGTGCTTCACTCCGTCCCTGCTCATTGGTAGTCTTTTCTTTATTGTTTTTATGTTATTTACATTATACCCTGGGTAGTGTTTTTTACATTCTACACGACTCTCACCAATAAATTATTTTGTAACTTATTGCTAGTAATCAGTTCATACAATGAAACATAATGATATATATTCACATTTTCTTGTGACATGGGCCACGTGGCAGCCATTAAGAAGTTTTTTCAAAGGTGTTTTTTTTATATTACGTCATTTAGAATTGTCTTCAAAGGTGTAGTTTTTCCAAGAACAATTGTATTAATTTTGTGTTGTTTGATCTTGAAACATAAAATAATGTTAATTGATGGTTCTTTAAAAATAAATAAAAAGTTTATGTTTTAATGTGGCAGATGAGAAGTCGGTGGAACATAAACACAGGGAAGGGAAGAAAAAGAAGAAGAAAAGGTACAGTGAAATTTAACTAAGTATCTGGATAATCATGTCAGTTTACTTACAGTATCATGCAGTATCTCTGTGCATGTTGTAGTGGATACTAAATAGGATAGATTAAAAAAGTAGATTATAAGACAAGACGAGTAAAATATTGACCTGAGGAAGGACATTTAGATTGGTGAATCTTCATTGTCAAATGTAAATACTAGCAACAACAAGTCAATAATAACTGTGGTTGGCCGGGTGATTACTTTCAGGAGACACAGATCTGGCAGTGGGAATGACTCAAGTAGCAGCAGTGCCAGGAAGAAACAACACAAGAAGAGAAGACACAGACACCCAGCATCCTCTGAGAGCAGCACAGATGATGCCGAAGATGAGAGACAGACCGCAAGACACAGGCAAGTGTCGCAAGGCAACACTCAAACTGTCTGCCTCAAACAGACAGCGTGCAGGTGTAGGGCAACATTACACACACACACACACTTCAAGTCAAATCTTAAAGTTAATGTAGAAAGATTGGGAAATGAATTTTTATGTTTCACTTGATATGCTTTTGTCATTGTTGTCATTTTGTTGTAGCTTTAAAGTTAATAATATAATGTATTTTAATCGCTGGATGGCAAATGGGTCTACTGCTATCCTCGTATTGAAGACAAATATAATACATAGGGTTTATATTGTTATTTTATCTTTTATGCTGTCCGAAAGTATTCTTCGTTTATCAGGATAATGTATTCCTGGGTAACACAATCATCTACTAAATCATCTACTAAATGTTTTTAGACTGAATTAGACATTACCAGTGGTTGCTAAGTCATCCACCATTGGTGTCACATGTCATTTCGGGTTACCTCTATTGAGCTGCTTGAACACTGGTGGTGAAATGTAATCTACAGCAAAATGAATGCATAATTGCACGCTGTTTCAGACGGGCCACTCGGAGAGAGAACGACGAAGACAGACACTCTAGAAAACACAGATCAAGATCAAAATCTGGGTCGGATGACTCAACAGAAAGGAGACATTCCAAGCACCACCACAAGCACAAGAAACACAAACACAGCCAGTCAACGCATAAACATGGTCACAGGAATGGATAATGGCTCTCTATATCATGTATTTTTTAATATAATTTTTATAATGTTTTTATCAAGTATTTTAATATGTTGGTGAAAAATGGCAAAAGACATTGACATTGTGCAAACTGAGGTTTTTCTCGTTAGAAATGTATTTTTCGATGGTAATATGTGCAGCAGCAGTGGTAATTAACCATATTTGCTCTGCATGGTCAATTTAGAAAATCAATCATCCTGACTGTACCGTATAATGCACGTTGTGGACAGTATCATGGAACAGTGCAAGTGGCAATACCACCCATAGTACTCAGTACCTACATATCTGGAATTGAACTAGATCACTTTTCTGTTGCAAGTTCAGTTGTAGGTTACTAAATCAACATTAAAGATGTCTGGAATATGAAAAAAATATTTCTGCCAATTGATGTGAATTCAGCAAATAAACTGTCTTTAAGAATTATTTTGTTTGTTTTACATTTATGGTCTCTGAAATGGGATCAATGATGACATTTGTCACAGTCCCCTGGATCACAGCCAGCGTAATACTGTGTTGGAGTTTAACTCACTTTCACTCCAAATTGGTCGATTGGTGTGTGTGGTGTGGTGTGTGTGGTGTGGTGTGTGCGGTGCGGTGTGTGTATATAATTACGTATAATTTTGTGCTTATGTAAATGCATGTGTGTAAAATTATATGGAAGCTGTTTTATTTACATCAAGAATAGGCTTAGAAAGGCATGGGGAAACTCAACAAATTTGGATGTCAAAGGGTATAAATATAAAGACCAATATAAGAATGTTCACCAACAATGTTATACCAGTGCTTCTCTATTGCTCTGAAACATGGAAAAAAAGTTACCAATGGATGATATGATCCATTTATGCGAATCTATGAATTACAGTGAAACGATTCTGAAGTTCTGAACTCCTGCTGATAGTTTAGGTCTGCGTGGAATTGTACCGATATTGTTATTATTTGTACAGAAACAAGGCTAGGTGATTATTTGTAGGCTAGGTGATCTGTTGGATTTAAACAAAACGCTAGATGGAGACACTAAACCCATCTCGCCGTTTTCACGGGAATATGTCGCCAGATCAATTTACGATGTAAAGAGGCTAATGCAAACGTTGTGTTTATAAAATATATTTATAATAGCAAGGATCTTTGACGATTTTAATCATGAATGTTGACGTTGAATTCCACATTCGTAGCGGTTATCCGTGGAGCAGACTGCCTGCGAATGTGCGACAGGTAAGGTTTGCAGCATCCTTCTTGGCCTAAACGATATTCTCATTGACAGTGTCAGTGTTGATACTGACGTACAGACGGCAGACGGTGACAGTTGACAGTGCGCGGGGGTCCTACTAAACACCGTCCACAAGCGTCTACAATCGTCCACTAACGCAAAACATCGTTTAAAGTCACGTGATAAGATGTTACCACAAATTAGAAACGTGTATTACAACATAATTGTGAGACACAAAGTCGCTTTCTCCCTCCAGAGCCAGAGGCAGAGGCAGAGTCCACGGCACTAGAGTAGAGGCCGTGCCAGTGGCATGAGTCATGACTTTGTCTTATATGTGAGCGTTGTGATCTTCTCCTGCCTCTTCACATCCGTCTTCATTGTCATGCATAACTGTCATATCTCCCACCAGCAGTGACACGTCTGCTGTTCTTGATCGTGTTCAGTAAAAGCATTGCCCGTCATGCGTAATGGTCATATCTCCCCGGGCAGTGCCAATGACTGGTCAGAATCAGTGCTGTGTACATCGATACCTTAAGCGCAAGTATTGATAACCCCATGTTCAATAGTCTTGTTGATAACAATGATTTATAGAAGCAGAGGAAGAAACTCGACCAGTAAGCTAATCAAAGATTTTTGGACACAAATGAACTGTAGATAATTCTAAAGAACAAAAATGAAGTATTGTTTAGTATTCTGACAGGCCAGATTGAAAATGTTTACTATTTGGGGGACAATGCCCAGAACAACACAGATAGGCAATGACGTAAGAAAAGTGTGCGTAATGAGGATTGCAGTTCCTGGGATAGCAAATCAACATCAACCAAAATTGGTACATTGTGTAGCATGTGTAGTTAGGTTAATATTTGTTAGTTCCACAGGACCAGATATGGTTTATATGATTGACTAATGTTCAGTATAAAATTGACACCTACATGGTGTAGCATAAAGATAAAACTACTGTTAAGTGTTACAATCTACGACAACATCATTCCTTTGATATAGCATTAATTAATTACTCAATACTTGAGCAAACCTCGTAACTACAACTCACCGCACAAATGAATACATTCAGCACGCATGTTAAACAGAGTAACATACGTTATGACTAACACACACATAAAACGATGTTCCTACATAGTGGTTGTTGATATCTTTAAAGTTGTTTTCAATCCACACCTACAATGATGCGAGAGGACTGGTCGTCATGGACACTGGAGTCACTGGACACACGTGGTGGATCTGCCGCACATCTGTCACCCTACTCAACCCAGTCCCGGGATTCATGGCCCGCCCATAACCGCCCCCACAGCATACGACAGTACACAGTTATACACATATTTGTATTTACGGCACTATTTTGATGTTTGCTATGTCAATATTATTATTATTTCATTAAAAATAACTTTTCAGCCTGGGTCTGGCTTTCATACTGCGGTCTGGGTCCATATCTAGGGCTGTCGGTTTTCATACTCCACCATATTAGGTATTAAAGGTGAAATACAGGACGGTTAATACATGGTTAATGTTACTGATTTGATTTAGAATATACATAATTGTAATGACAAAAGTGGTAAAGTCAAGATAAACAATTCTGTGATTGGCTTCCTATTCCAATTATGAAATGGCAATATAGCCAATAACACCCGCGGGTCACTGACGCCCGCAACATACTTTTGTCATACCTGATGCTACTTTTGTCATACCTAATGCCTTATGTGACTACTAGCAGTGTAAACTATCATTTTAATGGTACTTTGCATTAGTGAATGCTTGCGCTAATAATTTTGTAATACCCTAAATAACTTATACCTTATGTGACTAGGTGTTTTGCATTAGAACTTAGAAGACGTTTGTAAACGTTTGTAGATGCTTTTGTAAACGTTTGTAAACATTTGTAGACATCATCTAAACACCACCGTGGTGTTTAGTATGATCGGTCTGCGAACTGTGTCGCCGTCATCGACCAGCTTGTTTTGATAAGTTTAAGTTGTGTAGCTCACGCAAACTGATCGAGAACATTTCATAATTAAGACTGGATTCACTGAAGTAGTACTTCAGACACCTATGCCAGGCCATGCTAATATTGTGTGGCACCTACAGGTATTGTGTGACAACTACATGTATTGTGTGACACCTACATGTATTGTGTGACACCTACATGTATTGTGTCACACCTACATGTATTGTGTGACACCTACATGTATTGTGTGACACCTACATGTATTGTGTGACACCTACATGTATTGTGTCACACCTACATGTATTGTGTGACACCTACATGTATTGTGTGACACCTACATGTATTGTGTGACACCTACATGTATTGTGTGACACCTACATGTATTGTGTGATACCTACATGTATTGTGTGACACCTACATGTATTGTGTGAAACCTACATGTATTGTGTGACACCTACATGTATTGTGTGAAACCTACATGTATTGTGTCACACCTACATGTATTGTGTCACACCTACATGTATTGTGTCACACCTACATGTATTGTGTCACACCTACATGTATTGTGTCACACCTACATGTATTGTGTCACACCTACATGTATTGTGTCACACCTACATGTATTGTGTGACCCGGGGACTGACCCCTACATGTATTGTGTGACACCTACATGTATTGTGTCACACCTACATGTATTGTTTGACACCTACATATATTGTGTCACACCTACATGTATTGTGTCACACCTACATGTATTGTGTCACACCTACATGTATTGTGTCACACCTACATGTATTGTGTCACACCTACATGTGTTGTGTCACACCTACATGTATTGTGTCACACCTACATGTATTGTGTCACCCGGGGACTGACCCCTACATGTATTGTGTGACACCTACATGTATTGTGTGACACCTACTTGTATTGTGTCACACCTACGTGTATTGTGTCACACCTACGTGTATTGTGTCACACCTACATGTATTGTGTCACACCTACGTGTATTGTGTCACAACTACGTGTATTGTGTCACACCTACATGTATTGTGTCACACCTACGTGTATTGTGTCACACCTACCTGTATTGTGTCACACCTACGTGTATTGTGTCACACCTACGTGTATTGTGTCACACCTACGTGTATTGTGTCACACCTACGTGTATTGTGTCACACCTACGTGTATTGTGTCACAACTACGTGTATTGTGTCACACCTACGTGTATTGTGTCACAACTACGTGTATTGTGTCACACCTACATGTATTGTGTCACACCTACGTGTATTGTGTCACACCTACATGCATTGTGTCACACCTACGTGTATTGTGTCACAACTACATGTATTGTGTCACACCTACATGTATTGTGTCACAACTACATGTATTGTGTCACAACTACGTGTATTGTGTCACACCTACGTGTATTGTGTCACACCTACGTGTATTGTGTCACAACTACGTGTATTGTGTCACACCTACATGTATTGTGTCACAACTACATGTATTGTGTCACAACTACGTGTATTGTGTCACACCTACGTGTATTGTGTCACACCTACGTGTATTGTGTCACAACTACGTGTATTGTGTCACAACTACATGTATTGTGTCACAACTACATGTATTGTGTCACAACTACATGTATTGTGTCACAACTACATGTATTGTGTCACACCTACATGTAAAACATAGAAGGTTAGTTTACGATAAACCTGTGTCTGTGTATATATCACTTAGTGTTGATGGAGTGATCATGAAGCAGTATATGACTATATAAAGCTTTGAATTTCTATATATGCAGTGATGATGTCTATTTGCAGAATTTGGGCAATTCGCAACGAGAATATGAAAAGGCAGTTGTCAATTTCAGTGTGAAGAATCAACTTAGGTACAAAGGAAACTTAGGTTTGTATCTTATATATATATACATATATATGTAACTCTTGTTAAGATGTCTAGATGTTTGCTATCCATATCAGATTTATGAGTAATGTTAGTCAGAGTTCTAGCATGTCGATGACTACAGCTGACAAACAAGTTATATAGAATAAAATTGCAGAGATTATTTTAACAATTATTCAGGCTAAGTAGAAGATGTGTCTCCATTTGACAATACTGTGTTCATTTTTCACAATTACAATGACCCTGACTGTTAATGTCATTGGTTGTTTTGCTGTGCCAGTTGTATAATTCAACAGCTATAGTTGCCATTTTTTATAATAAAAAGTTATTAGGCAAGACAAGTGTGAATAGGTCAGGACATATGTGATTAGGTCAGGATAGGTGTAATTCAGTCAGAACTTTTGTGATTAGGCTGGGAATGGTGTGATTAGGCCAATATAGTTATGATTAGGTCAGGACAGGTGTGATTATGTCATTACAGGTGTGGTTATACCAGGGCATGTGTTGTGAGATTGAGACTAACATGATAGGTAATGTGGTTTCAGTGAGACATGTAAAGAAAGATGAACAGAAATACTATGAAGAACTCCTGCGCTACAGTCGCGAGCACCTCATGCTCTACCCCTATCACCTGTCGGACGTCCTTGTGAAGGGACTGCGAGTGACACCATTCTCCTACTACATCAGCATCACCAGTGACATCATGATGCAGGAGAAGAGTTATGACGCTCTCCCAAACTTCACTGCAGCTGACTGCAAGTTCTCTTCTCTATGGCAATAAACAACCATTTCATGAAAGAAGCTCATCGCTGTTACCAGTGGTTTAAAATGATATATACAAATGTACTAGTTTGCATTAACTATTTGGAGGGTTAATATTATCTGTTGGAAGGATAAATGTTATTTACTAGGAGGATAAATATTATCTAATGGGAAGGTAAATGTGGGTTTCATTCCTGCTTATAGTTGTGTCTCTGGGGCAAGCTGTGAGTTTTGTATCATTATCATACTAAACATTTTGTAATTGTCTTATGTTGTGTTTATTATAATTATATATCCTGTGTATTCTGTATTTATATCATTACACACGTCTATTGTGATTCCAGGTTTAAGACTGCTTGGGATCGGTCGCAACCAGTACATTGACTTGATGAACGAGTGCAGGTCATCTAAGGTACATCTTCATCTTCTTCCCAGTTGGACAGTAGAACAGTAGAACATATGTTTGAATTTGATTTTGGATAATAAACATTCAGTAAATTATTTCTTGCCACTGTTGTTTAACCTTTATTTCGAGATCAGTCACTGACTGTTAGCTGTGTGTTTAGAAGTTCTTCTGGAAGAAATCCGTGAGAGAGTTGCTACCCCCTCAGCCCGTGGAGACAGTCTCACTGGAGCCATCGTGGGTGGCCCAGGCTGGCTACATCACAGAGGACGATGTCAAGGTAACTCACTGATAGTTTGTTTCACACTAAGCTGCTGACATATAACATTGTGATAAGGGAAACATTACTTTCCCATTTGCAAGTAAAAAAAATGCTGACTGAAAAAAAGAAAAACATTTGAACATGTAAGAAGGTTTGTGGTCGATTTGTAAATAATATATAAGTGCTTCTAAACTTGCACATACAGTTTATGTGTGTTACAGATATGCTCGAGTGCAGAGAAAGAAATGATTGACATGATCATAGACAAGGGCCCGCAGCTTGCAGGACGACTCAACAGCACTGCCATACACAGTGAGTAACTCTCTTCACCTCCTCTCATGTATGGCTTCCCATCTTCCCTGTCACCAGACAGTAGGGTCAGCCTGTCACTCTCAATACTGTCATCAGACAGTAGGGCCAGCCTGTCACTCTCAATACTGTCATCAGACAGTAGGGCCAGCCTGTCACTCTCAATACTGTCATCAGACAGTAGGGCCAGCCTGTCACTCTCAATACTGTCATCAGACAGTAGGGCCAGCCTGCCACTCTCAATACTGTCATCATACAGTAGGGTCAGCCTGTCACTCTCAATACTGTCATCAGACAGTAGGGCCAGCCTGTCACTCTCAATACTGTCATCAGACAGTAGGGCCAGCCTGTCACTCTCAATACTGTCATCAGACAGTAGGGCCAGCCTGTCACTCTCAATACTGTCATCAGACAGTAGGGCCAGCCTGTCACTCTCAATACTGTCATCAGACAGTAGGGCCAGCCTGTCACTCTCAATACTGTCATCAGACAGTAGGGCCAGCCTGTCACTCTCAATACTGTCATCAGACAGTAGGTCCAGCCTGTCACTCTCAATACTGTCATCAGACATTAGGGCCAGCCTGTCACTCTCAATACTGTCATCAGACAGTTGGATCAGCCTGTCACTCTAAATACTGTCATCAGACAGTAGGGCCATACTGTCATCGGACAGTAGGGCCAGCCTGTCACTCTCAATACTGGCATCAGACAGTAGGGCCAGCCTGTCACTCTCAATACTGTCATCAGACATTAGGGCCAGCCTGTCACTCTCAATACTGTCATCAGACATTAGGGCCAGCCTGTCACTCTCAATACTGTCATCAGACAGTTGGATCAGCCTGTCACTCTAAATACTGTCATCAGACAGTAGGGCCATACTGTCATCGGACAGTAGGGCCAGCCTGTCACTCTCAATACTGGCATCAGACAGTAGGGCCAGCCTGTCACTCTCAATACTGTCATCAGACAGTAGGGCCAGCCTGTCACTCTCAATACTGTCACCAGACAGTAGGGCCAGCATGTCACTCTCAATACTGTCACCAGACAGTAGGGCCAGCCTGTCACTCTCAATACTGTCATCAGACAGTAGGTCCAGCCTGTCACTCTCAATACTGTCATCAGACAGTAGGGCCAGCCTGTCACTCTCAATACTGTCATCAGACAGTAGGGCCAGCCTGTCACTCTCAATACTGTCATCAGACAGTAGGGCCAGCCTGTCACTCTCAATACTGTCACCAGACAGTAGGGCCAGCCTGTCACTCTCAATACTGTCATCAGACAGTAGGGCCAGCCTGTCACTCTCAATACTGTCATCAGACAGTAGGGCCAGCCTGTCACTCTCAATACTGTCACCAGACAGTAGGGCCAGCCTGTCACTCTCAATACTGTCATCAGACAGTAGGGCCAGCCTGTCACTCTCAATACTGTCACCAGACAGTAGGGCCAGCCTGTCACTCTCAATACTGTCATCAGACAGTAGGGCCAGCCTGTCACTCTCAATACTGTCATCAGACAGTAGGGCCAGCCTGTCACTCTCAATACTGTCATCAGACAGTAGGGCCAGCCTGTCACTCTCAATACTGCCATCAGACAGTTGGACCAGCCTGTCACTCTCAATACTGTCATCAGACAGTTGGACCAGCCTGTCACTCTAAATACTGTCATCAGACAGTAGGGCCATACTGTCATCAGACAGTAGGGCCAGCCTGTCACTCTCAATACTGGCATCAGACAGTAGGGCCAGCCTGTCACTCTCAATACTGTCATCAGACAGTAGGGCCAGCCTGTCACTCTCAATACTGTTATCAGACAGTAGGGCCAGCCTGTCACTCTCAATACTGTCATCAGACAGTTGGACCAGCCTGTCACTCTCAATACTGTCACTCTCAGTCCTGTCATCAGACAGTTGGACCAGCCTGTCACTCTCAATACTGTCATCAGACAGTTGGACCAGCCTGTCACTCTCAATACTGTCATCAGACAGTAGGGCCAGCCTGTCCCTCTCAATACTGTTATCAGACAGTAGGGCCAGCCTGTCACTCTCAATACTGTCATCAGACAGTAGGGCCAGCCTGTCACTCTCAATACTGTCATCAGACAGTTGGACCAGCCTGTCACTCTCAATACTGTCACTCTCAGTCCTGTCATCAGACAGTTGGACCAGCCTGTCACTCTCAATACTGTCATCAGACAGTTGGACCAGCCTGTCACTCTCAATACTGTCATCAGACAGTAGGGCCAGCCTGTCCCTCTCAATACTGTCATCAGACAGTTGGACCAGCCTGTCACTCTCAATACTGTCACTCTCAATCCTGTCGTCAGACAGTAGTAGTGGCCTGTCACTCTCAAATCCTGTCAAGAGACAGTAGGAGCGGCCTACTCAGTCACCAGTTGGTACCAGTCACCACTGTACCAGGGTGCTGTACCATGGTGTTGTAGTAAGTCAACTGGAGACACAGCACCATGCTGGAAATGAGACAGCCATTTGTTTCTAAATCCATACGTCATTCAGTATGTCAGTCACTGTGGAATGATCACTGAGTCTTGTATTACGGTGTCATTACAGTGTCATTACAGTGTCATTACAGTATCATTTGCTCTAATTCTCACCACCTGAGATAACTGTTTATAATGCATGTTCAAAATCCTTCAACGAATATTGCCCATGTGATTATCTCTAGAAGTAATCAATATTGTGGTTCATTTTATTATCAGTCCACATTCTATGTATGACTGTTTTCTTCGTCAGCTGCTGAGCAATCGCATCTCCCAATGAGTCGTATTCTCCAGCCTTGCCCCCTTTTATGAATTTGTTTTCCTTTTTATGTACAGCTTACCATGATACTGTTATCAAATGGAAAATATACCAAAATTGCACGTATGCTGAAAATAGGGCTGGATTGATATACCAGTATATTGTAATACATGTCCACACGATATGATACTCAATACACTATGGTATGCAATCAGAAAAAACTATTTATTTGCAACATCACTGAGAATATTAGACTGCCAGTGCAAATCACATCCGCCTGTGTATTGAAAAAAAATTAAATGTATATCCCCGATATCTGTGTAACAATAGTTATAATAAAATTAATTCGTTTTCATTTCTGTATGCCTGTGCACAATTTGAACCATGTGTGATCTTGTCTGCTGTAGTGGACACGTCGACACTGACACTCTCCATTTTGCCAATAATTTTTTTGTAAGCAGCGTGATGCCAAATGTTTTATTAATTCAAATGATCAATATTTATCTGTACCACTGACTAAACACATCACCGTGAGGTAGCCAGTTCTTGTTTTCTGTCAGTTGTTTCACTGACCCAGATTTATTCCCGGTTTTCATAAGGAGCAATAGCAACACCCAGAGGGGATGCCAGGAACTAGTGTTTTGTTAGTCAGGAAACTATATTAGTGAACTGCAATAACTATTAAATAGTGCACTAAAATAATTTGAGTAAAAAGGCCATTGTTTTTGTGACTGAAGCAAGTTATCATTGTATGCAGCGACTGACTGAGCACGCAAAGTACCATGATCTACTCGATCATGATATTGTTGCCTCAGATAATAATAATAGTAAGATTTAGTCACTTGTGATGATTCAAATAATTTCAAATTTCTTTTATTATTTGATTAAATTACAATTCAGGTGACCCCTAGAAACTTAATTATCATTATAGCTGGACCATCAGTTCAAATAGGGTATATAATATAATATACATAGATGTTCGTATATACATAGATACGATGCATATGCACATATATTTTTATATACTAATCATTTTATGATAGTGAGAAAAAAATCATAAAATACCATCACCTCGTGGTGTACATCTATTCTCCACTGTCCACAGCCATTACGCATAGCATTCACAGTGACATGGCCTAGTAAGGACAAATGAAATTTGAGTCCCCTCATAGCATTCACAGTGACATGGCCTAGTAAGGACAAATGAAACTTGAGTCCCCTCATAGCATTCACAGTGACATGGCCTAGTAAGGACAAATGAAACTTGAGTCCCCTCATAGCATTCACAGTGACATGGCCTAGTAAGGACAAATGAAACTTGAGACCCCTCATAGCATTCACAGTGACATGGCCTAGTAAGGACAAATGAAACTTGAGTCCCCTCATAGCATTCACAGTGACATGGCCTAGTAAGGACAAATGAAACTTGAGTCCCCTCATAGCATTCACAGTGACATGGCCTAGTAAGGACAAATGAAACTTGAGTCCCCTCATAGCATTCACAGTGACATGGCCTAGTAAGGACAAATGAAACTTGAGTCCCCTCATAGCATTCACAGTGACATGGCCTAGTAAGGACAAATGAAACTTGAGTCCCCTCATAGCATTCACAGTGACATGGCCTAGTAAGGACAAATGAAACTTGAGTCCCCTCATAGCATTCACAGTGACATGGCCTAGTAAGGACAAATGAAACTTGAGACCCCTCATAGCATTCACAGTGACATGGCCTAGTAAGGACAAATGAAACTTGAGTCCCCTCATAGCATTCACAGTGACATGGCCTAGTAAGGACAAATGAAACTTGAGACCCCTCATAGCATTCACAGTGACATGGCCTAGTAAGGACAAATGAAACTTGAGACCCCTCATAGCATTCACAGTGACATGGCCTAGTAAGGACAAATGAAACTTGAGTCCCCTCATAGCATTCACAGTGACATGGCCTAGTAAGGACAAATGAAACTTGAGTCCCCTCATAGCATTCACAGTGACATGGCCTAGTAAGGACAAATGAAACTTGAGTCCCCTCATAGCATTCACAGTGACATGGCCTAGTAAGGACAAATGAAACTTGAGTCCCCTCATAGCATTCACAGTGACATGGCCTAGTAAGGACAAATGAAACTTGAGACCCCTCATAGCATTCACAGTGACATGGCCTAGTAAGGACAAATGAAACTTGAGTCCCCTCATGCAAGTTACAGCAAGCCTAATACAAGTTAGCAGTGAGTGAAGTGTGGGACTTCAACTCCAAGCACTACTGTTAGCAGTGGGCGTGTTTTCAGCACATCAGCTGAGGAGGCTTTTTAACTAATTCTTAATAAATAAACAAACATGTTTTGCATGTTGTTGCCACATTCTACCAAATGTGGTTTGTATCTCGATATATATCATATCATGACAATTGTATCATGCAGGCCTGGTATCGTGATACATGTATATTACAGGCCTGGTATCGTGATACGTGTTGTATCATACAGGCTTGGTATCATGATACGTGTTGTATCATGCAGGCCTGGTATCGTGATACGTGTTGTATCATACAAGTTTGGTATCGTGATATGTGTTGTATCATACAGGCCTCGTATCGTGATCTGTGTTGTATCATACAGGCCTGGTATTGTGATACATATTGTGTCATGCAGGCCAGGTATCGTGATACGTGTTGTATGGTGCAGGCCTGGTACCATAACGTATTGTATCATACAGGCCTGGTATCATGATACATGTTGTATCATACAGGCCTGGTATCGTGATACATATCATGCAGGCCTGGGTATCGTGATACATGTTGTATCATGCATGCCTGGTATCATGACGTATTGTATCATACAGGCCTGGTATCGTTATACGTGTTATATCATGCAGGCCTGGTATCATGATACGTGTTGTACCATGCAGGCCTGGGTATCGTGATACGTGTTGAGTCGTACAGTCCAGGTATCGTGATATGTGTTATATCTTGCAGGCCTGGTATCATGACATATTGTATCATACAGGCCTGGTCTCATGATACATGTTGTATCATGCAGGCCTGGTATTGTGATGTGTTGTATCATTCTGGCCCTAGGTAAAATTACAATGGTTTCAATGGTGTAAATTTTGGCCTGTATGTATTATTTCTGTTTGTTTGTCTTCTATTTTTTTCCTTATAGGTCTATACAGAAAGGGGTTGGTTTACCTGGAAGTGCGTGTCGCTGATGATGACTATATTATTGGTGAGTATGTATGTATGATAACATACATCTGGTTCGTCGTGGCCAGTATCGATTTCCTGTTGCATCAGAAAATTTAGTACTTACAAAGTTAAGCTAATCTCACTCCCCTCACTATATATATATATATATATATATATATTATACATGAACGTATTGTAGACATATATTAGAAAACAGTTTTTGTTAATTATTAGTCACAGGCAGGATTTTAGAGTAAGTTAGTTCTGGACTCCGACAGGGAAGTCAGTGAGCATTAATAGGGTTGTTTACCATAAAAAAATTTACTAGCATAGTGAATAGTCAGAAACAGTGGGAATATTGGTTAGAATAAGTATTACTATTACACATATACTATTTACTCAAACTTCTTATAGACATATATTAAGAAACTGTTCTTGTTAACAAAGGCAGTATTTTTCCCGGACCCAAATTCAATGAGCGATAAGGGGGAGTTTGAATTAAACTGGTGTACCAAACTATCGTATACATTGTTAAATATATATTAGATAAAGTCCTACACTTACATAAATTACATACATAAGGTAATATCTGACATAGTTGTAGTAAACAATTTAGGCAAAAAGGAATTAACAGCAGGATTTTAGCGTAAGTTCGTTTACACTGACTTCGTTGTTTTGTTTACACAGTGTTCTCTGTATTCGCTAGGTGGCAGGCTTTTTCTTTGCTCGTGCGAGCTTAGTATAAAAGACATAATTAGCAAGTATATTAGCCTAAAGTGTTCTTTTGAACACAAAAACAGCCTTATTCAACGCTAACGTAGCAAAAAGATTAAGTCTAAATGTTGTGATGGCGCCGTGCAAGCGGCAGGTAAAGGCCACCAGGCATTTAATATGCAGCAGTTGTAGCAACTGGGTGGACTTTGGCAAGTCCAGGTGTGAGAAGTCCTGGGCTGAGGTTCAGGCGGATAGTTTTAGTTTTGAGTGCAGGGGATGTACGAGGATGAAGGAACTTGAGGTGGGGTTAGAACAGCTGAGGCGGCTCATTGTGGCAGTGGTGGGAAGGGAGCAGGTGGGTTGTGCCCGTGGTTCTGGTGGGGAGACAGTAGATGATAAAGTGGGGGAAGACGACAAGAGAGATGCTAGGGAGACCTCACCTCAGCCTGGGAGGAGGCTGAGAGGAGGTAAGGTGACAGGTCGTAGGGAGACAGGACATAAGGAGACAGGACGTAGGGAGACAGGACGAAAGGAGACGAGAAGGAAAGAAATGGGAGGGAAGACAAATGGATCAAAGGGAAGGGGAGTGGGGGAGACAGTAGCGAAGGAGTCGGGGGGTGGGGGGGAAAGAGACGATAGTTGAGGCGGTGGGAGTGAGGGAGACGGGAGGGAAGGTGTCAGGAGGGAAGGCGATGGGAGCGCAAGTTAGCGAGGCGACGGGAGGGAAAGTTGACAGGTTGATGAGTGAGAGAGAGCCTGATAACAGTCTGCCACCAAGTGACAAGCTGCAGGACAGAATGTGATGGAGGGGATCAATCGGAAGAGCTATTCCGAGGCAGTGATAGAAGGGGTGAGAAAGAGAGTGAGGGTGTTTGTGGGGGACTCAATAGTTAGGAAGACCGACAGAGTCTTAAACAAGGGAGATGACGTGACATCAGCAGTGTCAAAACTAACGGTTAATTATATAAATATTCACAGACTATGCAAACACTGCCTGTGTTGAGTTCATCAGAACTTTAAACACTGCCTGTGTGGAGTTCACCAGAACTTTAAGCACTGCCTGTGTGGAGTTCATCAGAACTTTAAACACTGCCTGTGTGGAGTTCATCAGAACTTTAAGCACTGCCTGTGTGGAGTTCATCAGAACTTTAAACACTGTCTGTGTGGAATTCATCAGAACTTTAAGCACTGCCTGTGTGGAGTTCATCAGAACTTTAAACACTGCCTGCGTGGAGTTCATCAGAATTTTAAACACTGCCTGTGTAGAGTTCATCAGAATTTTAAACACTGCCTGTGTGGAGTTCATCAGAACTATAAACACTGGCTATGTGGAGTTTATCAGAACTTTAAACACTGCCTGTGTGGAGTTCATCAGAACTTTGTGTCAGTTCCTATGTGATATTGGTAGTAGCAGTGATATCTTTAGAATACTGTATGTTTATTGTTTGCAAGCCATGCAGGACTTGAAGTGATGTTGGTATTTCAGTGCCACCCTTGGAAGGCTTTGTCATGAACAGAGTTCTGGGCGATTACTTTGAGACACTGCTGTATAAAATATTTGTCTCAATTGATGAACACACCACAGTGGCAAAGGTGAGACATTTTTTTGACCCTTGGTTCAACCCCTTGTAGTACATGGGGTCTTCATAAGCAACAATGGGTACAACCCCCCATCGTAGTGGGGTCTACATAAGCACTTTTGACAACTCTGTGGTCGAGAGTAGCGTAATAGCACAATTCTATATTTAAACACATACCTGACAGTGGGGCGCAGTGGCGGTGTGATTAGAACATTGGACTCTCGATCGAGAGGACGGGGTTTGAATCTTCTAGCTGTCGTTTCTCAAAGCTTGGACAGTTTTGTTCACTCCACGTTACCTCAGTTCACTCACTAAACCTGGCTATGTATATATGAATGAGTAGTCTTCAAACAGTAATTTAAGTAATGAGAAGTTGCATTGGTGATTGAAATAACAGGTCTGCCAGTGAAGTGTACAATGCTTTGAACAGTCCCAAGGACCGGAAACAGCGCATTATAAGAACTTACCTTTACTCAGTGACATCATGATACATGCATATTCGCTGAAGGTCATCCTCAGTACATAATCTGCTGCTAGATTTCTTGAACATGAATTATTTTAGCCAGTTTTATCCTAGTTTGTATTGTTTCACATAATTGTTATTTTGAGTGATAGTTATGCCACAGCGTTAATCCAGAAAAGAAGAAATACGCTTTTTGTGGCTGAACAGTTGATCGTGTCTTTGTTATGACTAACATATATGCATTAGCATATTGAAGTTTATACATGTGGATGTAATTAACATTTGGTTGTATTTCAGTTGGCGAGTGTTCTGGAGATAGATCTACACCTGGTGAAGGTCAGATATTATTTCTCAAGCATTATGTATTGCCCATTGTTGAACTTGAGTTGTGCTCTAGTGTTTTATTTGACACAGTTGATGTGACATGAGTTGACAGCTGACAGTCTTCTCCCTCTGCTCATCCTCCTCCTCTACCCCTCTTAATGCAGACTTCCCTCCTTCCTGTATATAAATGGCTAAGAAATAAGAAGTCGTCCATCTGTGGTTGTTTCCAGAATGCGGTGTCGCTCTATCGTCGTCTCGGCTTTGCGAAGAAGAAGGGAGAAGACACGTTGCAGGATGAGTATCATGCGTCCTGGCAGCTGAAAGAGAAACCGAGCAAAACGTTGGTTGAGAACAATCAGCTACTAAGACTGTTGACAGTGCAGGGATTGACACATGCGTGTCTGTAGAGATTCCACCTCCCTGCCCCAGTCATTGCTCATTTTCAAAGAATTCAGAACTCAGTTTTGTCCATTTATTGCTGCACCAGCTGCAAGGCCCTTGTTTACTCCAATGGGATGCTCAACATTAGGATGTTGTAAACTCCATTGGGATGTTGTAAATTCTATTACAACGTTCTAAGCTCTCTTTAATGTTGAAAACCCCACCATGATGATGTAGACTTCATTAAGATGTTGTAAACTCCATTAAGACATTTTCAGCATCATCATAAAAAAATGCAAAATCCAGACATAGCTTAATATACTGAGATTGTTCACAGATAACACAACTATTCGTGATGTTTCACTAAAATTGTTTAACCAATATCTAAATCACTTATGCTGGTATGCTATTATTTTATAAGCAGTATTATTTTATAACCACTGTCTACAGCTGAATGAACCCTTGTCCTCTTGATTGACAGTCTTCTAACCACTGAGCCCCAATGTCAGGTCTTGATTGACAGTCTTCTAACCACTGAGCCCCAATGTCAGTTCTTCGTTAACAGTCTTCTAACCACTGAGCCCCAATGTCAGGTCTTGATTGACAGTCTTCTAACCACTGAGCCCCAATGTCAGGTCTTGATTGACAGTCTTCTAACCACTGAGCCCCAATGTCAGTTCTTGATTGACAGTCTTCTAACCACTGAGCCCCAATGTCAGTTCTTGATTTACAGTTTTCTAACCACTGAGCCCCAATGTCAGTTCTTGATTGACAGTCTTCTAACCACTGAGCCCCAATGTCAGTTCTTGATTGACAGTCTTCTAACCACTGAGCCCCAATGTCAGTTCTTGATTACCAGTCTTCTAACCACTGAGCCCCAATGTCAGTTCTTGATTGACAGTCTTCTAACCACTGAGCCCCAATGTCAGTTCTTGATTGACAGTCTTTTAACCACTGAGCCCCAATGTCAGTTCTTGATTAACAGTCTTCTAACCTCTGAGCCCCAATGTCAGTTCTTGATTTACAGTTTTCTAGCCACTGAGCCCAAATGTCAGTTCTTGATTTACAGTTTTCTAACCTCTGAGCCCAAATGTCAGTTCTTGATTAACAGTCTTCTAACCACTGAGCCCCAATGTCAGTTCTTGATTTACAGTTTTCTAACCACTGAGCCCAAATGTCAGTTCTTGATTGACAGTCTTCTAACTACTGAGCCCCAATGTCAGTCCTTAATTGACAGTCTTCTAACCACTGAACTCCAATGTCAGTTCTTGATTTACAGTTTTCTAACCACTGAGCCCAAATGTCAGTTCTTGATTTACAGTTTTCTAACCACTGAGCCCAAATGTCAGTTCTTGATTAACAGTCTTCTAACCACTGAGCCCCAGTGTCAGTTCTTGATTTACAGTCTTCTAACCACTGAGCCCCAATGTCAGTTCTTGATTTACAGTCCTCTAACCACTGAGCTCCAATGTCAGTTCTTGATTTACAGTTTTCTAACCACTGAGCCCCAATGTCAGTTCTTGATTTACAGTTTTCTAACCACTGAGCCCAAATGTCAGTTCTTGATTGACAGTCTTCTAACTACTGAGCCCCAATGTCAGTCCTTGATTGACAGTCTTCTAACCACTGAACTCCAATGTCAGTTCTTGATTTACAGTTTTCTAACCACTGAGCCCAAATGTCAGTTCTTGATTTACAGTTTTCTAACCACTGAGCCCCAATGTCAGTTCTTGATTTACAGTTTTCTAGCCACTGAGCCCCAATGTCAGTTCTTGATTAACAGTCTTCTAACCACTGAGCCCCAATGTCAGTTCTTGATTTACAGTTTTCTAACCACTGAGCCCCAATGTCAGTTCTTGATTAACAGTCTTCTAACCACTGAGCCCCAATGTCTGTTCTTGATTTACAGTTTTCTAGCCACTGAGCCCCAATGTCAGTTGTTGATTAACAGTCTTCTAACCACTGAGCCCCAATGTTAGTTCTTGATTTACAGTTTTCTAACCACTGAGCCCCAATGTCAGTTGTTGATTAACAGTCTTCTAACCACTGAGCCCCAATGTCAGTTGTTGATTAACAGTCTTCTAACCACTGAGCCCCAATGTTAGTTCTTGATTTACAGTTCTCTAACCACTGAGCCCCAATGTCAGTTGTTGATTAACAGTCTTCTAACCACTGAGCCCCAAAGTCAGTTGTTGATTAACAGTCTTCTAGCCACTGAGCCCCAATGTCAGTTGTTGATTAACAGTCTTCTAACCACTGAGCCCAAATGTCAGTTGTTGATTAACAGTCTTCTAACCACTGAGCCCCAATGTCTGTTCTTGATTTACAGTTTTCTAGCCACTGAGCCCCAATGTCAGTTGTTGATTAACAGTCTTCTAACCACTGAGCCCCAATGTCTGTTCTTGATTTACAGTTTTCTAACCACTGAGCCCCAATGTCAGTTGTTGATTAACAGTCTTCTAACCACTGAGCCCCAATGTCTGTTCTTGATTTACAGTTTTCTAACCACTGAGCCCCAATGTCAGTTCTTGATTTACAGTTTTCTAGCCACTGAGCCCCAATGTCAGTTCTTGATTTACAGTTTTCTAACCACTGAGCCCCAATGTCAGTTCTTGATTAACAGTCTTCTAACCACTGAGCCCCAATGTCAGTTCTTGATTTACAGTTTTCTAACCACTGAGCCCCAATGTCAGTTGTTGATTAACAGTCTTCTAACCACTGAGCCAATGTCTGTTCTTGATTTACAGTTTTCTAGCCACTGAGCCCCAATGTCAGTTGTTGATTAACAGTCTTCTAACCACTGAGCCCCAATGTCAGTTGTTGATTAACAGTCTTCTAACCACTGAGCCCCAATGTCTGTTCTTGATTTACAGTTTTCTAGCCACTGAGCCCCAATGTCAGTTGTTGATTAACAGTCTTCTAACCACTGAGCCCCAATGTCAGTTCTTGATTTACAGTTTTCTAGCCACTGAGCCCCAATGTCAGTTGTTGATTAACAGTCTTCTAACCACTGAGCCCCAATGTCAGTTGTTGATTAACAGTCTTCTAACCACTGAGCCCCAATGTTAGTTCTTGATTTACAGTTTTCTAACCACTGAGCCCCAATGTCAGTTGTTGATTAACAGTCTTCTAACCACTGAGCCCCAATGTCAGTTGTTGATTAACAGTCTTCTAACCACTGAGCCCCAATGTTAGTTCTTGATTTACAGTTTTCTAACCACTGAGCCCCAATGTCAGTTCTTGATTTACAGTTTTCTAACCACTGAGCCCCAATGTCAGTTGTTGATTAACAGTCTTCTAACCACTGAGCCCCAATGTCTGTTCTTGATTTACAGTTTTCTAGCCACTGAGCCCCAATGTCAGTTGTTGATTAACAGTCTTCTAACCACTGAGCCCCAATGTCTGTTCTTGATTTACAGTTTTCTAACCACTGAGCCCCAATGTCAGTTGTTGATTAACAGTTTTCTAGCCACTGAGCCCCAATGTCAGTTGTTGATTAACAGTCTTCTAACCACTGAGCCCCAATGTCTGTTCTTGATTTACAGTTTTCTAGCCACTGAGCCCCAATGTCAGTTCTTGATTAACAGTCTTCTGACCACTGAGCCCCAATGTCAGTTGTTGATTTACAGTTTTCTAACCACTGAGCCCCAATGTCAGTTGTTGATTAACAGTCTTCTAACCACTGAGCCCCAATGTCTGTTCTTGATTTACAGTTTTCTAGCCACTGAGCCCCAATGTCAGTTGTTGATTAACAGTCTTCTAACCACTGAGCCCCAATGTCAGTTCTTGATTAACAGTCTTCTAACCACTGAGCCCCAATGTCAGTTCTTGATTTACAGTCTTCTAACCACTGAGCCTCAATGTCAGTTCTTGATTTACAGTTTTCTAACCACTGAGCCCCAATGTCAGTTGTTGATTAACAGTCTTCTAACCACTGAGCCCCAATGTCTGTTCTTGATTTACAGTTTTCTAGCCACTGAGCCCCAATGTCAGTTGTTGATTGACAGTCTTCTAACTGCTGAGCCCCAATGTCAGTTGTATTCTGCTTTCAGACCAACTCCAGACCAGTTGCTCATAGACTGGTCAACAACAGTGAATGACCAGTCACCAAGCACTGACCACAGCAGTTCTCCGGAGAGCTCAAGTACAGATGTGACATCAGGTAATCACCACCATATCATGTGTGTTATCTTTAAATTGTTTTTGTCATATTTATTGATTATTTGTTTCTAGCAGCCAGTGGTGTTTGTGCGTGGTTCTCTATATCAGTTGCTGTATGGTGCGTAGTGAATAGTGTCTATCCCAAAGAGAAAAGCCAGAAACTCGGCTGCAAGACATCAACTTGAAACACAACAGATTATAACTCAGTGAAACCAAGCATGCATGACAACTGATTTGATCCTGTCCATAGCATGGATGCCTATACTGGTCACAGACAATGAAATGCCACAAACAAAACAAGCTGGATTAATACTTAGTTGTCATGTTCCAGAAATGGCAAGTCTTCCCACCGAGCGTTCCAAGAGGATTGCCTTCCTCTTTGATTCTACCCTAACGGCATTCCTCATGATGGGAAACCTCTCTCCAGTGAGTGGGAATTACATGTTTATAGGAAGATCTCATTACATCAGTACAGAGATTTCTAGCAGAAGATAATGTATTTAATAAAACAAGAGGCAGTCTTAGCCTCCTCAATTCATTTGTCTGTCATGAATCAATGTTCTATGTGACAGGGTCTTAAGAATCATGTTGTGACAATGTTCTATGTGACAGGGGCCTAAGAATCATGTTGTGACAATGTTCTATGTGACAGGGGCCTAAGAATCATGTTGTGACAATGTTCTATGTGACAGCGGCATAAGAATCATGTTGTGACAATGTTCTATGTGACAGGGGCTTAAGAATCATGTTGCGACAATGTTCTTTGTGACAGGGGCTTAAGAATTATGTTGTGACAATGTTCTATGTGACAGGGGCTTAAGAATCATGTTGTGACAATGTTCTATGTGACATGGTCTCAAGGATCATGTTGTGACAATGTTCTATGTGACAGGGGCTTAAGAATCATGTTGTGACAATGTTCTATGTGACAGGGGCTTAAAAATCATGTTGTGACAATGTTCTATGTGACAGGGTCTCAAGAGTCATGCTGTGACAATGTTTTATGTGATGTGGTCTCAAGAGCCATGCTGTGACAATGTTCTATGTGACAGGGTCTCAAGAGTTATGTTGTGGCAATGTTCATTGTGACAAGGTCTTAAGAGTCATGCGGTGACAATGTTCTATGTGACAGGGTCTCAAGAGCCATGTTGTGACAATGTTCCATGTGACAGGGTCTCACAAGTCATGTCATGACAATGCTCTATTTGATAGGGTCTCAAGAGTCATGCGGTAACGATGTTTGAAGTGGGCAAGTTGAGTGACGAGTCTCTAGACAGCTTCCTGGCTGAGCTGGAGAAGGTTGGTCCACATCATTGTTTCATTTAGTCACTAAGTCCGAGTCTGGCTCTGCAATATTTGCCCTGACATTTTCAGTGGTGCTTTTTGTTTGAGTAAAAATCACTACTATGGGTTCATTTAATCGACAGTACATAGATGTTGGATTGGTGTGTGCAATGTATAATGAATCTCATCCACGACAAATATTGTTACAAATGCACCAGTTCTGAGCTTAGGAAGCAAGAACAGTACATATAATGTGGACTGCTGTGGTTGTGTGGTAGAACATCAGACTCAGTCAGGGGGGCTGGGGTTCAAATTCTCGTGCTGCTGTTTCAAAACTTGGGGAATTTTGTTCACCCCACTTTTCCTTTGTCTTTCGGAAGAGACACTAAAAGCTGTTGGTCCCGTCTACCTGGTGTCTATGCCAGGGGAAGTAAAAGATCCCACACGGGATTAATGTGTAACCTGCTGTCGACTCTATCTCCCATAAGCCACTGCAGAAGCGTCCATGATTCTGCTAACTGCCTCGCATGAGGATACGATTGAATGAATGATAATAATAATACAGAAACTTCTATTGCTCCTGAATCTTCAGAAACTTGAGCTCAGAGGCACATCAAACTGAAACGGTTGTGCAATCTCGAAATCGGTGTACAACGCTAAAGTCAATAGATGGCTGAATAAGCTTGGGATCTAAGCACGGTTGAAAGGTAGTCTTCAGATGATAGTGAAATATGCATAATTCTCCACAGTTGCTGTTAGCGCCATGTGACTACAGTGTTGTTGTTACAGATGAGTCAGTGCAGTCACTGTTGTTGTCACTGTGTAGGTGGACTCGGAGGCGGAGGGAGAGGCCCAACGATACTTCGACCACGCCCTCACACTGCGCAGTACCATCCAGTTCTTGCGATACAACAGCCAACTGGTGGCAGACTCCAGCACCACCACTGCTGGTCAGGGCATCGATCTATTGCGCTGTGAGAGTCTACTCAGCCTTGACCCTGCAACCTGTGCCAGGGTGCTCCAGAGAAACTACTTGTATGTAATCCTAGGTGACATGTTGGTGATATGGATATACTAGGTTTTAGATAAGTACATCTTTTATGAGGTCAAACATAGCTGGAAAGAAATGTGTGTTTTCCTTTGACATATACGGTATGTATAACACATCTGCAGACAACAATGTCCTCTGACGTGTACTTCTGTTCATGATGAGTTGGTGTATTTAGGACAAGAACATTCTCAAGCGGCCTCATTGTGGTTCTTATTGTCAAAAGCTAAAAATTTTGTAACAAGATTTCACAAAATTGCCATCTAAATCTGCAAGCTTTAAATGGCAAGTGGACAAGGAACACATTGGCTTATCAAGAATCCATATTTGTTAATCTCTGTCACCCACCCTTGTCACTTGCTATACAGTTGTACAGCGTTTCCATGGGATAAAATACATCAAAGAAATATTTGGAATAGCACAATGCTAGTAGAGTGAAATAATTATTTTCAAACACAGATGTACCAGATGTGAATCGTTGAATACATTTCCAGATTTAAGTTGTCTTCCTTTCTGCAGTTTATTTTACATTTTAGTAGTAGTTAATTATTAAACACAATTTTAGAAGTCAGAGATAAGGTCATAGGTTAACAGTTCCGAACAAGTTCTGTACATGTCAAACTATGCAACATGTTTGTGTGTAACATCAAAATATCAGCCTATAACCACGGCATCGAAAGTACAATTTCGTGTTCTTGAAGTGAGGTTGATGATAATGGATGTTGTAGCATGTTGTGTGACCTACACCATAGGTGTGACCTGTGTCTGCTGACCTTGAGTTGAGTGCTGTTATTCACCTGTTGTAGTTTGTTGGTGTCGATGGCTCCACTGAGCAGTGAGGTGCGCCCAGTCAGTAGTTGCATGCCACAACACATTGGCCCGGCCATCCCTGAGGTACGCCAGCATATCAGTTGTATCATGACACAGGGAGATGATCTAGAATTACATCTTCATGCTCTGTTAGGTTCTAGTTATTTGTAGAGGCCATGGAGAAGAATTTCTTATTTAATTATTTTTTTGTATTTTGTTAAACCAAAGCGAACTAATTCTGATGTTATTTTTCATGTAGTGGACAACACAGAACACCAGCATGCTACGATATACGTATGTCTCCACCAGCAGCCCCACAATCTGTATACAAGATGTGTTTCTTTTAAGGCAGGATTAATTCAGTTGTATCACAACCTGTCACATACACTGTACATGTATTTTGTTCAAGGATTCATCCATTGCATACAATATTTGCACTTGGACTTTAAGAGAATTATTTGAGACTCCTGAAAAACTGCATAATGTTATATGTTGATAGCGTCTTCTACTCTAGTCTCTGTCGTTTGGCTTCAACCGGTCTTTTTATGATGTAGGTGAACTCTGTGTGGTTCAAGTTGTTCGTCTATGAGATGACCAATAGTGGACCGCCATCCCTGCTACTTGTGAAAGGCACGCGACTGCGGAGGCTGCCCAGGCTCTTCCAGGTCGGTCCTGTCTCTTGTAGAATGTGTAGCATCCATTGGGAACACTTTCACATGAAAACTGAGCACATTTTGAAAAACTATTTAAGCATTGGTTAAAGATGAAATATTACTGTTAACTAATTATGTAGCTCATTTTCACATAGTGGATATATTGAACAGTAGATAGCTGCATGCTGTAGAGCCTTATAAAGCCATAATAATTTCTTCCAAGTTTGTAAAGGATTACCAGAAATTTTTTTTTCATAACTCGTTACATTTGAGGAAAATGTTTATTTCTTGGTTATGTGCACAAGGGCAAGTTACATTTTGACTTCAGTGGATGTCGATGTCGTAATAGTTATGCATTGTAAGAAAGTCACTAATAACTACTTTATCATGTTTGCTGCAAGGAGTATGACCGGTTGTTGATAACTACCTGGGGCCATGACCCTGGGGTAATTGGCACATCGAATATCATACTTACCCTCAATGACGCCCTGTCACACTCGGCTGTCTTCATTCAGGTACGTCACCATTACTGTCACGAATGTCAATATGTGTCACAGCATAAGACGCCATCATATCTTCAGGTGTGTTCATCCAAATGTGTCGTCATTGTTGACATGTGTACAAGGGTTCATTAGATGTGTTCATTCAGATGTGTCATCATTGCTGACATATGGTTCATTAGATATGTTCATCTAGATGTGTCATTGCTGACGTGTGTACACGGGTTCATTAGATGTATTCATCCAGATGTGTCATCATTGCTGACATGTGTACAAGGGTTCATTAGATGTATTCATCCAGATGTGTCATCATTGCTGACATGTACACAAGGGATGTGTAGGCATGTTTCATTTAAATAATAATAATATGTGGTCTTATACAGCGCCAGTATCTGCCTAGACAAAGTGATTATGACAGTTATTCCATACCAGTGCATGGTTTCGCAGCAGCTAAAACAGCACTTTTATGTTTTTTTATAGATCGAGACCATTGGCTCTGTGGGTCCACGACAGGTTTTTCCAATTTCCCTGTGTAGGATCTTTTATGCAATAAGAAACACAAGTCTGATGTAGTAGAACATTTAAATAGGCTAAATGGTGATGTCTATTATTGAAAAGTGGACTGCTTATCATGCAGTTACTTTGGGGACCACAATAATAGGAATATGAGCTCCACTTCACACACAAGATACGAGACTGAACCCTTGTACACGCCCGTCTGAAAGGTTTCATAGCCTTGTGTGGAATCTTTTGCTTCCCCTGGCATAGATACCAGGGAGATGTAACCAACGTTGTAGTGTTGTTTCTGAAAAACACAGGCAATGTGGGGTTTCTAGACATTTATAAATACCTCTTAGGTTTAAATATGCTTTCTTTACACTCGTACGGCACCCTGGCTGTCGGTTGTCTTCGTGCATGTCGTCTGACAGAGCTGCAGTTTCCAGAATATAACTGTTGTATGTCATCTTCATTTTGCCACTGCAGGGCCACAGTTGGCGACAGACGGATGGACAGACACATGTTGTTGCCTTCCCTTTCATCAAACAAGATACACCAGGTTTGTCAATAGATTCACTCAAGCATAGTCTATTGAAATGTCGGTAATGATGTTAATCTTTATTTATTACCTTCCAACTTGCATTATGGTGAATTAATAAGTCAGTTTTCTATTTCTGAGAACGTTATATGCCTTCCCGATATGACTTACGGATAATAAAACTATTAAACACATGTAGATATGTTTCACATCATACATATGTAACACCAATGTTGTTTACTATGTTTCATATCATACATATGTAACACCAATGTTGTTTACTATGTTTCATATCATACATATATAACACAAATCTACTTAGAAATGTCTATTTAAGTAAATTATACTCTGTAGAAATGTGGATTTACATGTTTTCGTGTGCAGAAAAGACATGTTCAAAACTTCAAATCATATACTGTGGAGTGAAGTTTACACATGCCATCATTATTCATTGTATGTTTTCTAAAAACTTTAGCGTGATCTCTTAAAGATCCCTCCTCAATAAAAAATTTTGCTAGTCTCATCTCATATTCATTTTGCAAAAAAATCAAACCTACCTACTATCTACTGCAACATGCTAGCTCGTTTGTGCAACTTTTGTTTGTAGTTTTTGTGAAATCATCAGACAAAACTGTTACATTACTTAATGTTTGGTCAAACATTAAGTGAAGTGAAAATGGAAATGCTGAAACCCTTGGTGAAATTTCGTAACTTCGTCATTTGATTGGCGAGAGGATGAAAGTCATGCCCATGATCGACATTGACCCACACAGTGTTTACCATTTTGTATATCCACTATTTTGAGCCTTACCAGATTTAACGACTAAAGTCTAATTCTTTTGATGATTTGAAAAAAATAGGCATTAACAAAATTTACTGCATATGTTACATAAACTATTCTCACATCACATATATATACAGACATCAACGAACCGGATTTGCAATAGGCTAAATCAGTGGAAGATGAAGTTTTTGCATTGATTGCTGTAGGTTCAGACAGTGCTGCCTCTTTTGAGCAGCACCCAGCACTACAGGTGCTTGCCCGTGAGTTGGACCTGCGTCACACCTGTGGCTACGTAACACTGCTGAAGACGGGCGTGAGTGCAACCTGCAAGCAGTGCCCCCTAGTGTCAATAGGTGGAACCGACATGAGACAGTCGGCCCCCTGCAGCAGCAATAGCTGTGGAAGTAGTCCACACAATGGCATCACAAACAGTGTATCAGCCGAAATGTTAGCTTTTGAACTTGATTCTCTCGACATTGGTGTTGGTGAGAAAACATCGCGGTCACTCAATGCTGACCGTACTGGACTCACACTGGACGTTGGTGTCGCTGACTCGGACGTGCTTTTGCAGTCATGTGATGCCTGCAACCAATCTGATTGGGTGCTGCTTGACTGTTGCTATGGCATTCCATTGTTTGATGCAGTTGTGAATCGAGAAGTGTGCGAGAGGATTGCAAGTCAGAAGTTGTGCAATAGTGACAGGTAGGTAACTGATTGACAGGTGTCACACTTAATGTAACTGATTGACAGGTGTCATGGCTAACATATCTGATTGACAGGCAAACATCACTAAAGATTCCTTAATGAATCTTGATCAAGATCCTTGTGTGATCCTTGTTTGTTTATACAAACTCAACACTAGTGATTAACTAACGTGTGCAGATGCAGTGCATTATTAACATGTTTGTCTTGGGAGGATTTGTATGTGCAAACAGACATAACTAGACGTTTATTTAATGCCCAAGGATGTTGTCAGGGGTCGTAGTCATGGTAACTGAGTTACTTCTTGTGCTTCCAGTCTGCAGGAGCTGCTGCAGTCGAGTCGCAAGTTGAGTCTCGATCTCCTTAGTTTCATCTCTCACCACCAGGTGAGTCCTGCTGCAACCTGGTGTCAATTCCTTTCAGTCAGTGACACATTCTAGTGACACATTAAGAATGATACTCTACTGTAACATGCCAGTAGTGCAGTGTAGCACACCTGTCATATGTCAGTAGTGCCGTGTAGCACACCTGTCATATGCAGTGTATGTGTGAGTAGTGCTGTGTAACATGCCTGTCATATGCAGTGAATGTGCGATTGTGTCCTGATAGAATGGACTTTGCTTAATAGAATCACTTTGGGCCAGAACTATTTCATTCTATTAAGCGGCTTATTCACTGGCATATTTTAGTTCTGTGGAATAGGGAATGATACCTTCCCTGCCATTTTTATTGTATTAAATTGCTGATTCGATTATTCACAATTCTGTTAAGCGGTGTCCACTGTAATATGTCTAGTGCAGACTATCACATCTGTTGCACTGTTTTATTGGAACTCATGAAATATGCGTGTGTGCACACATGCGTGCATGTGTGTGTGCACATGTGCGTGAGTGCTGGAGTGAAGTGACCGTGTGTTGTGTTCCAGGACCTGCCAGCGATAGAGGAGAACAGCCACGACATGGCCATGTTGACCTCTGATCCGACCGGTCAGTGCGTGCCACTGCCCACACACAACATCTTATTCTGTGACGGACACATGACCACATGGAAAGGGGAGTGACACCAACGTGTGACATGTCAAGTAACGAATAATGCTGTGACATAGTCAAATGATCAGTGACACTGCTATGACACGACATGGAACAACTGGTGACTGTTGTGACAGGAATGAGCAGTGACATTGTAGTGACACAAGATGGTGCTTGTTGCTGCTGTGTTAACTGTCACGATGTGCTGTTACCTTGGCACGATGGAAGGACACGGAAGTTTGTTAGGTCCTTTCAAACACTCCACTGCCATACATAAAACAAATAACACTATTAAGACACTTAGATAATGCAGGGAAACAATACAAAGTACAAGTCACAATATTTGAATGAGAAAATATCTCCGAAGGACTCGAGGATGGACAGGAATATATACAATATATTGTTGGTAAACAGTGCCATGTTGTTGTAATCAGTGAACTTCTCACCACACATGTTGGTTGCATTTTGGGTAAAACCATAAAACTATATATTCTGATAATCGTTATTTCTTACATGTTACACAACATTACAAATGAGCTTTGACTCATAGCTTGAAAGTCTGCTTTCAAAATGAAAGTTAGTTATCATTTTGAATAAAATGTGATGTTCTTATTTATACATACCTGCATTTCTAATTACAGCTCTTAGTGTCAACTGGAGATTATACAAAGAACATGTTGCTTGGTACATATGTGACTGGGTGTTGCTGACACTTTGTCTCAAGACCTTCATGTTTTGCTATGTGAGCTTGGGTGCTGTTGGAAACTTCAATCCAGCAACATGTTTAACTTGTACTCTGAATCGCTGCATGCAAAGTCGATCACAGTCTGTGGGTCAGCCATGCTTGTGGCTGAGGGAGACCTGGCCATATACGTTGTCATATTGTCATGTGCTAACAGTGGGCATTAGGTATAAGATGGCTGGTTTTCCAGAATGACGTGCCAACTACAATGTGCTGAGGCCTGTTAGTGAATAGGTTTAAAAGTCCCTCCTCAATTGAATTTTTTCGTTCATTTCAGACTCATTTTCTACTATCGACTATGACATGCTAGCTCGTTTGTACATATTTGTTGTTTAGCTTTGGTGAAATCATCGGATAAACTATTAAATTATTTTTGACTGGCTCCAATCATAATATGGAAAAAAGGCCAAAAATGGTCTGGCTGTATATACTATACCATAAGGTAATCACACTTTCACAAGTTACCCGATCTAATGATCAAAGTCAGTTTGATGATTTCAAAAAAAGTATGCCATCTGTTATTAAACCTACTGCACCTGTTACTTCAACTGTTCACACACTAGATTTCGCAGTGGACTAAGTGAATTGTGGAGGGAGTATTAAGTGGTAACTTGTACAAATATCTGGTTAGTTTCAATAAAACACTGCTGTAAATAATTGTGATATTATTTATGCTGAATGCAATATGTACATAAATTAAGTATAATAGTGCAGTCTGCTCAGTGAGGTTCACATGGAACCTGTCGGTGTGTTACAATAAATATTTCCTTGCTGAGAAATTATATGAATTAAGACCAGCTTGGTTGCAATATGCATGGTAGTTGATTGTCATTGTAGTTATCATGGTAATTGATTGTCATTGTAGTCATCATGGTATTTGGTTGTCATTGTAGTCATCATGGTAGTTGGTTGTCATTGTAGTCATCATGGTAGTTGGTTGTCATTGTAGTCATCGTGGTAGTTGATTGTCATTGTAGTCATCATGGTAGTTGGTTGTCATTGTAGTCATCATGGTAGTTGGTTGTCATTGTAGTCATCATGGTAGTTGGTTGTCATTGTAGTCATCGTGGTAGTTGATTGTCATTGTAGTCATCGTGGTAGTTGGTTGTCATTGTAGTTATCATGGTAGTTGGTTGTCATTGTAGTCATCATGGTAGTTGGTTGTCATTGTAGTCATCATGGTAGTTGGTTGTCATTGTAGTCATCATGGTAGTTGGTTGTCATTGTAGTCATCGTGGTAGTTGATTGTCATTGTAGTCATCATGGTAGTTGATTGTCATTGTAATCATCATGGTAATTGATTGTCATTGTAGTCATCATGGTAGTTGGTTGTCATTGTAGTCATCATGGTAGTTGGTTGTCATTGTAGTCATCGTGGTAGTTGATTGTCATTGTAGTCATCGTGGTAGTTGATTGTCATTGTAGTCATCATGGTAGTTGATTGTCATTGTAGTTATCATGGTAGTTGATTGTCATTGTAGTTATCATGGTAGTTGGTTGTCATTGTAGTCATCATGGTAATTGATTGTCATTGTAGTTGATTGTCATTGTAGTCATCATGGTAGTTGGTTGTCATTGTAGTCATCGTGGTAGTTGATTGTCATTGTAGTCATCATGGTAGTTGATTGTCATTGTAGTCATCATGGTAGTTGGTTGTCATTGTAGTTATCATGGTAGTTGGTTGTCATTGTAGTTATCATGGTAGTTGGTTGTCATTGTAATCATCATGGTAGTTGGTTGTCATTGTAGTTATCATGGTAGTTGGTTGTCATTGTAGTCATCATGGTAGTTGGTTGTCATTGTAGTTATCATGGTAGTTGGTTGTCATTGTAGTCATCATGGTAGTTGGTTGTCATTGTAGTCATCGTGGTAGTTGGTTGTCATTGTAGTCATCATGGTAGTTGGTTGTCATTGTAGTCATCATGGTAGTTGGTTGTCATTGTAGTCATCATGGTAGTTGGTTGTCATTGTAGTCATCGTGGTAGTTGGTTGTCATTGTAGTTATCATGGTAGTTGGTTGTCATTGTAGTCATCATGGTAGTTGGTTGTCATTGTAGTCATCATGGTAGTTGATTGTCATTGTAGTCATCATGGTAGTTGGTTGTCATTGTAGTCATCATGGTAGTTGGTTGTCATTGTAGTTATCATGGTAGTTGGTTGTCATTGTAGTTATCATGGTAGTTGATTGTCATTGTAGTCATCATGGTAGTTGATTGTCATTGTAGTCATCATGGTAGTTGATTGTCATTGTAGTTATCATGGTAGTTGATTGTCATTGTAGTTATCATAGTAGTTGGTTGTCATTGTAGTTATCATGGTAGTTGGTTGTCATTGTAGTTATCATGGTAGTTGGTTGTCATTGTAGTTATCATGGTAGTTGGTTGTCATTGTAGTCATCATGGTAGTTGGTTGTCATTGTAGTCATCATGGTAGTTGGTTGTCATTGTAGTCATCATGGTAGTTGGTTGTCATTGTAGTCATCATGGTAGTTGATTGTCATTGTAATCATCATGGTAATTGATTGTCATTGTAGTCATCATGGTAGTTGGTTGTCATTGTAGTCATCATGGTAGTTGGTTGTCATTGTAGTCATCGTGGTAGTTGATTGTCATTGTAGTCATCGTGGTAGTTGATTGTCATTGTAGTCATCATGGTAGTTGATTGTCATTGTAGTTATCATGGTAGTTGATTGTCATTGTAGTTATCATGGTAATTGATTGTCATTGTAGTTATCATGGTAGTTGATTGTCATTGTAGTCATCATGGTAGTTGATTGTCATTGTAATCATCATGGTAATTGATTGTCATTGTAGTCATCATGGTAGTTGGTTGTCATTGTAGTCATCATGGTAGTTGGTTGTCATTGTAGTCATCATGGTAGTTGATTGTCATTGTAGTCATCGTGGTAGTTGATTGTCATTGTAGTCATCATGGTAGTTGATTGTCATTGTAGTTATCATGGTAGTTGATTGTCATTGTAGTTATCATGGTAGTTGGTTGTCATTGTAGTCATCATGGTAATTGATTGTCATTGTAGTTATCATGGTAGTTGATTGTCATTGTAGTCATCATGGTAGTTGGTTGTCATTGTAGTCATCGTGGTAGTTGATTGTCATTGTAGTCATCATGGTAGTTGATTGTCATTGTAGTCATCATGGTAGTTGGTTGTCATTGTAGTTATCATGGTAGTTGGTTGTCATTGTAGTTATCATGGTAGTTGGTTGTCATTGTAATCATCATGGTAGTTGGTTGTCATTGTAGTTATCATGGTAGTTGGTTGTCATTGTAGTCATCATGGTAGTTGGTTGTCATTGTAGTTATCATGGTAGTTGGTTGTCGTAGTCATCATGGTAGTTGGTTGTCATTGTAGTCATCGTGGTAGTTGGTTGTCATTGTAGTCATCATGGTAGTTGGTTGTCATTGTAGTCATCGTGGTAGTTGGTTGTCATTGTAGTCATCATGGTAGTTGGTTGTCATTGTAGTCATCATGGTAGTTGGTTGTCATTGTAGTCATCATGGTAGTTGGTTGTCATTGTAGTCATCATGGTAGTTGGTTGTCATTGTAGTTATCATGGTAGTTGGTTGTCATTGTAGTTATCATGGTAGTTGATTGTCATTGTAGTTATCATGGTAGTTGATTGTCATTGTAGTTATCATGGTAGTTGGTTGTCATTGTAGTTATCGTGGTAGTTGGTTGTCATTGTAGTCATCGTGGTAGTTGATTGTCATTGTAGTTATCATGGTAGTTGATTGTCATTGTAGTCATCATGGTAGTTGATTGTCATTGTAGTTATCATGGTAGTTGATTGTCATTGTAGTCATCATGGTAGTTGATTGTCATTGTAGTCATCGTGGTAGTTGATTGTCATTGTAGTCATCGTGGTAGTTGATTGTCATTGTAGTTATCGTGGTAGTTGATTGTCATTGTAGTCATCATGGTAGTTGGTTGTCATTGTAGTCATCGTGGTAGTTGATTGTCATTGTAGTCATCGTGGTAGTTGATTGTCATTGTAGTCATCATGGTAGTTGGTTGTCATTGTAGTTATCATGGTAGTTGGTTGTCATTGTAGTTATCATGGTAGTTGGTTGTCATTGTAGTTATCATGGTAGTTGGTTGTCATTGTAGTCATCATGGTAGTTGGTTGTCATTGTAGTTATCATGGTAGTTGGTTGTCATTGTAGTCATCATGGTAGTTGGTTGTCATTGTAGTCATCGTGGTAGTTGGTTGTCATTGTAGTCATCGTGGTAGTTGGTTGTCATTGTAGTCATCGTGGTAGTTGGTTGTCATTGTAGTCATCTTGGTAGTTGGTTGTCATTGTAGTCATCGTGGTAGTTGGTTGTCATTGTAGTCATCGTGGTAGTTGGTTGTCATTGTAGTCATCGTGGTAGTTGGTTGTCATTGTAGTCATCATGGTAGTTGGTTGTCATTGTAGTCATCACGGTAGTTGGTTGTCATTGTAGTCATCATGGTAGTTGGTTGTCATTGTAGTTATCATGGTAGTTGGTTGTCATTGTAGTCATCGTGGTAGTTGGTTGTCATTGTAGTTATCATGGTAGTTGATTGTCATTGTAGTTATCATGGTAGTTGGTTGTCATTGTAGTTATCATGGTAGTTGGTTGTCATTGTAGTCATCATGGTAGTTGGTTGTCATTGTAGTCATCGTGGTAGTTGATTGTCATTGTAGTTATCATGGTAGTTGATTGTCATTGTAGTCATCATGGTAGTTGATTGTCATTGTAGTTATCATGGTAGTTGATTGTCATTGTAGTCATCATGGTAGTTGATTGTCATTGTAGTCATCATGGTAGTTGATTGTCATTGTAGTTATCATGGTAGTTGATTGTCATTGTAGTTATCATGGTAGTTGATTGTCATTGTAGTTATCATGGTAGTTGGTTGTCATTGTAGTTATCATGGTAGTTGGTTGTCATTGTAGTCATCATGGTAGTTGGTTGTCATTGTAGTCATCGTGGTAGTTGATTGTCATTGTAGTTATCATGGTAGTTGATTGTCATTGTAGTCATCATGGTAGTTGATTGTCATTGTAGTTATCATGGTAGTTGATTGTCATTGTAGTTATCATGGTAGTTGATTGTCATTGTAGTCATCATGGTAGTTGATTGTCATTGTAGTTATCATGGTAGTTGGTTGTCATTGTAGTCATCATGGTAGTTGATTGTTATTGTAGTCATCATGGTAGTTGATTGTCATTGTAGTTATCATAGTAGTTGATTGTCATTGTAGTTATCATGGTAGTTGGTTGTCATTGTAGTCATCATGGTAGTTGATTGTTATTGTAGTCATCATGGTAGTTGATTGTCATTGTAGTTATCATAGTAGTTGATTTTCATTATAGTTAGGGGGACCATCTCATAATCACCAGGAGTTTATTAGTAATCATAAACATGGAAGAAGAATTGTGATGTGTCCCCACTTCCTGACAGCTACATTAGTTCTCCACTCCACATTTCCTGAAAGCTACATCAGTTCTCCACTCAATACTTCCTAACTGCTACATCAGTTCTCCACTGCACACTTCCTGACAGCTACATCAGTTCTCCACTCCACACTTCCTGATCAGTTCTCTACTCCACATTTTCTGACAGCTACACCAGTTCTCCACATGTCCTGATAGCTACACCAGTTCTCCACTCCTCACTTCCTGACAGCTACATCAGTTCTCCACTCCACACTTCCTGAAAGCTACATCAATTATCCACTCCACACTTCCTGACAGCTACATCAGTTCTCCACTGCACACTTCCTGAAAGCTACATCAATTCTCCACTCCACACTTCCTGACAGCTACATCAGTTCTCCACTGCACACTTCCTAACAGCTACATCAGTTCTCCACTCCACATTTCCTGACAGCTACATCAGTTCTCCACTCCACACTTCCTAACAGCTACACCAGTTCTCCACTCCATACTTCATGGACAGCTACATCAGTTCTCCACTGCACACTTCCTGACAGCTACATCAGTTCTCTACTCCACATTTTCTGACAGCTACACCAGTTCTCCACATGTCCTGACAGCTACATCAGTTCTCCACTCCACACTTCTTGACAGCTACATCAGTTCTCCACTGCACACTTCCTGACAGCTACATCAGTTCTCCACTCCATACTTCCTAACAGCTACATCAGTTCTCCACTGCACACTTCCTGACAGCTACATCAGTTCTCCACTGCACACTTCCTGGCAGCTACATCAGTTCTCCACTCCACATTTCCTGACAGCTACACCAGCTCTCCACATTTCCTGACAGCTACACCAGCTCTCCACTCCATATTTCCTGACAGCTACATCAGTTCTCCAGTCCACATGTCCTGACAGCTACATCAGTTCTCCACTGCACACTTCCTGACAGCTACATCAGTTCTCCACTCCACATTTCCTGACAGCTACATCAGTTCTCCACTGTACACTTCCTGACAGTTACATCAGTTCTCCACTCCACACTTCCCGACAGCTACATCAGTTCTCCACTCCACACTTCCTGACAGCTACATCAGTTCTCCAATCCACACTTCCCGACAGCTACATCAGTTCTCCACTCCACATTTCCTGACAGCTACATCAGTTCTCCACTGCACACTTCCTGACAGCTACATCAGTTCTCCACTCCACATTTCCTGACAGCTACATAATTTCTCCACTCCACACTTCATGGACAGCTACATCAGTTCTTCACTCCACACTTCTTGACAGCTACATCAGTTCTCTACTCCACATTTTCTGACAGCTACCCCAGTTCTCCACATGTCCTGACAGCTACATCAGTTCTCCACTCCACATTTCCTGACAGCTACATCAGTTCTCCACTGCACACTTCCTGGCAGCTACATCAGTTCTCCACTCCATACTTCCTAACAGCTACATCAGTTCTCCACTCCACATTTCCTGAGAGCTACATCAGTTTGCCACTCCACACTTCCTGACAGCTACATAAGTTCTCCACTCCACACTTCCTGACAGCTACATCAGTTCTCCACTACACACTTCCTGACAGCTACATCAGTTCTCCTCTGCACACTTCATGACAGCTACAACAGTTCTCCACTCCACACTTCCTGACAGCTACATCAGTTCTCCACTCCATACTTCCTGACATCTACATCAGTTCTTCACTGCACACTTCCTGGCAGCTACATCAGTTCTCCACTCCATACTTCCTAACAGCTACATCAGTTCTCCACTCCACATTTCCTGAGAGCTACATTAGTTCGCCACTCCACACTTCCTGACAGCTACATCAGTTCTCCACTCCACACTTCCTAACAGCTACACCAGTTCTCCACTCCATACTTCATGGACAGCTACATCAGTTCTCCACTGCACACTTCCTGACAGCTACATCAGTTCTCTACTCCACATTTTCTGACAGCTACACCAGTTCTCCACATGTCCTGACAGCTACATCAGTTCTCCACTCCACACTTCTTGACAGCTACATCAGTTCTCCACTGCACACTTCCTGACAGCTACATCAGTTCTCCACTGCACACTTCCTGACAGCTACATCAGTTCTCCACTGCACACTTCCTGACAGCTACATCAGTTCTCCACTGCACACTTCCTGGCAGCTACATCAGTTCTCCACTCCACATTTTCTGACAGCTACACCAGTTCTCCACATTTCCTGACAGCTACACCAGCTCTCCACTCCATATTTCCTGACAGCTACATCAGTTCTCCACTCCACATGTCCTGACAGCTACATCAGTTCTCCACTGCACACTTCCTGACAGCTACATCAGTTCTCCACTCCACATTTCCTGACAGCTACATCAGTTCTCCACTGTACACTTCCTGACAGCTACATCAGTTCTCCACTCCACATTTCCTGACAGCTACATCAGTTCTCCACTGCACACTTCCTGACAGCTACATCAGTTCTCCACTCCACATTTCCTGACAGCTACATCATTTCTCCACTCCACACTTCATGGACAGCTACATCAGTTCTTCACTCCACACTTCCTGACAGCTACATCAGTTCTCTACTCCACATTTTCTGACAGCTACCCCAGTTCTCCACATGTCCTGACAGCTACATCAGTTCGCCACTCCACACTTCCTGACAGCTACATCAGTTCTCCACTCCACACTTCCTGACAGCTACATCAGTTCTCCACTCCACACTTCCCCACAGCTACATCAGTTCTCCACTCCACACTTCCCGACAGCTACATCAGTTCTCCACTCCACATTTCCTGACAGCTACATCAGTTCTCCACTGCACAATTCCTGACAGCTACACCAGTTCTCCACTCCACATTTTCTGACAGCTACACCAGTTCTCCACATTTCCTGACAGCTACATCAGTTCTCCACTTCATACTTCCTGACAGCTACATCAGTTCTCCATTGCACACTTCCTGACAGCTACATCAGTTCTCCACTTCACACTTCCTGACAGTTACATCAGTTCTCCACTCCACACTTCCAGACAGCTACATCAGTTCTCCACTCCACAGTTCCTGACAGCTACATCAGTTCTCCACTGCACACTTCCTGACAGCTACATCAGTTCTCCACTCCACACTTCCTGACAGCTACATCAGTTCTCCACTCCACATTTCCTGACAGCTACATCAGTTCTCCACTCCACACTTCCTGACAGCTACATCAGTTCTCCACTCCACACTTCCCCACAGCTACATCAGTTCTCCACTCCACATTTCCTGACAGCTACATCAGTTCTCCACTCCACACTTCCTGACAGCTACATCAGTTCTCCACTCCACACTTTCCCACAGCTACATCAGTTCTCCACTCCACACTTCCCGACAGCTACATCAGTTCTCCACTCCACATTTCCTGACAGCTACATCAGTTCTCCACTGCACAATTCCTGACAGCTACACCAGTTCTCCACTCCACATTTTCTGACAGCTACACCAGTTCTCCACATTTCCTGACAGCTACATCAGTTCTCCACTTCATACTTCCTGACAGCTACATCAGTTCTCCATTGCACACTTCCTGACAGCTACATCAGTTCTCCACTTCACACTTCCTGACAGCTACATCAGTTCTCCACTCCACACTTCCTGACAGCTACATCAGTTCTCCACTGCACACTTCCCCACAGCTACATCAGTTCTCCACTCCACATTTCCTGACAGCTACATCAGTTCTCCACTCCACACTTCCTGACAGTTACATCAGTTCTCCACTCCACACTTCCCCACAGCTACATCAGTTCTCCACTCCACACTTCCCGACAGCTACATCAGTTCTCCACTCCACATTTCCTGACAGCTACATCAGTTCTCCACTGCACAATTCCTGACAGCTACACCAGTTCTCCACTCCACATTTTCTGACAGCTACACCAGTTCTCCACATTTCCTGACAGCTACATCAGTTCTCCACTTCATACTTCCTGACAGCTACATCAGTTCTCCATTGCACACTTCCTGACAGCTACATCAGTTCTCCACTGCACGCTTCCTGACAGCTACATCAGTTCTCCACTCCACACTTCCTGACAGCTACATCAGTTCTCCACTCCACACTTATGAGACAGTGGACGTAATAGACAAAATAAATTTTAAACAAAATTATTTTTTTATGGTTATCACTGTATGACAAAACAACAGGTGACAGGTGAGATTTGTTGTTATATGATATGCCTGGTTTTATTGAACGAACTGAAATATTGCATACAAAATAAGTTGAAATTTTAACGAAATTTTGACTAGGTCTGCAACTTGCGACCCACGGGCTAATTGCTGTAACTGTCGCTGCTGTTCTTTGGGAACCATGGGTGGCTCAACTAGCCCAGTGGTTCAACTAACACTGCCTTCCCCTGCATATTCCACTGCCATAACAGCTACTGTTTTGATAGAATAACTATACAATATATATCTTCCTGTGAAATAATAGTTCTTTTCCATGGTTTTCAGGATATAGCTATACAGTTTATTTAAAGTGTGAGAAACTATTTATGAACAATATTGGTGTCAGTCTGTGGGCTGCATAAAATAGCTGAGCAAGCAGCAAGTGGCCCATGGGTCAGAGGTTGCCGACCCAGGTAATTTTAACTTAATTAAGTAAAAATTTCTACATAATAAGTAAAATGTTTTACTTATTTTTTCTATGCATTTTATTATTTAAAATGTGGTCCCCAAAAATATTACAAAAACCCTGTATCACTGCACTGTCTTAGAAATAAAAAGTTAAAATTATCCATATTTAGTGAAGTGGTTCATCACAACTTTCTAAAATCTAATGGCTTGCAGAAAATGCCAGGAAACGTGGCAATTATAAAGTAAATATGTGTTTTTATGTGCATTCATGATCTACATTTCAAGTGTGGGGCAATCCATGGCACAGTCCATGCATAACTTGTAGGAAATCCATGCAGACGTTTTAATGACCACCTGTTTAAAAAAAACTGCAGATCTGAAAAAAATCTGTGCACACAACTTCAAACAGAGATGCAGGCCAAGCAAATACAGATAATCTAAGGATGGATGTATGTACCTATGTATGCATTGTAGTTATAGAACCTAAATCACACCAATAATTTTTTTAAATACCTCAACTTGCATTTTTACTTTATTTCCACATTTTAGAAACACAACAGGCACAGATTCATTTTTGCTATGCATTTTAGAAACACCATGGTCATGGATTAAAGTGTATAGTTTCCAAAATGCATGGTGGAAATTAATGCGCAATATTTCTAAACATTATGCCTGCATTTACCATTGTATCGCTATAAATGTTTTGTGTATCTCAGATGTGTGATAAAATGAATCGATGGCATTTCTAAAATGAAAATTGGGGTGAATATATAATAAAGTATTTTCATAATGCGGGGGGGGGTAATTGCAGTTTCATCACCATAACATATACTGTGCTATGTCCTTTTAAAAAGGCAAATATATGACACCATTTAGGGGAAGGATGGGCATGTCCACACAGCTAAGGTATAACGTACGTGTCCTAACCACTGAAATATTTATGCCACAATGGTATAATTTCACCTTGCTAATCTGTATGTATAGTAGTTTACTACTGTCAGTTACCAAACTTCAATTTCACCAAGAAAAACGTATATATATGTTAGCAAAGGTAAATTTCAAGCTGCAAAACATCATGTCTTTTTATGTATATCCATAAATATTAATTGGGTGTCAAATGTGCCCATATAAATAATATAAACATAACCAGCTGTAGTTTACATAATAATATGGCCTAAATTTGGCAACACCTGGTGAAGTGGATGCGTGATATTGGTTTGTCTCATTTATTGCGCACACAAAAAGTAATGGGACTAAGAAAACCAAAAGGACACATAATAAAAACAACATTATAATTATACATTACAAAATACATGAACAACAAACCCCCACGAACTATCATGTTATAAGATTGTGGTCTTTAACACATCCCGCCTCAAAATCCCACCTCCCATCTATTTTCGGACCAACCTCCCAACGTATGTCATATATCACATACTGACTCATGCATCCATAAATATAGGCAAACCAAATTAAATATACTAGCAAAAATAACCGTCCTCAGGACGGGATAACGTGGTAGTTCATATATGTAACAGTCATGACAACAATATGTTTACCAAATGCCTCAGGCCAAAATGCCATCTATACGCTGGAGATTGTTTAAGGGAACGTCAAAACCAGCGTCACGCATGTTGTCACAAAATGTTGAAGGTCGCGTGAATTTATACCTATGGATACTTGTATTGGTTGTAGAATATAGTAGAATATCTTTTTATTTTGCATTGGCCCTCAATCTGCGACCTCGGGCCAATACGTGTGTATATGCTACTATAATTAATATAAACCGCCCAGATGGCATTACGTACTTTCAAACAGTTTACGTACCGAAGTATTCGCCACGTACGCGCGTCGTTTCTGCGACTGTTGGAAGTTAATGTTTTATGTAATATAAACTGCCATTAGGTAGCAAACATTTGATTTACCATAAAAACCACTAAGAACCCTTAATTTGATATATGGGGTATTTTGAAAAAATAAAGGCGTTACGGTTAATTCGTGGGTTCGTGGATTAATCCTTGAAAGTTTGGCGTTCGAGGTGCAAGCCATCTAGGAGGAAAACGTGAATAAACATATACGCTAGCTCAATTATATATATATATATAATTTATATATATATATATATTATGAGCTTACAGCACTGGAGGATATTTGCACACGACTGGGGCATATCTGCATAGGCATGTGCAGATAATAATTAACACGCTTTATCATACGTTATAATTTCTTACTATAGCGCAAATGAGTTCAATTCGCGGCTTCAAGTGTTCGATGCATGAGTTAGATTCTTACGCAGAACACAGTTTTGAAATCAAATACTACGGTGCGGACATGCCCCACCTTCCCCTACATCTAGCCATAGACATAAATAGAACACCCTTTAGTAAAACAAGATGGCTGAGTCCTTATCATTTGACACATGATAAAGTGACACAGGCATGGACCAGTGACATTCATGCTGCTGCACGGCAAGAACCCGCTGGAGGGCCAGTGTTTATACTATAAAGCAACCAGTCTTCATCATATATCTATAGATATACAGTACTAATAAGAGATTATTACTATATAGCTATATATACCTAATACCTTATTACGTGCACAATCTATCCATGCACCTTGTATATCAAATATCATAACATATTAACTATAACACTAGCACCACTAAACTTGATCGAAACTGAACTTTCTGAAGTGCTCTATACATGTATTACCTAATGACTGCAAGTGGTCAAAATCTCATTAAGCACTGTTGGACATTCTTCTCGATCTAAGGTCCCAAAAATATTCTTTTCCCATCTTCCAACACATTCCCCAGCTGCTCCATCACAGCCATTTCCACCTGCAGATTAAGATCGATCTTTCTCGAATGTTATCTGGCCAACTTGCCCAAGGACACGCCTCATGTAAAGAAATGTGCTCTCTCATTTAAGCTGTCAATTGCTTTAGTAGGCAACCTTTCACATAGTTTGTCAAACAAATGCATAGAATGCAATGAATGTTGCAATGTGTACAGAATGAGTTACATGGTAGTGGTTCATACAATGATGAAAAGGCAAACAACGACCAAAAAGGGGAGAGCCTCATTAAATGCAGATGACTTAATAAAGAACAACAATATTATTAATGACCTGACATCTAGTAGAGTTTTAAAAAAGAGTTACAAATATGCATACACGCACGCACACATTATTTATAAAACTGAATCCTACCCCTATAACATTTTATGTTGCACTCAATCAATGTTACTACTGGGAAACACTTAATGTACGCTACCCCCAAGAAAAACAAACGTGTCTGTAATATATTGGTATTTCAGAATATTTTTGAAACTGTTGCATTCATTCACATATACACTAACACAGCACAAACATTTGTGACATAAATTACCTGAAAATAACAAGATGTTAGATCCTGTCTTCTGTCGATTCGTACAGCTGTAAGACATACAGGAAATAACCATATTTGTTGTCCCACAACTTTCTCCAGCAAGCCTCCAAAATGTTTGTCTTTGAGAGTTTAACACTAATGCACGGTGCTCACTCCAGTATGAACAACCCAACTGCCCACACTAATAACACAACTGCTGGTTGGTTCCTGGTGTCATCGTCACTGGCTACTAGCTCGATAAGTTTATGCTTCTCTGGTAGCCACCTCATCTTCATTGCTTTTGTTTGCCTTGTATTGTACATGATGATGGTGAGGAGGAAATAAATTAACTTACTTACTCACTTACTAACTTACTTACATATGTTAGACAACTGAACTATTTGTAACATGTTATGTTCACACTATAAACAGTACTACCCTATGTGGCATGCAGTGGATGCAACTGTTTCTGCCGTGCAACAAAATGCCGGCCAGTGGTCCACACCCGCTTTACTGCAGTGAGCTGGCTTATCGCTCTTGTTTATATGATGATTAATGATGTAACTCTATGATCTAGCCATAGAAGAAGAATGTCAGTGAACCAAGCGGTCCAATGCTGTCATCTAGCGGACAACATGAATATCATTTAACAACCCTTTTGGTATTAATTGGAACCAAGAAAGAAAACAACCAATCAAATGCCCTGTAACAAAAGTACGAACTATTTTTTCGCGCCATATTTACTCGTGTTGTGCATTTCACAAGAGTACAGAAAGCTTTGCTAAGGGAAGTCAAGCGAGCTTTTGTTATACATTTACATTTGGCAGACAGTTATATTAGCAAACAGGGAGTAATTATAGCAGTTAATTATTTTCTCTGTAGCTAATATAACTGTGTAACTGTTATGGCGAAAGTGACGATATCAAACGTAGTTGTCAAAGACAATCCGTGTGTGTTCAAGAATCCGTTTCAGTTCGAAATTACCTTTGAATGCATCGAAAATCTGAATGACGGTACGTATTCGTCAGTGTGTGTGTGTGGACGTTAATTGTTTATGTACACAATGTTTTATATCTCGATACTTATAACGCCATAAGTCAACATGACCGCTGTTACTGAACTGTCAATCGCCAGAGTTAGTGTAAAATACTGGTACTAGAACTACTACTAGTAGCTATGTGACAAAAAAATCAAAGTTAAGACTTAAGGTATGGAAATGTGAGTGGTATCCTTGGAAAGGTCTTGCAGAGACCTTTCCAATGACACAAAGATCTCTCTTATATGACAAACATCAAGAAAGTTATGACAATTTTTATACGCCCAAATTAACCCACTTTTTGGTAATTGTCTTAATGGAAAACAACATATAACGAAATGTGACCCATTTCTGCCATAATTTGGGGATCCAGATAAACAGCCATGATTTTCTTTATATTTGTCCTACATCCAAAATGTTGGTATCATTAGAAAGCATATTAAAATACAAAGAAGACCACAGTATTCTGAAATAGAAAAACATTTAATCCTCTTGGAAAAAGTGCTGACAATTTTTTTTTAATGAAGTTAAAAATTTACCCGTGTTCAATTACGACCAACATTCCGTTACTTCCTGATGGTATATTCCATGTTAGGCAAAGTAAATCGCCCTACAATTTTTGTCTATCTGGCTGTTGCTGTAGTAGGGCGAAGATCTCGCTCGGCCGAAACTATTCGTTTCATGAAAGTATTTTCATGAAACGTGAAACCTTACAAAAACGCCATAAACAGAGCAATAAACACGTCTTTCGTGTCTGTATGCATTCTTATATGTATATCACTAAAGTTACCTGACAATAACCATGTAAAAGTGTGAAATTATTACCTTTTTGTCAGAACGCATGTGCTTGTCAACATTTGTATATAACCGGATGTTGTGAGCGAGAATACCAAGCGGGAATCCCGTGGATCTATATAAGGTTACGCTAAGAATTGCCATCTGCTGGCCATGGAGTTACATCATTAATCATGCCCCTATAAACTACTAACTTACTAACGGGTGTTTTATTTATGTCTGTGCTGCTGGCCTCATTCTACACGAAATCGCGTTTGATCATGTGACCCAAAGGCAACATCACGTGCACAGTATGGCGGCTAATTGTGAAATGTTTTCTATGTCACCGATAAAAGTACTCATAAGTAATTATTTGGAGCACATTTCTTCAGTTTCTTGACGCCCAATTGTCGGTTGTATGTCACAGAATACACATGTGAAACGGTTTGTGCGTATTGGTTTTAAAACTTAAGTTATTAGTTCCGTAGCCATTTGGCTACGGAACTGCCAACAAATGTTATTTTAGCAAATGCCGGTGTGGACTTTCGCCCCAGAGACAAAGAGTGGGGCGGACAATTTTGCCTAATTCCATGTAATCTTGAATTGGTTCTTGCAGCTTAACCCTAAAGCCAGTAAAAGATCTTGCCCTTCTCCAAATTAACTGTCTTGGCCAATAACAAGTCTGGTAAGTAGTCCATGATTATGAATTGATATGATTGCAGATTTAGGCTCAAGTCTAGTTGAAAGTTCAGTCATATATTACACAATTATGCATTCATGACAGTTCTAACACAACACCAAATCCTCACAGATAAGGTCTGCTCCCAGTTCATACATAGAAATTGTGTAATCCACTGCATCGTCATAGCTTTCACCACTGTCCCAGTAACTCACAACATATGGAATCACATTTCATTTTCTTCAGCTTCTCAATTCTGCCAGAATATGTAGTCTTCTCCTTTATGTCTCTTTTGACTTGCCTTCCTATTTTTCCTTGCCCTACGAACAGCCCAGTTCACAATTCGTTCCCTCTCATCCTTGAACAGACGATCCATGTTATGGCACCACACCATTCTTTCTAGCCCTCATCCTTGCCCTGAGGAAATCAATGCTGGCATGTTTGCACCTCTGCTTTCCAGCACTGAACATTCCCATAATGGCCCATCTTCAGATCTTGGTCAGGGGTGGGGCTGTAGGTATACATCAAGAATTGCAGGGCAGCACCTACCTTGGTTGGCTTGGTTCTTCTTCATGTTGATGGACAGACAAACCTGAGAAAGAGAAATGCAAATTTAAAATCACAAATGGGATGGCAAAAGAAATCATAGCCCATTCTGCCTTACCAGTAAAAATTTTAATCACCCTATAAATTCAAACAACAGACACTTCAAAAATAGATACCATAATTCTTTGAGAATGTCAAGGTAAATTTGATTACATGATTAAAGTACACAATTGAGTGTGAAATAACCACTGAAAACAACACATTTTCATGATGACACCATCTCAGCATGTGAAGCACATGGCAATTGTTTTGTAACCATCCAGTATCAGCCAATCAGATTGCCAGAAATCAGTCACGTAACCTACATTACGCCAGCTGAATCTATTTTGGCCCAAGGAGGTAGCTTTCAAAATCTTCGATAATTGGCGTTACAAAGTAAAAAAATGCCTAAATTGCACCATGAATAACTTGATAAGAAATAAATCTAACAATCGGAACCATTTGTAGTGACATTCGATAAAGTTTAGTAGGTTCAAATGGACAATGAATCTGATGTAAAATTCTGCCAGCTTGGGCATTACGAATGTTGACATAAATTTCTGCGCATCCAAATAGATCACTTGGGAATCGTTCAGACAACGTGAAAAGTTCATGAAATACAGAAAACTAATTAAGGAATAATATTATAGTTCTGTAAGATATTGTACTCACCTTTGGGTGAAGCGATGATGATTTTGATGGGCAAACAAACACCCAAATTCACGCGAAAACTTTTGGAAGTCTTCCCGTCGTCGGATTCAGAAATTTCGAAAACGCGGTGAATCGAGATTCTGTGATCTACGTCATCAAAACAATCTAGGGTAGCTATTAAAAAACACGCACAACGAAGCGAAGAGTGCGCCTACTGCTACACGGCTCAGCAGCGCAGGTCGATCTGGTCCGAAATAGTGCTCGAGGCCGAACAAATTAGCGGCAATGCACAGAATTGCCACATACCTACTACTAGTGTAGCTGTCAGGACTCGAATCATTGACTTGGCCATTGTCATTGTGTCAACTGAATCTAGAGGCTGAATCTAGACTTGAGTGGAGTAAGTGATAGAGGTGTAACCATCGAACTATCGATGTCGATGAATCGCAATAGTCGATGTGACGATGCAGTACTATCGATTGTAAATTTAACTATCAATAGTTATCATCGATAGTACACTTAAAGTTAAGTCTTTATACTCCATATTTACGACATGATGCTGTGCAATGTCTAACAGTTGTGATATTTCTACCAGAATATTATTTAAATAGTGAATTTATTTGCAATTTCAAATGGTCTGCATTCTTTATAGATTTGGAGTGGAAGATTATCTACGTTGGTTCAGCCGAGAGCGAGGACTATGACCAGACCCTGGACACTGTTGTGGTGGGACCAGTGATTGCTGGGCGACACATGTTTGTTTTTGAAGTAAGTCTGCAGGCATACGTGTAGATTCATGTGTGACAGTTTTTAGTTAGAAATCATAAACAAGAAGGCGGGGACACTATCTACATAAAATAGCCCTGAGTTTAGATTAGTTATGTAAATGTAACAGAGGTGCCTAGTTAAAGAAAGGAAAGAGTGGCCTCAACATTGTGAGAAGGGGATCCCTTCCACAGTACGGAAGTATTTGAAAAAAAATCTACGGTCCAGGGTTGGGTTTCTGAGAGAATGTCAGAAACTGTCATAAAATGTTACTATAAAATCTCTCTTGTGGACTTATGTATGATATAGCCCAATGAATAGAGATATGATATACACTATTCATGCATAGAAAGAATAAGACAATAAAGTCATGTAACAAAATATTATTTTAGTTAATATTTTCAATTAACACGGTCATTTATTAACACATTAGACCCCACAACGGCCGCAGCCGGCCGCTCTGTGCAGTCCTGGAACAGCCGCCGCCGGCCGCATACAGGACCCTCTGTTAAAAAAAATCCTGGCGAATAACTACTGAACTAAACGCTACCAAATTTTGCCACACCCTAGCGGATACATTTTGCAACAACAACAGCTCATTACGTGCATGTGCATGTGCCCTTTCGGAAATCTTAATTTTCATCAGTTTTGTTCACGTTATTTCGAAATTTTTTATTTCTATATTTGTCATGATAAAATATGGTGTAACCTGAAAAATAACCGTCAGAATTTGATGTTTTCAGTGGTGTAAAGCTAACACATATAGCTACATTTTCTTTGCTAAGTTGCATATGGTTATAGCATGGGATCGTTGTCAAATGTCAGTCGCAACTTTCAAAGTTTTAACAAATGTACTATTTTGTCTTTGCAAATTGTTATCAAATGTCAACATTTTATTAATATATCCTATTTCTATGTATACATGCATGTGGAGAAATTACTACTCTTCAAAATAAACACAACTTGTAATTGTCAATATTGAAGTTTTTTTCTACAGATTTTTTTACACAAGGAGGTAAAATCGCTCAAAATTTGCCAGAAATCCTGGAAACATGGTGGCATGTTTTAATAAAATCCTGGGGCCTAATGGGTTAATAGTCATGCTTGTCAAACTTGCTGATATATTCACAATTTACCTTTTCATGTCAACCTGACAATCTCTACACAACAATTTAACTGTTATCAGCACTGTATGCACATGCATACAATTTACATTAATGTCCATCTCAAAGTTGCTAATATAATTTATCATTACATGACAATTCAGTCACATCATGCCTGTTATACAGCAATTGGACAATCTCTACACAACAATTTAGCCTAATGTTATTACCTTGTCACACTCACTTAAAGTCCATTGTCATTGTTTAGAATGCAAGTCCAGTCAATAGGGTTGTGGCTCACTATCAGCTCAAAGCAGTAATCTAATTTTTACTTTGGGCAGTACTGGATCTGAGTTGAAATCTTCTTTGATATTGAGCCCCAGCCTGCATAACGATATAGCCATAAGGACAGCCTTTTACTGGCCAATCCTGCATTAAGTAATAATTACAGAAATAATTGTGGCACTGTGGTACTATGTGCTAACAAATCAAGCACATTCAAATGCAATAATACAGAGTAAAAGTTGTACTTGCATATGAATGGCGACAAGATAATAATGCATTTATGTATTAATCTTAAATTCACATTAAATAAAATGGTACATGTTTTTTAGTTTCTCATACTTTATAGTTATACATCAGAAAGGTTTCTGGCGCTTTAGGCATCAGAAAGGTATCTGCACTTCTATGCAACCACTTTTTTATGTGAAATTGTTTCAAACAGGAGATTTGGCTCCTGATTGTATACCATATTGTATACCATATTGTACAGTTTTTGTTTTGTAAAAAAGTGACTGGATAGCATGTGGGTATTTATTCTTTAAAAAAGATAACGTGACAAATAATTATTCTGGCACGTCATTTGAATGTACAGATTTCATGAAGTATGACATGTACGTGTGCCTCTCAGACGGACCCTCCAGATGCAACAAAGATCCCGCGAGAAGATGTGGTTGGAGTGACAGTCGTACTATTGACATGCTACTATCGGAATCAGGAGTTCATCAGGGTTGGCTATTACGTGAACAATGAATACATTGAACCGGAGCTGAAGGAAAACCCCCCACAGGAACCAGACTTTGACAAGGTAGACATACCGTTTATTCAGACTGAGCATGATTGGGATTTTCATTTCGTTGCTGACTAAATCCATGGATCATAAATACAAGACCCGGTTTTCCAGTTCACTGGTGTTCCTCTTGTAATTCAGGTTCAGGCGCATCATCGAAGTCGTCGTCATGTTGGATAATCAAAGATTTTTTTTATTGGATATCTAATTCATCATGATCCCCTGGGCGAATTCGCTTGGAGTTGCGACAGTCTCAGCTGTAGTTACGTTAATTTATTCTAAAAGAATCTCGCTAGCGTAAAATCCTTCAAATTCATCATAATTATTTCCTTAAAATTATGTAATAAAATATGTTGCCAGTGCCAACGTTGCTCCTCAGAAAGTGTGACCAAATGTGATGATTTGGAACAAAAACATGGCTTTATCACACATCTGTAAACATCCTGTAAAAATGGCTGCTGGTATAATACTGCACCTGTGTGCCTCTTTCTGGTACTGCTATGACACCAATTAAAGCATCACCGAACCATATTTTTGATGGAATTCAGCATGCTTATGTATAATACTGTATTTATATGTACGTGAGTTGCAGTAACTTTTGTAATACGTCCATGAGTCTGAAAGGGTTAAACATTTTATTTTTTTTCACCTTAACCATAAAAAGAAGATGTGAAATCTAATAGATCTGTTTGGACTGTGTAACCTGAAATTAATCACAGAGCAATCTACATGTAATTGAGATGTTGTAGCTGAACCCAAAGCTGTGGCTCAGATATGTGGCTCAAAATGTCTAGCAGTAAACATCTTTCTTTTCGTGGGGTGGAATAGTGTAATGGTTACAACATTGGACTCTCAACCGAGAGGACCGAGATTCGAATCCTTTGCTGCCATTTTGAAGAGTGGACAAATTTGTTCACTACACATTGTCTCAGTTCAGTCAGCTTTATAAATGACTACCTGGCTATAGACACTATTAGACAGTGGTGGATATGTCTGAACAAATAGTCTTCACACAGCAATTGCAGCATGGCTGAATGCTTCCCAGAGAAATCAGTCTGCCATGGGTGTGAAGCGTTTTTAGGGGCTGAATACCGTGCTGTTGAACTTACCTTTACTTTTACTTCATTGCAGTTACAAAGGAACATACTGGCAACATGTCCACGCGTCACTCGATTCAAGATTGACTGGGGAGATGGAGAGGACAACATAGAGAACATGCCGCCCTCAACGCTGGAAGACAACAGTGCCAGCAATCACATGATGTCCATGGACTATAACAGCGTTGGCAAGTCCTTAAAGGATGATGTCGCTGAGGCGTTGCTGAAGGCCAGCGCTCCGCTCCTCGGTACAAATGGTGGGAACTCCTGTAGCAATGGCCTGGATTTGTTGAACGGCCGAATGACATCAGAAATAAAAAGCAGCGGGGCAGAACCCATGCAGATGTGACACTTTGGCAGTGATTGTCTTGTCACATTTCGACTAAAACAATTAAATTAAGACTGGTATGTTTTTTTATTTATGTTCAATTGCAGTAGTCAGGCTGGGCTGCCACAGAAAATCATGCAATAGGTGAAAAAGAATAACTTAATAAAAATAGTTATTTACCAGGTTGGCATGATGTTTGAATAAACTTGTTATTAGCAGAGCTCTGTAATATGGTATTGGTTGTTTGAATTTTCATACTTTTGTCTTTACTCGTTTCAGTGTTACAAAACGTTCATTGAAGCTCATGTTATGTTGATTATTAAAAGTGAACATTTGCAATGGTCAGAATTGCCTGTAAATTAGTTTATTTGTTGTGATGTAAGTTTTGCTTTGCGTTGGAACGTACTATTTGCTCACTGGTGTAACTATGTAGGTAATCGCTAATGTAGATATTGTTTGTACATTACATTTAATAGGTTTTGTTTTACAAAAAAAGTACATTGGTCACATGTGTAAGAAATTGGTTCTGAATCTGGGGGATTGTTCAAGAAGGCATACTTTTGCCCATGATATTGTACCACATGGACTGATTCTTGAAGAGAGGGTTGACTAACTTGACTCGTTCCTAGAAGAAGAAGCCAATACAATAGTTGGATGCGAGTGGTATTTAATAGTGTTCAAATAAAAATTAGTACATACCTACTTTTTCATTGAGGTACACGGGAAGTGTGGACAACATTCCTACCTGTGGTAGTCAAGTCTGGATAGGGTGCTGCAGAATTTTACGGTGTGTTACGTTATGGTAATGTTATTTGCTTATATTTTCTTCATGAACTATGAAAATGTGGGACAATATCAACAAGAAGCATTTATGTCCACCAGCTTTAACAATAAAACAACCTTTTATACAAATTGTTTTGATTGTTTTTTTGAGATATTTTAACTATGATTTATCATTTTTATGTATATGACTGTGATATTACTTTAAGAAAAATTTTGTAATGAGAAGGTTGGTTTTCTGTTGGTGTTGTTCAGTTTTCACTATTGATTTTGGTAAGATTGTTGTTATGACTTGACTTCAGCCAGCTCTTCCCATTTGTATTCTGCTCTTGTGTGAGGTGCTTCTTGGCCTTCCTCTTTTTGCTGTAGGGTTGCTTGTTAGTGCCTGTCTTGTGATGTGTTTTGTTGGCGTCAATGACAATGATTGTGTTTGACTATTATATTATATATTTATTAGATTAATCCATAATAATTCTGTTAAATATACGAAAAATTATATATATCGTTATAAAGCCCAATTCAAAAGAAACAAAAAAGTACAAGGGGGCAACCGGAGTTGAACCGGTGACCTCTCGATCTGCAGTCGAATGCTCTGCCACTGAGCTATACCCCCTATGCTGGTATCTGGTGTTGTTATATAGTGGTGTCTATGTAACCTATGGCTTCGAATGATTTTTTTTTTACTTTATGGTTGAGTAATATCTATATTGCAATGTAGCATGACATTTATTCTGAAAATAGGTACATGTACCATAATACACATAATACAATTTTCTTGAATTTCGAAAACTCATTCCGGAAACGGAAGCCGATGTAACCAATAGCAACCGAACTGGGTATTTCCATGGAGGATGCGACAAGCAGTTTGAAATATACAGTAGCTTTGTCGACGTCACTTTGTACACGGCTAAGTCAAACATAATTATAATTTTTATTCCAGGCAAGTATTGTAACAATAAAAACAACAATTTTGTGTTACATTCACTACAATGTTTTTTAACGTTGTAATGTAAACTGTTCGCATTGTAGCCTAGGCTGGCCCTGACCTAGGCCTAGCCCGGGCCTAGGGCTAGGCTAGGACTGTTTTGTAAAAATCACATATCTCCACTGGCTCCAGCTCTTTTAAAACGCCCCGACGTGCGATGCCCGTCAATTTTGACAAAAATAGCCATGTATTCATGCGCCCATGTGGATCATAGCAGAAAAATTTCCATAAATCCCTCTGCCTGTTAAACTCTAAAAACATGCACTATTTCAATAGCTTCTACAAACAAACCTGTGAATATTCTTGCTCAATTGCACTTATGCTACATCATATGAATTGTTTAAATTCACATATCACAAGTTAATTTGCCCTACATTCGTGTGAAACAATGAACAGGAAGGTCAAATGTGTTCTCTGTACGTACAGCTATTTACTATATATAATTTTATTATTATATGATATTTATTGGCCTACTTACTTATTGCCTATACAACAACACACAGTTAATTACCATTGACATTGTTTGGTCCAGTACCATGGCAGTATAAGTGTCTAGGCTTAGAACTGAGCCCATCTTGTTATCTACAAAGATTCGAAGAATGAAGATGCATTGTCATTGATTGATGTACACATTTATTCAATCATTACCATTCAACATAGTATTTTTACCCCTGATTGACCAGTTTACTTTTACACAAGTTTGACTTTTCCAGTGAATATGACATATTATATTTAGTAGTTGCTATACAGCATATTTTTTTATTACGCAACAAACTATATGATGCCAATGGTAGCTCAAAGAAACTATCTATGTAAGTTCATAACATCATTTGAATGTGTATTAATTAAATGTATTCGCCATATACAGTATTATAAACATGGTATTTATCATACACTGTATATTGAGACATGCTACTCTAAATTCTAATTTAATGATTGACAATAGTAGTGTAGAATGGTTCATTTCACACATATCTGTGTGTTCTGGCAGATCTGTGATCACATCATCATGGCTTCACCAGATGACAAGGAAAGTGCCAAGATGGATGAACTTGATGTAGTAAGTACTCAACCTGTTTGATACTGTTTGTATTCATGCTGACAGTTTTACCTAGATCTAGGTGAGAGAAAAAAAACATCACAAAACTTCTCTTTACAACAAAATAATGTTTGCCATAAATCACAATTTTGTAGAGGTTATCAATTATAATTCTGTGGGCAAGATCACATCAAAATAAATGCACTGCACTGTAGTTTCTGTTCCTGTAAATATGCTAATTGATTTCTTTGCTACGAAGGCTCAGTGTTGAAGTCAATCCACTTATTTAACTCGATACAGATTGTCAAAAAATTACATCACCCGTTGTTCTCAAAATGTGATCTGCTGCGGCTTTGACATGATAGGGTAGCTATGCTGGACCATTTTGAGATAATTAAGTTATTGCAAAGTGTTATACATCATTAGAAAGGTATATTATTCCGATACGTCATGGTATGAGTTGTATGGTTGTATGTTAATTAGTTTTCATGTTAGAGCACTTTAAAGACAGCCCATCAACGTTTTCAAAACACGTTTTTCTATTTTGAAAAAAAATAGACTAATATTAATGTTAATGTATTTTTTTGACATATTGTGGAAGTACTACATGTTCTCAACTTGTGTGGGGGTCATTCATACCAGTGTATTCATTATTTTGGTTGCAAGAGAGCTGTATGCAGTGCTATTTTTCCAATTTTTACAGGGATAGTTGGTAAAAAGTACAAACAAAACAGTATATACCCTACAGACATTAAAAAAACTCAATGCCTACTTCTAAGCATGTTTGACATGTATAGGTCATTAGCATTTTTATGTATATGAACAATATTTTTTACAACGTTTTTTAACTGCAAACTATTATGCAGATTTTTACAGAAGCCTGTTACCAGCTGAAGACATGCTGATGCAAGATGAATATTTGACAAGTGTATCATGTAGGATGAACATCATTGGAAAGGTCTATTATTAAGATACGTCATGGTATCTGTTGTATGGCTGTATATTAATTAATGTTCATGGTAGAGCATGGTAAAGACACCCCCATTAACATTTTCAAAACACGTTTTTTCTATTCTGATCAAATAAGTGTACCTGGTCTAAAAAATTACTAATATTAATGTTAATGTAATTTTTTTACATATTGTGGAAGTACTCAATGTTCTCAACCTGTGTGGGGATCATTCATACCAATGCATCAATTATGGTTGCAAGAGAGCTGTAAACGGTGCTATTTTTCACTTATGTTGCACATTTATATAGGGTTGGTTGGTACAAAAAGTAAAAAACACAGTATATACCCTACAGAGACATTAAAAAACTCAGTGTCAACTTCTAACCATGTTTGACATGTATAGGTCATTAGCATTATTATGTATATGGAAATATTTTTACAAGGTTTTTTTAACAAACTATTATGCAGATTTTTACAGAAGCCTGTTCACAGCTGAACACATGCTGATGCAAGATGAATATTTGACATGTTAACGTTAAAGAAAGAAACAACTACTATAAATATGTACATTACAAGTACGCTGGTGTCCACTTTCTCATATCAATATGTGTGGATCGTTGAGTGAATAACCATTCTGACACAGTATTGCATACCAACTATCAGTTGTACATAATAATTTTGTACATAAAATGTTGCTTCTTTAATTGGTGGCTAATTGTTTTTAAATGTTAAGTGATTTATTTTGTAAAACACTGCATGTATAAAGAATAATGGAAATGTATGCACAAGTTTTAAAGCAAATATATAATGGCATGTTCATCAAAAACCTTATAATTATATTACACTGTTGAAATACTGAGATTAGCATCAAAGAACAATTCCATAATTTCACACCAGAAATAGAAATACACACTGATTTTATGTTGGTGTAGACACGATAACTACTGAAGGTATCTTTCAATCTGGTACCATGTGTTGACACATAAAGCTTAATTTTTTTGTAAATTATCTAGTATCGTTGTGATATGCTTCAAACAGAATGACCAGTCTTAAATAAAAAATTTTTTTTCAAATTTCAAAATGCAGTTGCATAAAAAGGATGATGGTTACTTTTTGAAAACAATATATATATATATATATATATATATATTCATTGTTTTCAAAAAGTAATTGGTTCATTACATTTTTAGTACTAGTTTGTAATGATGCATTCAGGGTTTTTGCTAAGTGTGGCTATAGCAGGGATCATGAACCCCAAAGCAGGGACCACTTATTATGCTCAGCCTGTGGCAAAGTCACTACGTATCACAGACCACAGTGAATACATCAGGAACTTATATATAATGTAATTGTACCTGCATTTTAGGATGTAACATCAATGAACGATACGCAGAAGAACAATGTGTGCACGAAAATAAAAAATATAATCACTTTAATTTCCCTGAGTTATTTCATCAGCCTGTGTTTAATTGTTGTGTCCATTTTGCTATCATATGTTGTCACGGATACTGGTAATAACCTCTTGGTTCACTAGGAATGTAGTTACTATACTTTAAGAATACTACAGCTTTAAATTTGGACTTTTCCGACATTTTACGAATTTCAAAACCCAAAATGAGTATGTGGAACAAGTTCTATGATAACCATTTTTGCAAGTTGTGCACATTCCTTTATTAGGTAAACAACATATTAAAATTTCAGAGTTTAGTTTATAATATAGCAATAGAAAATTACTGTCTTGCCTAATCTCGTTTTCTCCTAAATAGGCCAATAATGTCCATACACATGTTCATGACCACGTAACAAATTAATGAAAATATTATGAATTATCGCACAGCAACAAATAGCAAAGGTTACTAATAGTACCTTGTTGACATGAACATTGGAAATGGTCACATAATTGTCCTGCTTTGCTGTTTGTTAAGGGGGGTTATTCAAGGTTGATTTGATAGCACTAAGTTACCAAATAATCAACTTCATAAACAGTACATTAACGTAGCCGTAGAGAAGAATCATTGCGTCGAGCCAGTCGCTATACGTAATATAATATGCTGTTTTCACAAAAATCAGAAGAAACGTTTGCCTAAGATATGTATATTTTAAATCACTAACAATTATGTCATCGTTGCAGTGCAAACAAATTGTTAGAAAAGTTGTTTTTAATTAAACAATTACGACTAGGCCTAGGCTAGGGTACAATGTTTTTTTTATAAATACACAGTCAAATAGTCTGTAGAATTGTGGATAATTACTGTGCTATAATATACACAAGAGAGCAAAGCAATACCATGTTTTGTCCGATATCTAAAAAACACATCATCGTCTCTTGGTGCCTTTTGCTATTTCATGGCAGTATAGTACCAAACTAGATCACAGTTCTAGTAGTAGTACTAGTAGTAGTACTAGTAGTAGTACTAGTAGTAGTACTAGTAGTAGTACTAGTAGTAGTACTAGTAGTAGTACTAGTAGTAGTACTAGTAGTAGTACTAGTAGTAGTACTAGTAGTAGTACTAGTAGTAGTACTAGTAGTAGTACTAGTAGTAGTACTAGTAGTAGTACTAGTAGTAGTACTAGTAGCGTTTCGCCATGCGCCAGCAGCAGTATACGCTGACCGGTTCCGAAAACTCTGGCATATTCAGACGCTATTTAAGGATAATATTGTCCCAGTTCAGTGACTTTAACATTTCGGGATATGCTTTAACAAATGTTACCTTTTCATATAAGTTTGCTTAACAATGCACTATGGACGACTGTCTCTTAGCCTTAGACATCTCATTTTGCTGAACTAGCGACGTTACGACATGGTTGCCGACCTATCCGCTACGCGTGACGTGGTTGCCGATCTGTCCGCTAGGTGCGAGGCAGATTGTCTACTAACTACGAACCACAGGTAACGCTACAAATTGTGGGAAGTAAATATGCTTTGGCGACGCGTAAAATATATGTACGAATGGTTTTAAAACTGCCATTTATTAAAGCAAAATGACCGGTGCTGTTTTGCTGCCACATGTGATCATCAACGATCGCTGACCTGTCTGTGGGACGTCGAAGCTGCAATGTTTAATGCAAAAGTGGGTCGGTCATTAGCCGATGTGAGGAATAATAAAAATGGCCTTCCTCTATATAGCCCGATAGCCGGGTACATGGACCGCCATAGCCGGGTAAATTACCCGGGTCCCGGCTCTTAACAAAAAACCCTAATAGATTATAAAATGTTTGTAAGAAAAGGACAATTGTTAACTTTTCTGATGGAAAAAGGTAAGAATATCCCACTGCTGCGATGTGCCAGTCGCAATGCCCTACTGACTTAGTTAGGTATATTAAAAAAAAAAATCAAAATTGTTTTATAATCATTTAAACACTTCTGTCTGATAAAGTATGTTATGTTGTTTATCACCCTTTTTGATTTTTTTCAATATCTTTATTATTTGCGAAGTTATTCCACTTTTTGGCTTCCAAAAAAGGGTCTATTTTGTCTTATGGAATTGAGTCCATTTCTTGTGACCTTTCTATTTGGTGGCTGCGCTGCCACTGAATGCAGGCTAACATGTGAGTTAGAGGACCCTAAAAGGTTGACCTAATAATATGTGACCTTGACATGACCTTGACATGACCTATTTATTTGACATTGACCTACGATGACCTATTTATGTTGAAAAATGGCCAAATTATGTATGACAGGGAGGGGTGTAAGGGATAATTTATGTACACATCGACCTTAATACCCATTAATGACCTAGTTTATTACAACTTGACCTTTGACCAATTTACATGTCATGATGGCCTATTTATTTTTTTATTAAGTCTGGATTGGAATGCTATCAAGTCAATAGAGGCTGTAATTGTTAACCATAATATTGACCTTAGTGACCTGATTATTTGACCTCCATTGACCTGATTATTTGACCTCCATTGACCTTTGACCAATTTATGTTAATAAATTACCTATTTCAGTCATAAGTAATTGTACGTGACAGTTGTTTTTAAAATTTACTAAGGCATGTTAAGGAGAAATGGTGTACATAATTGACTTCACTACAGTATGATATTTTGATGACATAATTTATTGTAATGTGACATTTGCATAATAACAGGTATTAATGGCCGAACTATTTATAATTAAATGACACATGAAGCTGACAAATTTATAGAATTTTTATTATTTACTTTATAATCGTAAAGAACAATATATTCTTGCATGGTGAAATATTTTTTGGGAAAAAAATCCACACTCCTTCCATAAAATAAACACAATTTATGAATGTTAGAGTACTTTGAAATTTTCTGCATGCACAATGCAGCAATATTTATAGACAACACACAAAGCAGTGCACACAAAGGGCTTCACCCCGTTATAATGGAACAATAAGGAAGAAGGCTCAGTACAACAATCTTCACAATTCAGTTTCATAAATCCATGTATGTGTCACTCAGTCACTGACACAGTGTCAGTGTTCACATGGTAATGCAGTCTCAACTTAATGTCAAGCATTTGAACATGAAGTATTGTTTATAATGTTCACATGATACTGTCGGCTAAGTGTACACATACTCAGAGTTTACTGTTTCGTAAATCCATACATGTGTAATGTGTCAATGTCCATTGTAGACTCGGTGTATATATATTCACCATTTCTACACAGTCTTCACAAGGTTTGTCCGTCTTGTGCTGTATGAAGTGAGGTCTATAAGCTTTGCTTGGTCCATTGCTCTATATTATCCAGTAAAATCAGTGAAAGGTGTAGTGTGTCACAGTATACTATGACCAGATCAATCAATGTATTGTGGAATCCTAGAACATGAAATAAAGAGTATACAAATATACATTATATATATATATATATATATATATATATATATATATATATATATATATATATATATATATATATATATATATATATATATATATGCAGTACTAATACTATTAATTAACATGACAGTCCTTACACTACAAATAACTACTTTACACAAAATAGCTTTAAAAATGTTTTTAGTCCTACATGTTAATATTATGATTTCACACATTTTATAATCTCCAGGTTGATAATTCCGATTACTAATCCGATATATTCCATAAGTAAATATATATATATACACATGTATATACACACACGTGGTGTGCATAAAAAATATGGGTAGAAAGAATAAAAAATAAATAAATATGCACACATGTAACATTTAAAAAGAATTGCTTAACAAAACTGTCATTTACCTCATTTATTTATCTTTGAATCGTAATATAAGGGAAGGACACCCCAAATAATAAATGTTTGATTGACTGTATACGTGCAGAAATATCAACACATAATTGTAAAGTGCAGATGGCGTGGATTTAAATGCTGAAATATCACGACGTCAGACCCACTTAAAAATGCACCGAGGCCACGCACAAACGATTGCATGGATTTTGAATTGTGGAAAATTACTTGACCTAAATTACTAGAAAACGCTGTTACAGCCTATGTTCCCAGTTTCAGTGATAACAGTTGAAAATCTATTAAAAACTAACTTAATTTACTAATGCTGAAGAAGCATGATCTTTAATTACTTGTTCACAATAAGCCTATAGTAACAGTAAGGTTGTTTGCACAAAGTATTTAATGATTTGTTTGGCGCGCGCCCATCCCGCACCGCTCCCCAGGAACCTGTGGCTGCGAAAACGAACTTTTAAACGCTAAACAGCGCACGCATAGCTAATTTTTCGAACGATGCTGTACTCGGGCGAACAAACCCACAGTCATAATACGCACATCATCATAATGCTGAAATACTGCCGATTTCATTTATTGACATACTAAAGTTGTTCGAAGATTATTTACCATTATTTTTAACTACTATTCACAAGGCAAAAGTTAACACTAGCTTACCTCGGTCAATGTCAATCCAAGAAGGCCCACGAAAAGTTCACGTTTCTTCAGTCTTTCATTGGTTGATATATGCATCAGTCAAGGTCACATGTTCGTTTGCATAATGTTATGATTGACATCTGCATGACCATCAAAAACAGGCGGAGCCTAAGATGGGTCACATATTCTGGGTCAATTCCTACATCCGAATTCTCCGCAGCGCACCTAGCAGATTGTAATATACCTAACTTAGTCACAGACAATGCACCACTCGCTTAATCACAATGCACCACTCGCTCTCATACAGTCCTGATTGCACATCTCTGTTTCCCCATTCAGGACACAATGGGGAAGTCAACCCCAGCAAGTGAGAAAAGTGCACGCGCTAGTGCCAAAAAGGGCAAGGGCGCCAAGGGAGGAAAAGGTAGGATGTATTACTTCTATTCCTGATAACAATGACAGGGATGTGTTTGTTAGTTTGTGAGTCACTGTGTTTCTTTGTCTTTCCATTCTTGCCCATCTTCTGTCTGTATCTGTTTGTCTGTCTGTGTTTGCTTCTTACTATGTGTCTGTATATGTTGTTTCAACAATTCGGCCAGAAATACCACTTTTTTTCTCTTGGTCAGTCTTTTGGACGAGAGGTTCCCACTTTTTAGTAATTTTCTAAGAAAAAAAAATTCACAGTAAAGTTTATATATATATATATATATATATATATATATATATATATATATATATATATATATATATATATATCGCACACAAAGCCATTCTAGGCGCATTCTATTTCTTTGGTCTCAAGTGATTTCACATTTTCTTGTGTAAGCTTTCACGCCAAACAAGAATGGCGCATGAAAATGGCGACCTGTAAAACAGTACATTAAAATGATGAAAATTGAAAAAAAATTCAAGTGTTGAGTGGGTGAGGACGTGTCCTGCGTTTCGTTCAAGCACTTCTCAATTTTTCATTTGGACTCTCCTGTGTTCCCGTGAGCATTCTATGTGTGTTGGTTGCTGACTGAGCATGTAATGGTTGCTGACTGAGCATGTACTGGTTGCCGACTGAGCATGTGTTGGTTGCTGACTGAGCATGTGTTGGTTGCCGACTGAGCACATGTTGGTTGCTGACTGAGCATGTACTGGTTGCCGACTGAGCATGTATTGGTTGCCGACTGAGCATGTGTTGGTTGCTGACTGAGCATGTGTTGGTTGCTGACTGAGCATGTGTTGGTTGCCGACTGAGCATGTGTTGGTTGCTGACTGAGCATGTACTGGTTGCCGACTGAGCATGTATTGGTTGCCGACTGAGCATGTGTTGGTTGCCGACTGAGCATGTGTTGGTTGCCGACTGAGCATGTGTTGGTTGCTGACTGAGCATGTGTGGTTGCCGACTGATCATGTGTTTGTTGCCGACTGAGCATGTATTGGTTGTCGACTGAGCATGTATTGGTTGCCGACTGAGCATGTGTTGGTTGCCGACTGAGCATGTGTTGGTTGCTGACTGAGCATGTGTTGGTTGCTGACTGAGCATGTGTTGGTTGCTGACTGAGCATGTGTTGTTTGCTGACTGAGTGTGTATTGGTTGACAGGCAAGAAAGGTGCACATAAAGACGAAGAGAAGCTCAAGAAGTCAGTCACTCCGCCCGCTGCAGATGACCCAAATGGTACGTGGTCAGTGGTGTACGTGGTTAGTGGTGTACGTAGTCAGTGGTGTACGTGGTCAGAGGTCTATATGGTCAGTAGGACATTAACTCAGTGGATCTGTAGTTGACATAATGCTGTGTTTGCAATGTAGTAACGTATGTAGCAGCAGTGTGGGTGAGTATTGAACCCTTCCTGTGTCTTTCACTGAGACACTATGTAGTGACCCAGTTGCTCGACCTGTGGTCCGCTTCAGAAAGAAATGTATTTCATACAAACATGGATTATCCTGTGAGTACAATGTGGCATTTTAAGTGCACACAAACAATAGTCTTGATCAGAGATAGGCACTGATATATCCCATTGCCTATATTTTTATGATGTATAATGTAGTTAGACTGGACCCCCTAATATATGGAACATATATGGACATGCCCAAATTGTTCCCATATATATGATGTTCTTTATATCCATGGGCACGAGGCTACTAAGCAAGAGGCTACTGCATTTATGAAACTGTCTTGAGGGAGAAGGGGAGAAGACGACAAGTGAATACTATCTGTCTCGTGTTCCTGGCAGTTCTCCCAGATAATGTGGTCCCCATCTTCCTGTCATCCAAGACCCAGGAGATCATGGCATGCGTGCCCTATGAGGATGTCACGGAGGAGAATCCATTTAAGATACTCAAGAAAGAAGACATTCTGGCAGACTTGTACAACCGGGCAGCCATCAGTGACTTCTCTCCAATGAAGGACACCTTTAATGTAAGTCTTGTGCACACATTATGTTCTCTAGCATGCTTTCTTGTGTGGGTATGCCACCTTCAGCATTTTAAAGAGAATACTCTGAGTAAACATTGTTCAGTAACTGCCAAAAGTAAAAAACAGTTTCCCTTTAACCATTTCAGTACTGCATCCCTCGTGTGTTTTGACTACTAAATACTGCATTCCCAGTGACTTTCTCAGAAAATTTACTACATCACTTAAAAACAAGATTTTTGTAACAATGATGTATTTTACGAATAGGAACACCATAACATATTCTGAAATAGGAATAATCAACAAGTAAAACAAGCCAGACAGTTTTAGTTATTATCATTGTGGTAACCAACAATCCAAGAATTATGTAACTTCATCATCAAAGTAATGTTAGAATATACTGGCACTGTTAGTATCAAGTTCGCCACCATCGTGAACTTCTACATCATCATTATTCCAGTCGTCACAAACGTCCGACAAAAATCCATTGGTAGAGCTACAAAGCAGTCTGTCTAAGTAAGATAACTGGATAATGCCCCATCGCCATCAGAAGTAATATTGTCCACCATTTTGATAATCAGTTACCAAAAAACATGAAAAAAATTATTGAGTGATAATCCACGATAATCCACGATTACTGCTATTGAAATACTAAGGTGTTTGCCTTAACGACAGTATATAATAAGTGGCTCCACATAATGGATGATTGTGAGTAAAAACGATAGCAAACATTATCAAAGCTGTCAGACTGGCTTGTCGTACCATAACATCACAGACCGTGCGGTAGGTATAGTGGCCTGTTGTACTGACATGATTAAATACCATAACCATCATGCATGCCTATACACCTGTATATGGGGAATTTTATAACACACTTTGTATGTTGAGCAAATGCCAGTTAGTAACAATGTTGGGTAAACTTCATATAGGAATGGATTAATATTGAGTACAAGTAAATCTATTTACAACATACACTTTGTGTTAATTCGTTTTTGTGTCAATTTACACCATGTCAGTTTTATTTTTACACATGAATATTTGTAATGTACTCACTTGTTCTTGCTTTTGCAGTCCTACCCTGGTGAGGAGATATTGATATGTTATGACGCTGAATTTAAGTTTGGCCAGAATTTCTACATAGCGACTACAGAGGAAGCTAAAGAGAAGATGCTCCGGGTATGCAGTGATCTCAGGTGTTACTACTAGACAGGACTGAGAAGGATATTGAACCGTACTTTACTGTAGCAGTGTGTTCTCAACATGACAAGACAAATTTATGCATCGAACGCAGAGAATGCTCCAAGGCTTCAGAATTTTCCAAAGTGTTATATTCTCAGTCTTATCTGTGTAAACATGTAATCTTAATCAAATTCACTTATAAAAAATTCAGAAACAATGTTTTTCACATAAAGCTGCTTTATTGCGGTTGTAGTAATAACTGCATTTTATACATTATAATCTTTCTGTGAGGCACAAAATGTCCTCTAGGTACTTTCATTAAGGGATATCTTGCGTCCCCCCTGCAGGGTCCAGTCGTGGCGGGAGAGGAGGGGGAGGAGCATGTCCCAGCGGAAGAGGAGGAAGAAGTCATACATAAGTACGAGCCTCCTGTTTCCAAGCCGTGGGTGTCCCTGGGCTCGGAGGAATCCGTGGAGGATGAGTCTCTCAAACAGAGCCACCCTCCGGTAAGTACCCCACCCCATGAGGGTGCACACCGCTAGGTCATCAGCTGTGTGTTGTCACTAAGACATCCTTCACGTAATGTGCAGCAAACGTAATTGAATGATTTTTTACAATATTATTATTTGACATAAAACAGAAAAGTCAACAGAGAATGAGCTTTTAATTGTTTACAATGGGAGATGCTTATTAGTTTATTTGATTTGGAGTTGTGTTTATGTTGTGTTCGTGATGTGTTCATGATGTCTTCGTGACGTGTTTGTGATGTCTTTGTGATGTGTTCATGACATGTTCCCGGTGTGTTCTTGATGTGTTCATGGTGTGTTTGAAGGTTAAGATGGTGTTCATGAGGCTGCGTAAGGAGTTTGGAGCCCCAGTCAACTTGGAAGACCGTAAGATTGACAAGACAAAGGAGCCTTACAAGGAGTGTGTATCATTTGAAGACCCATCGTTTATCCTCGAAAGGATTGAGATGGACACACCGGTGCAGGTGAGGAGGTGACTCCATCACCATGGCATTTACATCTCTGTTATCTACACATTTTATTTCCTTATTTTGTCCTTCTCCAAGTTATTTATCTGCATAGCTTAGTGACAACATCATAGGTCTACATAGCTTAGTGACAACATCATAGGTCTACATAGCTTAGTGACAACATCATAGGTCTACATAGCTTAGTGACAACATCATAGGTCTACATAGTTTTGTGACAACATCGTAGGTCTTAATATTTCATTAAAATTTGTTCCAAGTTTGAAACCTCATTGGGTATTAGAGTTACTGTGTCAACCGGCCTTCAGTACGATTATCAATGACACGCTATTCCATTTGTTCTTTCAGCATAGCACTTTATCAGAACAAATAAATAGTAAATAAAGTAAAAGTAAAAAACAACTACTGGTGATCCTTCATCTACCCATGTAATGACTTCCGATATAATTTAGTGACCAACTTTGTTAGTGTTCAAGATGTTGATGACACTGTTCATGCCATGTCTCAAGGCAGTGCCTGAGTTGAAGACATCGAGTACACAGACGGACTGGCGCTATCCGCGGAATGCTAACACCCAGTACCACCCTCGGGAGTTCACCAGGGAGGAACAGGAAAACCTCCTGGCCACCACTGATCTCAGAGAGTTCATGACATATGTCACGCCCAGGTAACTCAACAGACGCTTCATGACACATGTCACACCTAGGTAACTCAACAGACAGTTCATGGCATACATCATGCCTAGGTAACTCAACAGACAGTTCATGACATATGTCACACCCAGGTAACTCAACAGACAATTTATGGCATACATGATGCCCAGGTAACTCAACAGACACTTCATGACATATGTCACGCCCAGGTAACTCAACAGACAGTTCATGACATATGTCACACCCAGATAACTCAACAGACAATTTATGGCATACATCATGCCCAGGTAACTCAACAGACACTTCATGACATGTCACGCCCAGGTAACTCAACAGACAGTTCATGGCATACATCATGCCCAGGTAACTCAACAGACACTTCATGCCATATGTAATTCAATAGACCATTCATTACATATGTCATGCCCAGGTAACTCAATAGATAGTTCATGACATGTCACGCCCAGGTAACCCAATAGACGGTTCATTACATACGTCATGTCCAGATAACTCGATAGACAGTTCATTATATATGTCATGCCCAGGTAACTCAATAGATAGTTCATGATATACATCACGCCCAGGTAGCTCAATAGACAGTTCATTACATACGTCATGTCCAGGTAACTCAATAGACATTTCATTGCATATGTCACAACCAGGTAACTCAACAGTTCATGGCATACGTCATGCCCAGGTAATTCAACAGACAGTTCATTACATACGTCATGCCCAGGTAACTCATCAGACAATTCATTACACACGTAACACCCAGGTAATTCATCAGACAGTTCATTACATATGTCACACCCAGGTAACTCATCAGACAGTTCATTACATGTCACACCCAGGTAACTCATCAGACAGTTCATGACATGTCACACCCAGGTAACTCATCATACAGTTCATTACATGTCACACCCTGGTAACTCATCATACAGTTCATTACATATCACACCCAGGTAACTCATCAGACAGTTCATTACATGTCACACCCAGGTAACTCATCAGACAGTTCATTACATGTCACACCCTGGTAACTCATCAGACAGTTCATTACATATCACACCCAGGTAACTCATCAGACAGTTCATTACATGTCACACCAAGGTAACTCATCAGACAGTTCATTACATGTCACACCCAGGTAACTCATCAGACAGTTCATTACATGTCACACCCTGGTAACTCATCAGACAGTTCATTACATATCACACCCTGGTAACTCATCAGACAGTTCATTACATATCACACCCAGGTAACTCATTAGACAGTTCATTACATGTCACACCCAGGTAACTCATTAGACAGTTCATTACATGTCACACCCAGGTAACTCATCAGACACTTCATTACATATGTCACACCCAAGTAACTCGTCAGACAGTTCAAAACATGTCACACCCATGCAACTCATCAGACAGTTCATTACATGTCACACCCAGGCAACTCATCATACAGTTCATTACATGTCACACCCAGGCAACTCATCAGACAGTTCATTACATGTCACACCCAGGCAACTCATCAGACAGTTCAATACACGTCACACCCAGGCCATTCATCAGACAGTTCATTACACCCAGGTAATTCATCAGACTGTTCATTACACCCAGGCAACTCATCAGACAGTTCATTACATGTCACACCCAGGCAACTCATCAGACAGTTCATTACACGTCACACCAGGCAACTGATCAGACAGTTCATTACATGTCACACCCAGGCAACTCATCAGACAGTTCATTACATGTCACACCCAGGCAACTCATCATACAGTTCATTACATGTCACACCCAGGCAACTCATCAGACAGTTCATTACATGTCACACCCAGGCAACTCATCAGACAGTTCAATACACGTCACACCCAGGCCATTCATCAGACAGTTCATTACACCCAGGTAATTCATCAGACTGTTCATTACACCCAGGCAACTCATCAGACAGTTCATTACATGTCACACCCAGGCAACTCATCAGACAGTTCATTACACGTCACACCAGGCAACTGATCAGACAGTTCATTACATATCACACCCAGGCAACTCATCAGACAGTTCATTACACGTCACACCCAGGCAACTCATCAGACAGTTAGTTACATATGTCACACCCAGTTGCATTTGTTTGTACAGTGAAACGTGTCCATAGCGGATGCCGTCTGGACGATTCATTATGTCTGTTATGGACAAATGTCCGTTATGGAGAATTTGATTAAGTGGACACTCACTAGGTGGCGCCATTATAATTTGTTATGGTCGCTAGTTGGTACTGTCATGAACGGTACAAAGCTATGGTTTATTAAACAAAATATATATATATACAATTTATATGGGCCATAAACTTAGTTGGTGAAAATGTCATTAATCACACAGCGTTACTGCATCCCATTTAATATGTAATACTTCTTGATGACATTATGCAGATGGTATGACACAGAATACATACTTAGTGAAGTTAGTAGGTATCAGTGGTGGCTCTGCTAGATTGACTCATTGGATTGTCAATGAACTGTCTTCAATCGGCAGTGTGAATATGAATGGTTGGGTCCAAATTCCCCGTCCCTTGTCCACATTGGCCAGGTGGCCGCTATGGGCAGTTAGCGGATAGTGCAAACCTAATAGCAAGTAATTCATGACTTTCAAAATGTCCGTTATAGACAGGTGTCCGCTATGAACAGGTGTCTGCTAAGGCAGGTTTTACTATACTTTGTTGTCAGGTTTGAGTTGACTCTGCAGCAGTAGTATTTTGTTGTTAGGTTTGAGTTGGCACTACACCAGTAATATTCTGTTTGTTTGAGTTGCGCATTACAACAGTAGTATTCTGTTTGTTTGAGTTGGCACTAAAACAGTATTATTCTGTTGTTAGGTTTGAGTTGGCACTACAGCAGTAGTATTCTGTTGTCAGGTTTGAGTTGGCACTACAACAGTAGTATTCTGTTGTCAGGTTTGAGTTGGCACTACAACAGTAGTATTCTGTTGTCAGGTTTGAGTTGGCTCTGCAGCAGAATGAAATCACTGATGTGTTCTATGATGATTGGATGAACTTGGGAGAAGATGACGGTACATTTGGCACGAAAGCTGACAATCACCTCAAGGTAAACAAATTTACTAAAACAGTAGTTTTTGTTTTTTGCTTTAATGATAGTCACTGTTTCACAATCAATCACTGTTTCACACACAGGAGTACCAGTCATTCACAGACCTACAGTTCAGCAAGAACAAGACAGTGACACACATTGATTGGCACCCGTCAATCTATGGCATCGTTGCTGTGGCCGTAGCTGAGAAGTACCTGTTCGATGAACGGATTGACCATGCTGCTCACATCATCATGACGCCCTCTCTCATTCTCATATGGAGCTTCGCTGACCCCATTCACCCCCAGGTCAGTAGATCATGGTCACATGACTATCAGTAAGTAAGACACGTGGGACTATAGTAAAAAATTATCTCACTATGACGTGCCAGCTCATTTATGCAAATGTGTTCATTAGTTTAGATGAAATCATTGGACAAATTATTTTTGACTGGAAAATTCGTTGAAAAAAGGAAAACATTTGCCTGTAACCTAAGGCTATTTACAATTTCGCAAGTTACCTGATCTATTGATCTAAGTAAATTCTTTGATGATTTAAAAACAAATCTGCACTCTTTTATTAAATAGTAAACTGCTACGATGACATCTAGCATCAGGATGACAGTTGTTGGTGTTGTTGTTTTGTCAGCTGCTGCTGGAGGCTCCAGATGACATCCAGGTGTTCAGCTTCTGTCCCATGAACAATAACATCATTGCGGGGGGTTGTATCAATGGCCAGGTCATCATGTGGGACATCTCACAGCACGTGGAGCGACTGAAGGCGCCACGCGGGGGAGGCAACCAGAAGAGTCAAATGGCGCTGGTAGGTGGCGCCAAATGGCGATTCATATTTAAAGATTAAACTAAGACAGCAGTAGCTCTTTGGTTGCAGCACCGAACTATCAGTCAAGAGGACAGGGTTTAAAGTCCATGTACTGCTGTTTCAAGACTTGGGCAGTTTTGTTCACCCCACTTTGCATCTCTCAGAAGAGACTTTAAAAGCCATGCAGTGGTCTCTTCTACCTGGCATCTATACCAGGGCAAGTAAAAGATCCAACAGATTAAACATGTAACCTGCCGTGGACGCCATCTCTCAACAACATCAGCCATGACAGAAGCATCCCAGTCGATTCTTCCAACAATGACGAATCAGTTGATTGAAAAACTAAGTGGAATTATAATGCGACAGATTGGTTGGAATTATTTAATGTAGATGCAAATTGAGATTGGGCTATTGAGATCACAATCCATACATTATTTGAACTGAGAGAATATTCATGAGACATCTTAATGAATGTAGTGTCTCTGTTGTAGGCGGGCTTTGAGACGACTTAATGAATGCAGTGTTTCTGTTGTAGGCGGGCTTTGAGACGAATTAATGAATGCAGTGTCTCTGTTGTAGGTGGGCTTTGAGACGACTTAATGAATGCAGTGTCTGTGTTGTAGGTGGGCTTTGAGACGACTTAATGAATGCAGTGTCTGTTGTAGGTGGGCTTTGAGACGACTTAATGAATGCAGTGTCTGTTGTAGGTGGGCTTTGAGACGACTTAATGAATGCAGTGTCTGTTGTAGGTGGGCTTTGAGACGACTTAATGAATGCAGTGTCTGTTGTAGGTGGGCTTTGAGACGACTTAATGAATGCAGCGTCTGTTGTAGGTGGGCTTTGAGACGACTTAATGAATGCAGTGTCTGTTGTAGGTGGGCTTTGAGACGACTTAATGAATGCAGTGTCTGTTGTAGGTGGGCTTTGAGACGACTTAATGAATGCAGTGTCTGTTGTAGGTGGGCTTTGAGACGACTTAATGAATGCAGTGTCTGTGTTGTAGGTGGGCTTTGAAACGACTTAATGAATGCAGTGTCTGTTGTAGGCGGGCTTTGAGACGACTTAATGAATGCAGTGTCTGTTGTAGGTGGGCTTTGAGACGACTTAATGAATGCAGTGTCTGTTGTAGGCGGGCTTTGAGACGACTTAATGAATGCAGCGTCTGTTGTAGGTGGGCTTTGAGACGACTTAATGAACGCAGTGTCTGTTGTAGGCGGGCTTTGAGATGACTTAATGAATGCAGTGTCTGTTGTAGGCGGGCTTTGAGACGACTTAATGAATGCAGTGTCTGTTGTAGGTAGGCTTTGAGACGACTTAATGAATGCAGTGTCTGTTGTAGGTGGGCTTTGAGACGACTTAATGAATGCAGTGTCTGTTGTAGGCAGGCTTTGAGACGACTTAATGATTGCAGTGTCTGTTGTAGGCGGGCTTTGAGACAACTTAATGAATGCAGCGTCTGTTGTAGGCAGGCTTTGAGACGACTTAATGAATGCAGTGTCTGTTGTAGGCGGGCTTTGAGACGACTTAATGAATGCAGTGTCTGTTGTAGGCGGGCTTTGAGACGACTTAATGAATGCAGCGTCTGTTGTAGGCAGGCTTTGAGACGACTTAATGAATGCAGTGTCTGTTGTAGGCGGGCTTTGAGACGACTTAATGAATGCAGTGTCTGTTGTAGGTGGGCTTTGAGACGACTTAATGAATGCAGTGTCTGTTGTAGGCGGGCTTTGAGACGACTTAATGAATGCAGTGTCTGTTGTAGGTGGGCTTTGAGACGACTTAATGAATGCAGTGTCTGTTGTAGGCAGGCTTTGAGACGACTTAATGATTGCAGTGTCTGTTGTAGGCGGGCTTTGAGACGACTTAATGAATGCAGCGTCTGTTGTAGGCAGGCTTTGAGACGACTTAATGAATGCAGTGTCTGTTGTAGGCGGGCTTTGAGACGACTTAATGAATGCAGTGTCTGTTGTAGGCGGGCTTTGAGACGACTTAATGAATGCAGTGTCTGTTGTAGGTAGGCTTTGAGACGACTTAATGAATGCAGTGTCTGTTGTAGGCGGGCTTTGAGACGACTTAATGAATGCAGTGTCTGTTGTAGGCAGGCTTTGAGATGACTTAATGATTGCAGTGTCTGTTGTAGGCGGGCTTTGAGACGACTTAATGAATGCAGCGTCTGTTGTAGGCAGGCTTTGAGACGACTTAATGATTGCAGTGTCTGTTGTAGGCGGGCTTTGAGACGACTTAATGAATGCAGCGTCTGTTGTAGGCAGGCTTTGAGACGACTTAATGAATGCAGTGTCTGTTTTAGGCGGGCTTTGAGACGACTTAATGAATGCAGTGTCTGTTGTAGGCGGGCTTTGAGACGACTTAATGAATGCAGTGTCTGTTGTAGGTAGGCTTTGAGACGACTTAATGAATGCAGTGTCTGTTGTAGGCGGGCTTTGAGACGGAGAATGCACAGGACACTCCTGTGGTGCGCTACTGCGCCGTGTCCAGCATTGACCATAGCCACAAGGCTGCAGTTGCTGACCTACAGTGGGTCCCTGACCACATGGAGGTGGGTCATTCATGGTCAACTGGTCACTTCACCAGGAGATCAATCACAATAGTAGAGGGGATAACAGCTGTTTTTAAGGAGAATCGATCAAATGGTGCACTGTTCATTCAACCTGGTTTATTTCAGTGGTTTATATAAATTGGTTTATGTTTAGTAATTAACAAATGCCTTCATCAGTGTCTATTATTAATTAAGTGCTATATTCAGCAGTATCTTGGTAAATATTTAATTCACATTATTCACATGTTAATTGTTCAGGTCTTTATCCAGACCAAATGAGTCCAGTAGCTGTAATTGAAATGTGATTTGATGTTATATTTTTATGTAAAATGAGATGTTCTGTGCGCAGGTGAATCGACTTGGGGTGCCTCAGGAGAACCGAAATGGCGAGAACGTACAACTAATGACGTGTGCCACGGACAAGTATGTCGTCTGTCCTCCATCAAGGCAGTTAGGAATTAACACACAAACAGTTGTTATTTATATATTTCAAAATATTACCGAAATTTCTTGGATGCCTCCAATTCCCCTGGGGTCAAAGGATGTGCGTAATAAATAAACATCTTTTTTAGATGGTGTCTGTGTAACCTGCATGATAAATCACACCTGAAGAAAATACTGCTTGAATTAAGTGTAAAACTGAATGAGTTTGTTGACACCTTCCAGCTGTGTGTTGTTCTGGGACTTGCGGCCAACAAAGACAGTGGGAGGAGCTCCCCACAAGGAGAAGGAAGAGAAGCCTCAGCCCCTGGGAGTGCCGGCCACATTCAAGCATCTCGACCTCACTTGGAAGCCGCACCTCAGGGTAGGACTACTTCACCCTGTACCCCTCTTAAAGTTATCATGAAGTTGTATATTTGAATGAATGCCATGAATAATTTAAATGGCAAATTATGTAAACATGTATGAACAAAATGGTAGTATGGATGAAATGGTAAATGAGAATCAACAGATGCAGTAATGTATTTAGATATTATATAAAATATGTTTGTATAGTGTATAGGTTGTTTTATATATATAATATGTAAATACAGACCCAAATGTCTTATTACATGTTACATGTACCATCCAGAAACAAATAACAAGGTCAAGTTGCTAGAGAAGGCTCTTCTATTCACTTTATCTACATTGAATCATAAATTCATTTGCATAAATGCAACTGTTCTAAATGTTTACTTGATGCATAACTGTGCTCAGAAATGAGGTACTCTGATCAAAGGTGTGGTCAATGTTATCAGTTCTTCGGTAAAACTACTGTGAAAGGTGACAAGTTATGTAGCCATAACATGTGCTTGACCTTAGTATGATGAAGCATAAATGTTAAATAATTCCAGGTAGACGTTAACTGGTTTATTACATTTCATTATATACATATATATGTTGTAGTTACTTGTCATACAATTTAACCTATAGGTGAGTGTTTCATGTGTTGTTGTAGGTGTTTTTGTTTAAGACAGAGGCTGGAGGAAATCACGCGCCGTGTAGATTTGCCATCCAAGAGAAGCACGGAGACCGCACAGCTTGTTAGTTTATGTCTTTTGTTTGCGTTTGTCTCCTTGTGTGGAGTGTTTAATTTGGCATTGTTGGTGACAACTGCATGATTAGTACTATCATCATCCACTAGATGGATGTAATGCCAATGTACACTTCAGTTACTGGGGTATGATGTCATCATTGTACACTTCAGTTACTGGGGTATGCTGTCATCAATGTACACTTCAGTTACTGGGGTATACTGTCATCAATGTACACTTCAGTTACTGGGGTATGATGTCATCAATGTACACTTCAGTTACTGGGATATGCTGTCATCAATGTACACTTCAGTTACTGGGGTATGCTGTTATCAATGTACACTTCAGTTACATGGGTATGATGTCATCAATGTACACTTCAGTTACTGGGGTATGCTGTCGTCAATGTACACTTCAGTTACTGGGGTATGCTGTCATCAATGTACACTTCAGTTACTGGGGTATGCTGTCATCAATGTACACTTCAGTTACTGGGGTATGCTGTCATCAATATACACTTCAGTTACTGGGGTATGCTGTCATCAATGTACACTTCAGTTACTGGGGTATGCTGTCATCAATGTACACTTCAGTTACTGGGGTATGATGTCATCAATGTACACTTCAGTTACTGGGGTATGCTGTCATCAATGTACACTTCAGTTACTGGGGTATGCTGTCATCAATGTACACTTCAGTTACTGGGGTATGCTGTCATCAATGTACACTTCAGTTACTGGGGTATGCTGTCATCAATGTACACTTCAGTTACTGGGGTATGCTGTCATCAATGTACACTTCAGTTACTGGGATATGCTGTCATCAATGTACACTTCAGTTACTGGGGTATGCTGTCATCAATGTACACTTCAGTTACTGGGGTATGCTGTCATCAATGTACACTTCAGTTACTGGGGTATGATGTCATCAATGTACACTTCAGTTACTGGGATATGCTGTCATCAATGTACAATTCAGGTACTGGGGTATGATGTCATTAATGTTATGATGTCAGCAAATTCTGACCCAGCGTCTTTAAACACCGGCAATGTTGCAGACATTTGCCAGGAATCCCCTTTCATGTCTACTTTATTTATCATCACATCAAATTAAACCAGAAATCTCAATAAAGCCAGCCTTGTTGCATTGCTACTCCAATCAAGCGTCACCATCTATCGGGCTATATCAAACAAAATCTGCTTGGTTTCATTGGAAAATTGCCTTACAACATAAGTATTCTTCGACCACTATAATTATCATTCAATATTATACTTGTCTGATGAACACAATGAAATATGTGTACTTTACCACAATTTTTTCATATGAATCAAACCCATATTAAAATTGGTTATGTTGGTATACCTCCCTGTAAATGTATATTGTATGTGGGAAGTAAGTACAATGTGGCAGATCTTAATTAAACCATCACTTCATGGCTCAATATAAAATAACAAGAAAAGACAGATAATAGTTGGATAACGCACGCACGCAATGCACCGCACCACACACACAATGCACACACACAACACACAATAGAGACAATAAAATAGATAGATATAATATATAATAATAGGCTTCACCTGCACTACATTGAGTTGACCATGTGGATGTTCTCTCCCTGCCAGTGTCAAAGCTGTCGGAAGAGAAGCTGGACAAGTCGGTCCCAGTTCCCTCAATGGGAGGCTTTGGGATGTCAACTGGTGCTAAGCCGGGGTCGGCTGCCAAGCGCCCCCTGGCGGGAGTCACCACAAACTTCTATGTTGGCACTGAGGTGAGTGTTCAAAGTCCAACAACTTTTTTGTAAATATGTACAATTCAGAGTGTTCACTTTTCATAGCATGAACTGATGCTACAGGTAGCATGTGTTCAGTCATACATACAAGCTTCCAATGATGCATACACAATATCACCCATACTCACTCGCACTCACACACCGCAACACACACACACACACGACCATCACACACATGCACACACACACACGCACATGTGCCATTGCCTGTATGTGAGTATTATTGTGTGTAGGATGGAGAGATCGTCTATGCAGACTGGATGCCACAGAAGGACCAGGAGACAGGCAAGATGCAGAGTAAGTAACAGCCATAGGTAGGAACACCAGGCACGGCACGGTCGTCTTTCTCTAGTCAAAAGAGAAATGTGCTAGTAGAGCTGGAAGTACCAGGGAGACCAACAGAATAGAGCTAGTTCATTGTTGCTACTAATAGCTTTAAACAAGTGATTTGTGCCCCAGTTGGTTGGTTGGATAATGCACAATACCTTTCTAGACACTGCGAGTGCAAACTATTGACTCACATAAATCCCGACTTGAACTGTCACGAAAAACCAAGACAGGAGCACTTGCTGTTGGTATTGGACCTAGCTCCAATTCAAATGACACAATTATAGCCACAAAAGTTGACCCCACTAATCGCATTGCCCACCAATTGGGCAAATAATTGTTCGTGTAAATTACCTCCCTATAATCCTGCACAACACAGTTACAATGAGGCCATAATAAGTTATGTTGATACACTGTTGTTTGTCCATTGTCACACAGAGTGTGCCCAAAAGTCATGTCGATACACTCTTGTTTGTCCATTGTCACACAGAGTGTGCCCAAAAGTCATGTTGATACACTCTTGTTTGTCCATTGTCACACAGAGTGTGCCCAAAAGTCATGTTGATACACTCTTGTTTGTCCATTGTCACACAGAGTGTGCCCAAAAGAAATGAAATTGCTAAAAATTAGACATGTCTTTTTGTAATTAACGGATAACATTATTTGCTGTATATTAAATAAGATCTCATGTATATCTTTGTATGCTGAGCAAAATCTAGATTGTTTATATGTTATTCAAAAGGTATCCTTATCTGGTTGCACAGCAATAAACATATTTACCTGTTGTTTTACATGGAACGTCACACTCAGGATGGAATTTTCAATATTTTAAAAATCATTTGAAATTCCATTGTTTCAAGAATTTAAACAGTTGTTTTTCGGTGTCAAAACTATCTTTACTGTTACTGTCGTGTTAACCCTGGTACCACAACACCCTGACTTGACTACTTTGTAACTGTCACAGCACCAAAGCCAAGCTGGTACCACACATATCATGATGGTCCCATCGTCACTCTACAGCGGTCACCGTTCTTCAAGGATATAATTCTCTGTGTTGGAGGCTGGACGTTCTCCATCTGGAAGGAAGGTCTTACTGTGAGTGCTTTGAATTTTGTGTAAATCCATGTTAACAAATTCATTGGTTAATTGGCCTACATGCAGCATTCCTATCTTACTATCTACCAGGCTAAAACGCTTGCATGAAATGAAATCTGCTAGATTCTGCTGGAAACCTGCCTGGTATCAACAGTAAATGTGCTTAGATTGCTACAAGTTTGTTATTTATTATTTGTGTGATGGAACAGAAGAAAAACTATGTACTTTATCACACATTTTTAGTAGAAACAAATCTATATAAAAATGGGATACAACAGTATATATATCAAAATCCCCCAAATCTCAATTGCATATGGGAAATTCGTACAGTGTAAATAAAAGATTGTTGGGTCAAACATGAAAACAATTTTTTTTAAACAAGAAAACATTTTATGCAAACACAATGACAAAGTATAGTATCAAAAACCACGAACAAAATATGTATTTCACACTATTCTGTTGTACTTGTCAAACATTTCAATACCATACACAAACCTAACGCTACTGTCAGAATCCACAACAATGTAAGCATTTTAAATAAAATACATTGAATTGCAGAATTATCATTATTCAGAATTATAAGATTTCATTATAATTATTTGTAATAAAGTATAACAGTTCACATGGGATAATCAAGCTGCAATCTGATCAATTCTGACAGCACTACTTCATCACAGTGATAATATCATCTAGCTTGCAGATACATTGTTGCAATAAATGTGGCACCTGTTCTATATGCTTCCTGCAGTGTGGACCAATCCTGACTTCGGCGGCATCTGTAAAACGGATGACATGTGGACGCTGGTCACCCAGTCGACCAGCCGTCTTCTACATCGGCAAGCTGGATGGCAGTGTCGATGTGTGGGACTTGCTTGACCGCACACATGAACCCTCGATGAACCAGAACGTCACGCAGGCCAGCATCACTTCCATCTTCCCTTTCGCTGTCTCTGGTGAGTGGCTGCTCTCTAATCGTCTCATGTGTCACTTCATTGTGTCTAAGCACTGTTACTGGTCTATTAATTATCTGTGTCTATGCACTGTCACCAGTCTGTCAATTCTCTGGGTCCAATATCTGTCACCAGTCTGTCACTTCTCTGTGTTCATGCACTGTCACTTCTCTGTGTCCGTGCACTGTCACCAGTAAGTCACTTTCTGTGTCGATGCACTGTTACTTCTGTGTGTCCATGCACTGTCACCAGTATGTCACTTCTCTGTCCTCTGTCATTTCTCCATGCACTGTCACTTCTCTGAGTCTATGCACTGTCACTTCTCTGTGTCCATGCACTGTCACCAGTATGTCACTTCTCTGTGTCCATGCACTGTCACCAGTATGTCACTTCTCTGTTTCCACGCATTGTCACTTCTCTGTGTCCACACACTGTCACTTCTCTGTGTCATGCACTGTCACCAGTCTGTCATTTCTTTGTGTCATGCACTGTCTCCAATCTGCCACTTCTCTGTGTCATACATTGTCACCAGTTTGTCACTTCCTTCCATCCATATTCATATGTTTGCAGTGAAGCAGCATCTGTTGGCCATTGGTGATGATAGTGGCACGCTGCACATCCTTGAGATCCCTTGGAGCCTGCGCAAACTCACACACAGTGAGGTGAGAATTAGTAGCCCCAGGGCACTCACTACAGCAGCCCCAGGGCACTAACCCAACAGCCCCCAGGCACTGGCCACAGCAGTCCAGGGCACTGGCCACAGCAGCCCCAGGGCACTGGCCTGATTAGCCCCAGGGCACTGGCCAGATTAGCCCCAGGGCACTGACCCAACAGCCCACAGGCACTGGCCACAGCAGTCCAGGGCACTGGCGACAGCAGCCCAAGGGCACTGGCCACATTAGTCCCTGAGCACTGGCCCAGCAGCCCCTGGGCTCTGGTCACAGCTGCCCCAGGGCACTGGCCACAGCTGCCCTCGGGCAATGGCCACAGCTGTCCCGGGGCACTTTCTACAAGTGTAGCTTTGTATTTCAGCTCAGGTCAGTTAATTGATTAATTAAGAGTTTTACTGTAAATGTGTACTCTGATTGTTCCAGCTCAATGGCATGTCCAACTACTTTGAGAGGGAGGTGAAACGTCGCGAGTTCGTGCTGCAGCGCTGGGAATTCCGGGAGAAGCAGAAGATGGAAATAGAAGCCGAGGCAAACAGAAAGGCTGGTGTAAGTGTCCTCTGCCTGGCCCTGTGGGCTTACACTCATGTGTCTGCCTTCTTGGCCTCAGGCCTGGCTTCAAGGGGCTGCCTTATGGACCTGTCATCCTGCCCTGGCCCTGGCCTCATCAGCTTCACCTTGTGGTCCTGCTGTTATGGGCAAACTTCAGTACTGTGGCCTTGATGCATTGTGACCACTGAATACTGCATTCCCAATCACAATAGTTATGTCACTTCATCATCAAAGTAGCGATCAGATATGCTGGCACTGTTAGTATCAAGTTTGCCACCGTCGTTAACTTCTACATCATCATTATTCCGGTCATCACACACTTCCGACAAAAATCCATTGCTAGAGTTATAAACCAGTCTGTTTAAGTAAGATATATCGTGTTAAATCACCATCAGAAGTAACACCGTCCACCATTGCTGCTGTCGTAGATTTTGGCAATCAGTTGTTATCCACGATTACTCCTATTGAAATGCTAAAATATTTGCATTATCGACAAGATATAATAAGTGGCTTCACATAGTGGATAATTGTGAGTAAAAACGATTTTAATAGGAAACATTGTCAATGCCACCATACCAGCCTGTCGTTACGTTAACTTACAAGACCTCATCATGCAGGATATATTTTATTAGTTATGCACACACTAATAGTATTAGTTATGCACACACTAATAGTATTAGTTATGCACACTCTAATAGTATTAGTTATGCACTGAGTAAAGTACTAGCTATGCACTAAGATAAGCCAAAATTATTTGTCAATCCTCACAGGCTACTGACACATTGCCTCTTCCACAAACGGTCAGTTTAATGAGACATGCTTACCACAGTAACTAGATATGGTATGTTCAATGTGTTATGTAGTGTTAACATTTTGCCAATGACAGTTTGATCCAGTTATATAACAATAATTCTTGGAATATTTATTTTAGAAATTCCATAAAAATTAATGTAGATAGTAGTAAAAAATCTGTCAATGTTGCAAGTTCAGTGAAACCAGACCAAGACTAAACATTGCGTAATGTGCTTGATGTCCGCCAGATTGCGCCACAAATCAGCATGACAGAGGAAGAACGAGACTACCGAATGAAGAGTGAGTTCAATACATACTTGGATGAAGAGGCTGCTTTCCTCCGTTCCCTTGGCCTCCTCAAGGAGGAGATGGAAGACATGCCTGAAGTGTGAGGGACACTGGGTGACATGGCGCAATGTGACATGGCACTAAGTGACATGATTAATTGTGAGGACTAACAATGTGTAGTGGCTCTCTCCGTGCAGTCAACGAGATGGTCAATCCGACTGGACACCCTGCCACTTTGGTTGTCATGTTAACGTGACCAGCTACCATGTTCTATTGTGAACGGGCCAGTCAGAATTGATGCAAGTGTACAAATGTGTGTTTTAAATGTTGTTCTGTTATTTGTTTTATATATACTCATATGTAAATAGCATTTTGTCAATATATTGTGCACGCATATGACGGTGACATTGTTATTTATCCCCAAAAAATATTTGATACAAAATTTAATATTGTTGCACATATTTGACTGCGGATGTGTTAATAAAAAATGTTAATAAGACATAACACTTTATAGAATCACATCAAGTAGTTAATATGCATTTGATTGCATCCAGCATACATGCATGTTCACATGCACGTATGCTCACACGCATGTGCACATACATGCACGCTCACACACATGCACGCACTCACATGCACGCATGCTCACACATGCATGCACGCTCACACATGCACACGCTCGCACGCACACATGTGCACAAAGTGATATTAAGATCTTTCTGAGTGAGGGTACACTCAAAACAAGTGTATCCACTTTACGATAATAACATTCCACATAGTCATATGCTCAATACCATGGCATAGTTAATCGTGTGTTTGGCCATATAACTTAGAGAGTTTGCACAAAGCCACTGTATAATGAGAAATTCTTTAGAAATGGTTTAGCTTTGTATCTAAATGGCAGAAATTATCAACTGTCTTGTTAGGACAAAAAGGTATTTTTTCTAAAGATGTACTTAATTTTTTTTAAATAATTTTTTTGTTGGGGTAGGTATTCTCATGCATGCACAAGATGAAGGTTTAGAAGGCAGATGGTGAAGACGGTAGAAAAAGCACCAGCTTTGCCGCCAGGGGCATATTTATCCATGAGGTTAAACAAATAATTATGAAAGTCTATCAAACATCTCGGTCAATATGTGGCTCATTGTGTAAGAGAACAAACAATATGAAGATTGGCAGATGGCCACAATGAAGGGAGACAATCCACTTAACCCTTCAGTGATTTATTCACTGCATGACTAAAGTTTGGCAGAATTATCACCACGCACAAAGTACATGTTTATACAATACAAGTGCCACAAACTAAAAGTACACTACCAGGTATATCCAACTTTTACAACTCTTGCCTTAGTTATATAAACAATGCATGAGTTTTACTCGCAACCAAGAGTCGCATGTCAAATTTAGAGATAGAGTGTAGTTTACTTTTAGCTTGTGGTGCATTATGTATTGTTTTGGGCAATGACGTGAAATAAAAATATTTGTATAGAATAATTTTGTAAAATGTACCCTCATTTAAAGATATGGTATTGTGAATTATATTGAGATGCTTTATGAAAATCATAAAACCACTGCAATATGCATAAGAAGACTTGCACAACTAGGAAGTAAGAGTCAACTGTTCACATTAACTGTATTCCGTATCAATGGACTCGTCACATATTTAGGGGTGTCATGGGTTAACATGAACCAGGCTATCCTAATTTACTAATAAAAAATAATGCCAGAGAAAACTGCTGGTAAACAGCCATGAAAAACATACTTTGAGTACTCAGTGGGAACGCTGATTGACCAGTGTTCCAGAGACAATGCTATTATTACCAAGTAAACATTACTCGAGTACCGGGTAGAGGCCGGCATTAGTGCATCTAAAGCCCATTTTGTAATTCCTTAATACTTATTAAGGATCAAACTATATGCAGGTCATATGTGGTCTTGGTGAACTTAGTTAATGAACGCTGGGTGGGTCCACTGAGAGCGACTGGTTGTTACCCTTAACATTTGTCTTAAACTAGATAGTCCTTCCTTTACTTCAAGCCTGATTGATCAATAGTCTTTGTAAAAAACAATTGTTTTTCTTTATCATCCACGTTTAAAAAGTACATGTTGCCCATTTATTTTTTATTTTCCCTTTGTTTCATTATACATGTCTGTTGTTAGTCTGAATAAAAATATGCAGCAGCTTTTACTGAAGAAAAAAATGTATTACTACTTGAGAAAAAGATAAACAATGATAATAAAGATGCACTTCTATTTTATTATCACACATTTTATTCACATTCGCTATGGCAAGACTGCCATATTCAGTACAACATTTCAAACAAACTTGGCAGCTGTCAATCAAATTCTTGAATGAAATCTTAAAACAACAACATCCTTGGAATTAAACCATCATTATACCTCCACACCACAAATACAAACAACTATGTGCCCTCCTGTGCCTTCCATCCCATAAAATATATTCTCTCCTTGACAGGTGGACATTTTCCTCAACATTATTCCAAACATGTTTCATTAGAAATACGTACAATAAATAAAGTTCAGCAAGGGAAATTAAGATAACTTACAGTTACATAATATTGTAATGAGCCGTCAAACAGCTATCCTATATTAAAAGCATGTCTTAAAATCGGGCAATTTTTTTAGTTGCCAATACAATATTGCAGTAACCACTTGACACCAATATGACTAGGCACAAGATAAATAACATTGATATATAGAATATGTTAAAAAATCAAATTAACTAAGGAACAACAAAAAGGTCTGATCAGTTTGTTTACGAGAGAATTGGTAATTGCTTACAAGTGCGATCTCTGCAATCCCATTCTCTCATTTTGCCCAATGTAATTGCAGCTGTCCATTTGTGCTATGTGATCATACAGATGTATTTTCATTTTATATTATCTTCATCACAAAATTTTATTTGTTAACTATTAGCAAACCTAAAATACTGTCAGGCATACATATTCAAATACACATCATAATAATAGTTTACCAGTTTACAGAAACACCTTTACATAACTCGCACTGCAGATATAAGTTGTACAATTATATAACTGATAGTTAAAATATGTCCCAAACAGGCACACCATGCAGCTAGGGTTTAGTTGAATCTTTAACACAACTACCTACCATGTTGTCGGTTATGATACAAATCTTTAATACAATTTCTGCAGCAGTAAAACCAAGAAACTTGAATGATATAAAATAAACCAGGAGCGACACAGGCCTTCATTACCAAAACACAAACAAAGCGAAAACATGGTGGCATTTTCCAGGTGTACTATCATGACAGCTTCATCATGCAGATTTATTTAATCCATACATATTAATTCATAATGCCACAGACAGCCACAGACTGGGACAGTTGACCATTGTTCACTTGTTGGTGTACATATGTATCCACTGCTAAACATAGTTCATAGACAATTTCCTAAACTGAACAATATATTTCCTAAACTGAACAATATATTTCCTACAACAGCCTTCTATGCTGGTAATACACATTAGAGGAGGCGCATTACAGACCTCAGAGGCGGCACGCCATGCAAAATAGAATGGAACACTAACACATGAAGGCAGTTGAGTTTGTGACTGCACAATATATTCATACAAATACTGCAACAGAGTCTCATTTATTGGTGTGCAACATTGTCATAAAGACAAGTGTTTTGTGTGTGCATATGAAACATTATTATAAAGACGTGTTTTGTGTGTGCATATGAAACATTATCATAAAAACAAGTGTTTTGTGTGCGCATATGAAACATTATTATAAAGACAAGTGTTTTGTGTGTGGTTATGAAACATTAATATATATAAGGCAACATGGTCTTGTTTGTGGTCATAAATTACCATCAAATAAAGGCGTCTTATTTGTGGTTGTTGAACATTATCATACATAAAGGCAGCTGTTGTTGAACATTACCATATATAAAGGCAGCTGTTGTTGAACATTATCATATATAAAGGCAGCTGTTGTGGAACATTATCACATATAAAGGGAGCTGTTGTGGAACAGTATCATATACTTGTAAAGGCAAGTCATATGAAGGTAACAACTGTTTTCTTTGGCTGGGAACATATAAATGTTAGCTGTTCAGCAGTATCATCATGACGTTACCAGTTCTGCACCCAACACATTTAAACAGACTGCTTCGGATGTCCAACATTACTAATCCAACTATGTTTGGTTGCCAAAATAAAAATACTTGATCCTTTGATACTCTATATCTTCCCCAATGCTCGGTGCCTGTCATATAAAAGTGTACCTATTTGGACGACCAATCACGTCTTGCCAAGAATGAGGAACTGGGCAATGAAGTTGGCGCCACCGAAGACAATAATGGCCGAATGGAAGATTATGATGGGCCAGGTGAGTTGACCTTTGCTCTTCAGAGACAGCATGTGGATGATGCAGGGTAGGGTGAAGACATATGCGAAGCCACACAGGGCCCCTGAGAACCTGCAATAGTCAGTAACATAACACAATAGCAAAATTGTTGATACTACAAATACTCTGCAATGAAAACATTCAAGAAATATCAAATATACAGTTAAAATATCAAATATTTATACACATAATGGTTAATGTTGAAACGGAATGTAAATCGTTTATCAATTCATGGGCCAATCAATATATTTGTTTGGCATGTTAAGAGTACATATGGAAATCATGTTATCTACATTATTTTATTATTGTTAAAGGGTAAACAATATAAGTGGGCGTGGTGGTTAAAACAATCAAGAGAACCTGGATTTTAATCCTCGCTGCCATTTTATAGTATTTTCTGCCAGGTGTAGTGGTGTAGTGGTACTGCTCAACAGTAGTCTGTATCAACAATTTATTAATGAATGTAAATATAAAAGTGTAAGTTTTATTAAACGTAAAGGAACCAATAATTTAAATGACAGTGCAGGACAAAACTTGTTTTCCAACTGCCCAGACGTAAAGAACAAGTCGTGTCATCCTAAGATGTGGTGACAGAAGACATACCTGATGATGACACCAATCTGTGGCAGGAAGATGGCAAATAACAAACAGACCGAAAGTACACCAGCATTCAAGCCAAGGACGTGCTTCCAGCTGCAATAAACATGTGACAAATGACACGTGTCCACACACAATACAACAAATACCCCACAATGGAATTTGGGAACAGTAAAGAAATACCCACACCTTATGGTAATTCAATACAATATGAAGACTACAACAGTCATTACAGACAAAAATATGGCAAACCATGAGATATGAATCATTGTTGTACCATATGACTGCAGTAAACATACCAACAGTATGCCACAAGACAAATGAATGCCAATACAAATCATAACACGCAAATGCAACGGACAACTAGTTACAATAGACAACTAGCAAATACATTTTTTAAGTTCCAACTAATTATCGCTACACCAAAATGTAATAATTATCAGTGCCATCTAATCAGTGTGTTCACAAGTGCATCCATAATCACATAATCATATTTAACATTGCTTTATCTCTCAAGAAACTTGTTTTCTCTGTGGATATCTTCATTGAATCTCTCTGCCTTCATTGGCAGACTGATAAGATGATATTCAGTCAAAATATCCAGAGAGATAGCAAGTTTCTATGTTAAATATCACATTCCATGAGACTGCGATGTCAATCTATCCAATACCATCTCAATCATATTGTCTGAAACCCAAATGCTGCCACAAACCTTGGATAGATGGAGCCACAGAGGGCACCAAGGAGCTGGATGCGGAAGATGTAGAGGATGAGAGGGAAGACTGTGACCATCTGGAAGAAGAGGAAGAGGCGGGAGGCAAATGCCATTGCATCCCCACTCCGGAAGTTGTTTAGAAGATTCTGGAATGCGAAAGAATACTAATGGCATAGTATTGTAGAACAAGTAATTTTAACCTTTTAAGAATATTTAAAATTAATTAATCGAGATATAAGTCATGTCTTCAACGTATTCATACTTAATGTAATACATTTTTTTATTATCAGAAATTGTGGTGGTAATTGTGTGACTGTACAGAGTGGTGTAAAAATTGCAAATATGAAAGACAAATACCTTACCAAATGTCTTAACCAAATCGAACATGTTTCGATAACACTGCACGAACTACTAAATTAGAGAGCAATGATCTTAGATGATAACAATTCAAGCATGTGACCAAGCTTTATGAATGTGTACGTACGTCCTCTATGCATGACTTTGGTAGTGGGAAGCAGCTGTAGAACACTACAGCGATGAACATATATGTGAAGGCAACACACACATAGGCTATACTGAGGTCTCGTGCCTGCAACATATAAACACATATCATGGTACGGTAGGGATAGAATCTATCTGTGCGGTTATTCCCTCGGTGCACAGTACAGTACATGCACCAATACCACAATTGTTCACCAGAGGGGAAAGTCCATGTACGTTTATGTACCCTATTCATGCGTCACAGAATTTACAAAAAACGTCTGGCAAATCAGCGGACACTGATTACATGCCCAAACATGGAGAATATCTGTAAAAGAGTAGCACAATATCTGCATCACAAGGAGATGCCTCTGCCATGCTTGGTGTATACTCACATTGTGCTGTGGATGTCGCTGGTTCTTGACAATGGACAGGACACAGTTGTGGATGAAAAATGCCAGGGAGAGTGTGCCGGTCAGGGTGGGGAATGTCCACTGGAACTCTGAACAAACACACAACAATCATCTCATTTACCGGTACATTATCCACAACCACCATTGTCCACCAATGACATAATTCTGAACAAAACATATATCTTAGAAGGTAAATTTTGTGTCCACTTAAAGTATGATGGGTATTCAAGTTACATAAAATCACGAGTCACACAACTCACCTGGAATATACATGTTGTCGTCTGCTGGGTCAAAGTCAAGGTGAAGACCCCACCTGCTGGCTTTGTATGCCACAAACACCATGATGTACACCACTGACACTGTGCCTGTAACACAGTCAGCAGCAACATACAGCACTCTCAACAACAATACATGACTTTAATCACTCAACTATAAACAACAAATGGAATTTTCTACTACAGGCTGTATGGAGCTGTCAACGTTACTAGTTTTTTATTTCAGTATCAGTGACAAGACGTAAACTGTTCCCAGGACATATACAAAAACTTGCTGATCTTGTCCCCCATATATGCACCTGCTGTTTGTAGTCTTTGTTCTACCTGAAAAGTAAAATGTTCCACTGCTCTTCAGTTTTAATTCAATCGTGTCCCCATGCGAGGTAGCTGGTAGAAACGACCGAGCCGTGTCACAGAGGCTTCTGCTGTGACTCAGTTGGTTGAGAGACGGAGTCCACAGCAGGTTACGCATTCACCCCTTGTGTGGGATCTTTTACTTCCCCTGGATTTGACACCAGGTAGAAAGGACCAACGGCTTTTAGTGTCTCTTCCGAAAGACACAGACAAAGTGAGGTGCATGAAATTGCCCAAATTTCCCAATGGCAGTAGATTAGATGGACTTCATAGTGTATTGCCCACATTGCAAAACATTCTAATCTAATGACCATGGGAAGGCAGGCACGCCAGACAAGGTTCCTGGGGAGGCTGAAACAACGTACCAAGGGCATTGAACTTGGTGAAGAACGTAGGCGACTTGAAGTTGACGAGAGGACCAAGGACCAGAAGGAGGAAGAAGGGAACAGTGAGCGTCTGGGACCAGACAGTGGCAAACACCGACTCCGATGTCGTCCCATTTGACTGGCCGTCACCCAACCAATCAGTTGACGGATACAGAAAGCCACTGGTCATGTTGTTTCTGAAGCCATCCGAAGGTGGATTTGGACAGAAAGCTGGAACAAGGAAATGAAACATGACTTGCAGTTTGTGTTAAAATAGGTAAACTAATTGTTTTCTGGTAGTATTGTCTAAATATAGTAATATATATATATATATATATATATATATATATATATATATATATATATATATATATATATATATATATATATATATATATATATATATATACATACATATATATATATATATATATATATATATATATATATATCAGTTTACTAATTTTGTAAGTCTTGAGACTAGGGACCAGATTAATATTTGGTCATTTTATTGCTGATTCAAAGTTCTATATAATCCTGAGCACAATAAAAGATGTTCCGTGTAATAGTATTGTTTCTGAATTCATAAACTCAGATTAACTTAAAATATGTATAATAACCACATATTGTTTTACTGCACAACATTAATACTTCTCAAATCATATCATTATTGAATATTTACAAATATTAGAGCAGATATTTGTTATTAAAAGTGATTGCTGGTGCATTGGCAAATCAGTATTCAGTGTCTACTCACCATCATACGACACATTGTTTACATCTGCTGGCAACGTTGTGTTTAAGTTCTTGTTTACATTATCTGAAATAAATATGGATAGGAGTCACATGTTTGCCACTTCTCAGTGTGTGGAGAAGAACCATAATAGCTGTACTTCAATCAACTAATATTATCTTTAACATGATCCAAAATAACAGTTTTAAATATATATATCACTAATTTATAATTGAACTATAACAATATAAACATAAAAAATTCCTCCTAATCAACAATTTGAGAAAGAGCTTTCTTAATAAGAGTTTCAAGCTCATGGCTGCTACATGTCAGAGGCTGATGGAACAAATGTTGGTTGTCACTGTTAAACTGTTACTCTGTTGTAAGATGCGTGTACCCACCGTAGATGAAAGTGACTGTGTGGTAGAGGAAGTTTGACATGAGGACCCAGTACACAATGGCTGCCCCCAGGAGGGTGAGTAGGGAGAACAAGACACTGATGTAATCACCCCACCGCCCCAGGTAGAAGTTACACACGTCCGAGAACTCAAGGGCACCAACAGAGCCTTCTGTAATGAGACACACGGAATGTTTCACACAGCACAGTCTAAGTAAAATAGCACTCACATACACAGTCTTATGGAAGATGAGTAGCATTAGTGAAATGAACTGATGAGGTCTGAACTGTGCAGGTTTAAAGCTGTACTCGAGGCAAAGTATATACAACATAAACTTGTTTAATGTATAATTGATTCTACTTTTTGCTTTACCATTGGTTGGACAACAAGATCATCACAGCCTGTGGTATATGGTTATGATCATTGATCTAGATAATCACAGCCTGTGGTATATGGTTCTGGTCAGTGATCTAAATCATCACAGCCTGTGGTATATGGTTATGATCATTGATCTAGATAATCACAGCATGTGGTATATGGTTATGATCATTGATCTAGATAATCACAGCCTGTGGTATATGGTTCTGGTCAGTGATCTAATTCATCACAGCCTGTGGAATATGGTTATGATCATTGATCTAGATAATCATTGCCTGTGGTTACAGTAAAAATCAGTGATCTAGATCATCATTGCCTATAGTAATACTAGTGTACTGTGATGGTCAGCCTAATGTTATCTAGAGGGTGCCACCCACCGATGGACTGAGGCGACTGCAGCACTCGGTAGGCCGTGTAGAGTGTCAGACTAAACATCACGAACAGTATCACAATGCCGCTGGCAAACCCACACTGAAACAACAACATACATAGAGCCCAACACTTAAACTATATCACATAACACACACACTGAAACAACAACATACAGACCACCACTGAAACAATGACATACAAACCCGCACTGAAACAACACCATACAAACCCACACTTAAACAACAACACCACATAAACCCACACTGAAACAACAACACTACACAAACCCACACTGAAACACCATACAAACCCACAGTGAAACAACAACACCACACAAACCCACACTGAAACAATAATGTACAGACCCACACTGAAACACCACACATACACACACAGATTCACTGAAACAACAGCATACTAACCCACACTGAATTTGATGGAAACAGAAATGCAGTCAACAAACATTCTTTAAATTATGCTAAAGCATTACATTGGATGATCACACACATTTGAGCATGCATATTTAGGTAACAACAGCCGACGTTTTAACAGAACTCACCCTTTCGATTGCCCAGGGCATACTCAACAGAGATGTTCCTACCATGGTGTTCCAGATGGAAAAACTGGAGAAAAAAAATACAAAGATGATACATAAAACACGAGACAAGCCAAAGAATGCAATTTCCAACTGCAATTTTCATCATATCAAAGAATCATACATAACCAAGAATATAGAACTGAATCTATTTGTGTATGCTAACCAATAGTAGTGAATATCCTGTGTGGATTGACAGAGTATCAGATGGTAGCACCCGAGCATCTGGTATATATAGACCAATTTCGTTGAAACCATGACTTCACTGGAATAGCATGGCTTAAAATATTCACTGTTAGGTAAATGAGCCTAAGGATACACCTAGTATAACTTGCTAACACTGCAGCACAATGGTTACAGAGACAGTGAACAAATGAGCCTAAGGATACACCTGGTATAACTTGCTAACACTGCAGCACAACGGTTAGAGACAGTGAACAGATAAACGAATGTGAAAGAGATCAGACTCACATTGTGATGATGCTGCTCTGAGTACCATCTGCCTGTCTCACAGGAAGTACCAGGAAGTACTCACTTGGTACCACATGGTTGGGCATGAGCTACAAATAATACAAACACAATCAACATCTGGTAGTACCAGGAAGTTCTCACTTCACCAGTCACTTGGTACCATGCAAATGGTTATGTTATTTAATAATAATAAAAATATTTAACAGAGAATCTCATTAAAATAGCATATGTCTGGCACGTGTGGTACTCAGGGCGCCTTGGTTTTCACCATCACTACCAAACCACTACTAAAACAGTTACACTGGCTTCATGTTACTTATCAAATTAATTTTAAGCTGTCCACTTTTACATACCATGCTCTATCTACACATCAACCACCCTACTTGGTTAGTCTCCTGCATCTTTCAAATATCCCTAGGCAGCTCAGATCATCAATTTCACAACTTGTCGTACCTAAAACAAAACTTAACTTGGGAAAACGTGCTTTCTGTGTCGCTGCGCCTAGGGTCTGGAATTGAACTCCCCATCACTTTGAAAACTTCCGAAAAAACTCAAGACATATTTATTCCAAATTGCATTTCCACCATAAATCTTTGGTTGTCCCTCGTTCTGATAATGACCTTTGCACGTCCCTGTTCACGATTATGCTTAATGATTCTGCTTTGTTGTGCCTCTGAGCTCAGGTTCCTGAGGATATAGGCACCATAGAAGTTAATTATAATGAATTAATTATACTGCTGTAAAACAATACTTGTAATATTATGGATAATATTATATAATAGATATTTTTTAAACAATTAAGATGGGTATGTAAATCTCAATGACACTACCTCTCTACTCATTGTTTACATGCCAGGTACTCCCAGGCCACCTGCTAGGGCCTTCCGTTACATGTATTATCATGACACTGTCTAATGTCTACACACCATGGTACTTCCACTGTGAGATGCCAGCTTTGTGTAATACTTGTAGCGGTTGACTGTTGCCTGTGCACGGTTCCCAAGCACTGGTTGTTGGCCATTGTTGATGATCGACTGGTAGTGGACAGGGCGCCTGTAGTCAGTCACATAATATAAATAATTCACACATATTCGGTAGGTGTAAAAATTAACAAAATGACCAATAAAGGTTGTAGCACATTGTTTCAGTGATGTTTCAGTGAAAACATTAAATTTTGTATAATTACTTTATTAAAAAAATTTCTTTTTTCACAGGTTTCTTGCCTTTGTTGAAACATGACATGCAGCCATGCTATTGAGTCACCTGTTAATGTTAACACCTGAACAACCTGTGTTATTAAATGACATATATACAAATATCTGTCTTCAGGACTGCTAATAGTATATCACCCATTTGCAGACCTGTTCATTTGAACACCAACTCAGTTTCTACAGAATGCATTTACTTTTCAGCCATGAAAAATATTCATTCACTACCACTATTTATAGCTGTACTACCAAATGAACTGGGGAAATGCAATGTGAACAAAACTACCCGGCTTTGTACAGAAACAAGATATTCAAACCCTGGTTCTCTTCTTCTTCTTCAAGAACATGGTGCTCTACATTGTGCCATGGCATCCTACTCACAGACTCACTCTCACGCAGGCACACACATCAATGTACCCTAGTTGTATACCTTATTGTAATGCTGTCATCGGTCTCGTGTACAATAGGTGATATATCCAACAAGTGGCTGCTGCTATTCCTAAAACATAAATCACATTGTTTATATATATATATACATACATACATACATACATACATACATACATACAGGGATTGATCTGGGCAGTGGCCTTGCATCATTGACGCATTATATTTTTAATGCCGCATTTTTATGTGAGAAGTCGATGGTTGACCGCAAATGTGCATGTTGTGATTTTGGTACCACACGATTAATATTTTATCCAGAATTACTGCGGTGAATTGTATTGCTCTGCGATTTTCATCGCTTTGCCACTTGGATGGTACGTCATTTATCCACTAGGTTGGTATGTCATTTGTCCACTACGGTGAACATATAGTCATCCCCTAATTTATCGTTCATCGAGCCACATGCCCTAGCGATACTGCCCAAAAAAGACCAATTCCCCTACCTTCACAAGGTACCTTAGTCGGGTGGGTTAAAAAGAGACAAACAATAGCCGAGACTGTTGTTGATGAAGCAATTATAAAAACTGACAGCGGGCCTGAGAGTACTGAGGCTGGTGACATTGGGGACATAGACAAGACACAGCCTGTTTTTGTTAAGTAATTTCAAACCAGATGGCTGACACTGTACCAATGGTTCCATTACAATGCCAGGGAAGGGGTGATGTGGTGCCATGTCTGCAAGGAGGGGGTGATGTGGTGCCATGCCTGTAAGGAGGGGGTGATGTAGTGCCACGTCTGCAGGGAGGGGTAATGTGGTGCCATGTCTGCAGGGAGGGGTTATGTGGTGCCACATCTCCAGGGAGGGGTTATGTGGTGCCACTTCTGCAGGGAGGGGATGATGTGGTGCCACGTCTGCAGTGAGGGGTTATGTGGTGCCATGTCTGCAGGGAGGAGATGATGTGGTGCCACATCTGCAGGGAGGGGTTATGTGGTGCCATGTCTGCAGGGAGGGGATGATGTGGTGCCACGTCTGCAGGGAGGGGGTTATGTGGTGCCATGTCTGCAGGGAGGAGATGATGTGGTGCCACATCTGCAGGGAGGGGTTATGTGGTGCCATGTCTGCAGGGAGGGGTTATGTGGTGCCATGTCTGCAGGGAGGGGATGATGTGGTGCCACATCTGCAGGGAGGGTTTATATGGTGCCATGTCTGCAGGGAGGGGATGATGTGGTGCCACATCTGCAGAGACGGGTTATGTGGTGCCATGTCTGCAGGGAGGAGATGATGTGGTGCCACATCTGCAGGGAGGGGTTATGTGGTGCCATGTCTGCAGGGAGGGGTTATGTGGTGCCATGTCTGCAGGGAGGGGATGATGTGGTGCCACATCTGCAGGGAGGAGATGATGTGGTGCCATGTCTGCAGGGAGGGTATGATGTGGTGCCACATCTGCAGCGAGGAGAGGAAGAGCAATAACATGTCGACAGGTGTGAAACAAAATGTCCACACTACCGGTAGTACCCTAACAAGATATGACATTGCTGCACTACAGGAAACTACAACATCTAGAGGATATAAACCATATATTAATAAAACAACCAAGACATAAAATAACAACATTATGAACATCTCTTTGTTGCAATTTATTAAGTATTGTTGTTGCATTAAAAGTAAATACCACATGTTTAACCATTATTATTATATTCACAACTGAAAGAAATCATACATGTATTGTTTACCACATCATCCCATGGTTTTGTTACATTACAGATTTAAAAATAAATAGATAGCTTACACCTCATATTTCATGCAGAACAAATTATCAAGCAAGCAAAATCAAATGTACTGAATGTAATAAAAAACTGCAAATATCATTACTGGCCTAATATGAACCGTAATGTTCACAATTACCATGTTATGTAAAGCGACCATGTTATGCAAACTAATTGCACTTTTACTAAATTAATTTGGGGCACATACAATTTCAAGGCGATAACTGAGAAGGTAGAAAACATTGTGGGTTCGGGCAAGGGTGGTTCTGTTTTAGTACACGTAGGGACAAATAACGTAGACAGATAGGGTACAACTGCCATGGTCATGTAACTATGCATAGTTAGGAAATACAGGAATTTGGTCAGAACAATAAAGCAGACACGGGTTGAGCAGGTAATACTGTCAGGGATTTTACCAGTAATAGGAAGGAGGGGTCATATATATTGAAATTGCTGGGGGATGGCAATTAACATGCTAGTCGAGAAGCTATGTAGGGAAGAGGAAGTTAGTTTTGTGGATTTGTGGGGAAGTTTTGTTGGAAGGGCGGATATGTACATGAAGGACAGACTTCATCTAAGTGGAAAAGGGGCAGCAGTATTTGCGGATGGACTCTCAGCAGCAGTAGAAAGTGCATGGCATGGGTAGCATATTAAATATTTTTGGTAGTAAAAACTATTTAAACTAGAAGCACAGGGGGGTTACTTAGAGATGCCTCAAGCAGGACAAGAAGCCACTAGTACAGATAAACCAATAACAGAATGTCCGAAAAACATGTCTGAAGCAGGTCATAGATGCGTGTGTTTAAATGCTAGGAATACAGTAAATAAGAAAAACTAATTAAACATTATGGTAGAAGATAATTATTGACCCTCACATAATTGGTATTACCGAATCATGGGCCAACACAGACAAAACAGATGCTGAATTAGGATTGACAGGATACATAATGTTTAGGAGAGATTGAATAGGAAGAAGGGGAGGGGGAGTTATTTTATATGTTAAAGAATCTATTCAGGTTTATGAAATAAAATTAGAAAGGGAAGCAAATTACGATGAAGCTGTTTGGTGCAAAATAGTTTCATGAAATTCAAAATGAATATTGGATTAGTTTACCGAAGTCCAAACATAAACAAAGAGGATAACACAAAAATACAAAATGCTATAAAGGAAGTTAGTAAAGGGGAATGTATCGTAATTGGAGATTTTAACCATGGACACATACAATGGAAATCTCTAGAGAGTACAGGGGGTGAGGACCAACAATTTATATTTTTAATTCAGCACATGCTAGAACCAACCAGGGGTGAAAATGTATTAGATATAGTTTATCATCACAAAAAGAATTAGTGGACAATGTAAAAATACATGAACCATTGGGTAACAGTGACCACAATCAAATACATTTTGACATCAATGTAAAATCAGAAAGTAAAAATAAAAAAACGTATAGGAGAAACTTCCACAAAGATAACTATAAAGATATGATAAAATATTTAGGAAAGCTAGATTGAAATAACATACTGATGAATAAGACCGCAATTGAATGTGGAATATTCTAAAATATGAAATTGAGAGTATCATCGATAAATGTGTTCTCTTGAAAAAACAAGGAAAACAGTCTAGAAAGAAACACTTGTCAAATGAAGCTATTAGAAAAATAGTGTTTAAGCAAACTATGTGGAGGGTTTATAGGCGTACCAGAAAGGATGAAGACTATGCAAATTACAAAGAGGCATTTAACCTAGCTACAACTGAAATTAGAAAATCTAAAAATTGGCAGGTAATATAAAAAATAAATTTCTATGCTTATGTAAGGAGTAAACAGAAAGTTCGAGATAAGGTAGGACCACTGGAAAACAACAGGGGAAACATAATTTCAGACGGGTTTCAAATGGCAGAGGTCCTGAATGAGTATTTCTGCTCAGTTTTTCCACAGAAGATATCAGCTCACTTCCAGTTCCATTTACTAAATTTGAGGGCAATAAATCAGAACATTTAGGCCAGTTATTTGTAACTCCTGAAATGATAGCAAAGAAAATTAAGAAAATGAAAGATAATAAATCACCTGGAGTTAATGGGATACCACCAAAACTGCTTAAGGAAATTGTTGAGCAAATTAGTACACCACTTGCAAAATTGTTTATCTCGTCACTAGAAGAAGGAATAGTTCCTTCAGAATGGAAAGAAGCAAACATTACGCCACTATTTAAGAAGGGATCGAGGAACAAGCTAGAAAATTACAGACCAGTGGGTTTAACATTAGTTGTATGTAAATTACTCAAAGCATTAATTAGAGACCACATGGTGGAATTCCTTGTAAAATATAAATTAATACGTACATCTCAACATGGTTCCTAATAGCAAGGTCATGTCTAACCAATCTCTTATGTTTTTTTGAAGAAATTACAAAGTGGGTAGATGACAGGTCACCAGTGGATGTTGTCTACTTAGATTTTCAGAAAGCTTTCGATAAAGTGCCACATCAAAGATTGTTACTTAAACTAAAAGCCCATTGTAATGATGTAATCAACTGGATAGAAAAGTGGCTTACACACAGAAAACAGAGAGTAATAGAAGATGGTGAGATTTCAAACTGGAAATCTGTTTTGAGTGGGGTACCACAGGGATCAGTATTAGACCCTATACTGTTTTTAATATATATAAATGATTTGGAAGATGACATATCTAGCAAAGTACTCAAATTTGCAGATGACACAAAAGTATTCAGAAAGGTTACTAATGATACAGATAAACAAAGTTTACAGGATGATCTATCTAAATTAGTTAAATGGTCAGAAAAATTGCAAATGTTATAAAATTTTGGGAAGTGTAAATGTATGCACATAGGATATGGAAACATGGACAAAGAATATAAAATGGGGAATGCTGTACTAGGTAGAACCACACAAGAAAAGGACTTAGGAGTAACATTTAGTGCTGACATGAAAGTTTTAGAGCAATGTGGGATTGCTGCTTCGAAAGGAAATCAAATTCTAGGACTAATTAGGAGAACTATCATGTATAAGGAAAAACAGCTAATTGTACCCCTGTACAAAGCAATAGTTAGACCACATTTGGAATATTGTATTCAAGTATGGAGGCCATAAATATTATCGTAAAAAGGACATAGACAAGCTAGAAAGAATACAACGAAGAGCAACTAAAATTATTCCAGAATTGAGAGACCTTAGTTACGAAAGTCGCTTATTACAATGTGGTTTGACAACACTAGAGACCAGGAGACTAAGAGGAGACCAAAATAGAAGTGTTTAAAATAGTGAATGGTTATGAGGATGTTGAAAGGATAATGTTCTTCAAACTTAAAGAAGGCAGTAGAACCAGATGACACAAAGCAGCATTAGTTAAGGAACAGTGTAGGTTGGACATGAGAAAGTACTCTTTCTCACAGAGGGTGATAAATGAATGGAACAAACTGCCAAATGATTGTGTTAATGCTAGTAGTGTGGATATGTTTAAAAATATAATTGACATATATTTAATAATGGGCGGGCTACACACAGATGAGAAAATTGTTGGACTCTCGATAAGCCAATGGCTTCCTTGTTCACTTGCCATCTGGAACTTGTTGTTTGGGATGGCAATCTTGTTAAATACGCCCAATAATATAGTGTTGATAAATAAGACTTAAATTACACCAGTACAAGCACAGATGTGTCAGCTGTTTTGGGCTTCACTACTGACAAAGTACTCAACCAGGATATGACGGTGACCTGTTGTTAGGCTGTTTATTTGTTAAATTGTAAACAACTATTGACTGATCAAACAACTTTCCCTTTGTTGGTTGGACAACGACGTTATAACGAATAAACTACTGCCGTGCACACATTGTTGGAAAAACAACGTCTGCTGGTTACCCGCCTGCTTAAACCAGTATAAAGAAGACATGTGATGTGGATTGTCAAAATCACATGCCGTTGGCGTTGTGGGCCGTGGAGTGGGGGTGGACGTCTGTCGTCTGACTCTGACCGCGTGATATCGAACACTTCGGCATAACTTGGACACGCAGTTAAACACAGCCATAATAACACTGATCTGTAGCAAATTCATAAATCGCAAGTCAGTACAATTACCTTATTGGGACATCAGGTAATAGACGAGAATCTTCGGCTTCGTTCGTATCATTCCCGTCATCAGCCATCGTCAATCACTGTTTTGTTTTGCGAAGCCTTTTTTGTCGTTGATCGAGGTCACAGAGGCGCCACCTACCCGAATCGTTGGAAAGCGGTTGTAGTTCTCAAATAGTCCAACAGGGCTAGCACCAAAACTTGTTACGTCACAGCTTTGCGCGAACAGTGTACTTTTGTTTGTTTACCGCGGTCCGCGGTCCGCGGTATTAAACATGCCCAAATGTCGATCATGTTTCGCGGGTTCAGGTGGACATGCGTTGCGCGCTAAAGTTGTGCAGACGGAACCTTATCTCACACAAAATGTAGGAATATACGGCTTAAAAAAGCCAATGAACTATTTCTACGAACCAAATTATCTGGAAAATTTCATAGAATGCGTCTTGAACGTTTATGGAATCGATATGTTGAAGGCTGTTTTACTTATTGGAGGAGACGGAAGGAACTACAGCAAAGACGCCATAAGAACTATTATCCAGATGTGTCCAGCACACAAGGTGAGCTCCCGAAAAATCGGAAACAAGTGCCACCGTTGTATCGTTCAATTGACAATTCTTACTAGTTCCAGCTCACACCTGAGTGAGTCTGACCATGGGCTGAGCTAAGGCTAAGGCTAAGCCGGTCTCGCTGACACTGGCACTGGTTACCCAGGCCAGGGTCAGGCATAGTCATAGACATATTATTTCATAGACTGTGGCCATAGTCCCGACATAGCCATAGGCATCAAGGAATTTCAGGGGACCCTTCATGGTCCCATGTACCATTCCAATTGTAATAATGTGCAATCCGAAAGACGTATCTTGCCATCTCTTACACATTCCAGGTAGGGCATATGGGAGGCATGTCCACACCCCTAAAGTATAATGCACACTAGCTAATGAACAATTTATGCTAAAAGGGTACAGCCAACTAGTTACCAAACTTTTTTGTAAAATGTAACTTACAACACATTATCATGGGATACTGAGGCATAACCACACAGAGTCAATACCAAAATGTGTCACAACATGAACATATACATGTATTCGTGCATGCATTAGTGCATGTTTCCTAAGCAACTTTTACTAAGCACTGGTAGTATTGTAGCTGTGTGTTCTGTGCAGGTGGCTAAGGTGATACTTGGCAAAGATGGCTTGCTGTCTACCCCGGCCGCGTCCTACCTCATTTACAAATACAAGGCAGTGTGTGGGATCATTCTTACAGCATCCACGGCACATGCAGGCAATAGCAGTTACTTTGGAATCAAGATAAATGGCTCGGATGGAGGTAAGAAGACTATTACTCATCTACTTTATGTTATGTTTTATATACACACTTTCTAAATCAAAATAAAATTATTATTTTCAGCTAAATTGTTCAGTTGCTTTGCCTTTGACAGGTCCCGCACCAGATGCTATCCTTAACAAGATAGAACTTCAGACAAAGAAGATTGCACAGTACAGGATTTGTAAGGATGTCAACCCTGACCTTACATCGGTCACCACTCAGCAGTACACGACAGACTACGGCCACTTTACGGTGGACATTGTTGACCCAGTAAAGGTGGCCTAGGTTTACTATGACTCTCACTAACACCAACCACACTTCAGCTGCCATTGTGAAAACCTATCATAACAGCAACAATATGCTACAAACAACGCAATAAAAAATTCTCACATCACAGACAACACTAGAGTATAGACCACAAATACACATATTACTACTGCACACACCGCTATTATTGGCCAATGCCACTTCTACATAAACCATGAACACCACTATGCCACAGACATCATTCCAATAAACAGCACAAACACTAAACGCCACCATTACAAACACCACTACCACCTCAAACTTCAATGCTACAACTGCCACTAACAAAAACACAACTATTACAAACACCAATACTGCGATCACCATTACCATAAACTCAATCACCATAAACATCAATACCATAAACATCAATACCATAAACACCAATACCACAAACACAATCATCACAAACACAATCATCACAAACACAATCACCACAAACACCAATAACACAAACACAATCACCAGAAACACCAATTCTGCAAACACCACCACAACAAATACAACTACTACCAACACCAACCCTAGGCACCACCACCACTAGTACAGTACTAAGCCAGACACAACAAAGAATAGTAGCTGGTTCATGTCACCCTCCAACAACCAAGTTTACCTGTCCCTACCTAATGCACTCTCCCTCTCTGGAGGCAGGACTACATGACTATGATGAAGAGTGTCTTCAACTTCCCTGCAATCAAGAGAATTATGCATGGTTTGGACCAGAAACCTAAGTTCAGGGTGAAAATAGACTGCATGAACGGAGGTATGTCTCACTGCTCCATCTTGCATTTTATCTACACAAATGCCCTTTTTCTTAATCCTTTTATGGTCAAATTAATGCCTGCTGCGGAGTTATAGTCTTTCTGTGCAATATCTCATAAAGAATCCTATTAACTTATAAAAAGGTGATGTGAACAAATCCTATTCTTGACTCAGGTTGAAATATTTTGCTTTTCATCCAATTAAAATGAAATTTGCACTCAACATCAACGTTCATTTAAAACTTGCTTCCAAAAGCTCATAAATATCCTGTTTTTAACTTTCCAGCTACTTGTTTCCTTTCTTTTTCCAATGGGTTTGCTAAAAACCCTCTGTTCATCATTTTGATAATGGTAAAAGTCTGCAATGATCTGTTAGGATCAAAGTCTGCAATGATCTGTTAGGATCAAAGTCTGCAATGATCTGTTAGGAAAAAGATTTTTGAAGATGTATGCTAAGAATCTGCACTGAAGGTCTTTTTAATTTAACATAAGCATTATTCTTGGAGCAGCGAAGAGGAGCTCTACATATCATTTCAGTTGTGCTGAGTCTGTTGTGATGAATCGTTGATAAGGATCTTCATTTCAGTGATGGGAGACTTCATGGATCATTCTGAGAGTAATGAGTCTAGTGAACACTACTTGATAAGTATCATAGCATAGCTGCAGTGATGGGAGATTTCACAGATCACCCTGGCAGTAATGAAACCATGCAGTGGAGAAAGGCCAACTGATAAGGATCATCTTTTAAATGGCATGATCATTCATGGGGTGGTGAGACTGTAGAAAAGTGAGTGTTTGAGGATCATTTTACAGTGATGGGTCTCTATGTGAAGAGGATCATGTGCGAAGAGTTTAGTATGAGTGAAGAAGACATAGTGAGAGCCGAACCTCTTCCTGACTTTGGGGGCATCGACCCTAACCCCTTCCTTGTCAGTCCTGTGGAGTTCGCTGACATAATGCAGCAGGGTGGATATGACATGGGCATCACCTTTGATGCAGACGGGGTAAGTTTTATCTTCTGTCTGCATTAATTTAATGTTACAAATATCATGGTCTCTAATTTTACTTTGAAATGTATTATAGTAACTAAAGTAAATGTAAGCAGAAACAACATGTATGGTCAGTACATGTGTTTACATTTAAATTTTATCCTTATGAAAACTGTAAATATTGTGCTTATCGGGCCAAAAGGTACACCTGTCCACAAGCAGTATTTTAAACCTCTGGTTGTTACACAAACTTTCTCGATTTCCACAATAAAAAGAAAATTATGCCATAGTTATCTTTTAAGCAGTTCATAAATAATTTATGATGCTTAATGTGGCAAATTATTTATTAGTACAGTGTATAGATTATCATGCTAAAATTTATAAAACTATTTAGTCTCCGTATCATTAAAAACAGGAGTGTTCCCAAAAACACTAAAAACTGACACCATTACTGAAAAAAGTCTCACTCGACCAGAACAAACTGAAGAACATCATCATCCCATCTCCAACCTCGCACTCATTGGAAAAATGATAGTGCAAGTTGTCCTCAAACGCATTAATCTGCACATGGCGACGAACAAGCTGCACGACAAAATGCAGTTGGCTTATAGACAACATCATTCCACAGAAACAGCTCTGATGAAAGTTCAACACGACATCGTGCCAACCCTGACTCTGGATGCAGTGTTATGCTGGTTCTTCTAGACACGAGTGCAGCATTTGACACAATTAACATTGAACAATTGTTCAGCACTCTGGTCTCATGATTCAACATTGGCGGTATGACACTTGACTGGTTTAGATCATACTTGACTGGCAGATCCCAGTGTGTTATGATTGGTTTTCGTCTTCTTCAAACGCAATTCCCATCCACCACGGTGTACCTCAGGGTTCAGTACTTGGACCAGTGATGTTCATCACATACATGACACCCATTGCTGACATCAGCAAGAAACATCAAGTGCTTTACCATCGTTTCACTGACGACATCCAGCTATATGTCAGCTATAACCCTGCGGTGTCTGATGAACTGGAAAACGTTAAACAGCTACTGATCCAGTGCATCGGTGAGATTAGAGCCTGGATGCTAATACATCAACTTAAACTCAACAACGACAAAACTGAGTTTATAGTGCGGCAGCCCCAGCTTGGAACTACCTGGACTTACTTTATAATCAACAGATGCAGCCAGGAATCTGGGCTGCTACTTCGACCGACAAGTGCAGTTAAACCGCCTCATCTATAGTTACTGTTCTTCGACCTACTACCATCTGTGCCTGATCAGCAGAGTTTTTAGTCTACAATTCTACATATAAGCGACATTACTTTCTATTTCACAGCAGTGATATTAATTTTAATTTTTTTTAATCTGTTTTTCACACTCGAGAAATGTTGTGTTTTAGCTTAATTTAAATTAATTTCATTTTCTGAATATTTTGAGCATTTAGTTCACACATCATTTTATTATGTGAAGCACTTTGATTGGTAATCATTTACCTAAAAAGCGCTATTTGAAGAACCGGTATTATTATTATTACGTCATCTAGTGCAGTTGTTGAATGTGGTATGTGTGGGAGCCTGCTGCACAATGCTTAGTTTATGTAGTAATAGAAAGACACTTTTTCACTTAGTGTGGTTTGTAAATGGAAATGACCTTAATTTGTATATAGTAAGCAGTTTTTGAATGACAATGGGCATTACTGGTGACTTAATTAGATATCAAAGGCAATTTCCTTTACAATGATTAACTAACTAAACGTAATAAATGTGGGACCGTGATACCACCACAAACCATGGGCACTGACACTGGAGAAGAAGTTGGGGAAGGAGGGTGTGTAAAAGGAAGAAGTTGGGAAGGAGGGTGCGTAAAAGGAAGAAGTTGGGAAGGAGGGTGCGTAAAAAGAAGAAGTTTGGAAAGAAGGTGCGTAAAAGGAAGAAGTTGGGGAAGAAGGGTGTGTAAAAGGAAGAAGTTGGGAAGAAGGGTGCATAAAAGGAAGAAGGTGAGAAGGAGGGTGCATAAAAGGAAGGATTTTGGAAGGAGGGTGCATAAAAGGAAGAAGTTGGGAAGGAGGTTGCGTAAAAAGAAGAAGTTTGGAAGGAAGGTGCATACAAGGAAGAAGTTGGGGAAGAAGGGTGCGTAAAAGGAAGAAGTTTGGAAGGAGGGTGCGTGAAAGGAAGAAGTTGGGAAGGAGGGTGCATAAAAGGAAGAAGTCGGGGAAGGAGGGTTTGAAAGAAAGAAGTTGGGAAGGAGGGTGTGTAAAAGGAAGAAGTTTGGAAGGAGGGTGCATAAAAGAAAGAAGTTGGGAAGGAGGGTGCGTAAAAGGAAGAAGTTGGGAAGGAGGGTGCATAAAAGGAAGAATTTTAGAAGGAGGGTGCATAAAAGGAAGAATTTTAGAAGGAGGGTGCATAAAAGGAAGAAGGTGGGAAGGAGGGTGCGTAAAAAGAAGAAGTTGGGAAGGAAGGTGCGTACAAGGAAGAAGTTGGGGAAGAAGGGTGCGTAAAAGGAAGAAGTTTGGAAGGAGGGTGCGTAAAAGGAAGAAGTTGGGAAGGAGGGTGCATAAAAGGAAGAAGTTGGGGAAGGAGGGCGTGAAAGGAAGAAGTTGGGAAGGAGGGTGCATAAAAAGAAGTTTGGAAGGACGGTGCATAAAAGGAAGAAGTTGGGAAGGAGGGTGCATAAAAGGAAGAAGTTGGGAAGGAGGGTGCATAAAAGGAAGAAGTTGGGAAAGAGGGTGCATAAAAGGAAGAAGTTGGGAAGGAGGGTGCATAAAAGGAAGAACAGTCTGCAGTGACAAACCAGACTTGTCTGCGCAACTAATGATTTCAGTGTGAAGATATTCCCCGAGTACACTGCTGTGTCCACTGCTGTGTACACTGCTGTATCCACTGCTGTGTACACTGCTGTGTCCACTGCTGTGTCAACTGCTGTGTCCATTGCTGTGTCCACTGCTGTGTACACTGCTGTGTCCACTGCTGTGTACACTGCTGTGTACACTGCTGTGTCCACTGCTGTGTACACTGCTGTGTCCACTGCTGTGTCCACTGCTGTGTCCACTGCTGTGTCCACTGCTGTGTCCACTGCTGTGTCCACTGCGGTGTCCACTGCTGTGTCCACTGCTGTGTCCACTACTGTGTCCACTACTGTGTCCACTGCTGCAGGTCCGACAAAGAATACTGAGTGAGAGCGGCACTGTTATAGACCCATGTGACTCGCTTGCTGTGATTGCTGCCAATATCGAATGTGTGCCATTCTACGCAGCCAAGGGCATCAAAGGGTTTGCACGCAGCGTAGCTACAAGTACAGCTATCGACAGGTAAAAAAGGTTCCGCAGTATTACAACTTTTTTATTTTGAATAATAAACAGTTGCTTTGAATAATAAACAATGTTCAGTTGTTTCTCCTAGCTAGTTATTGGATTTATAAAAAAACTGGTCACACTAATAATCAATGTTGCACAATTGCATAGCTGTTTTCTGGTTGGTAACATGATATTATTATAAAACATCTATCACTGTCATGTTTGTTGGCATGTCCACCAACCAGCCTGTCATTAGCTCTCCATGTAGTTCAGTATGGTGTTTTCGTTATGAAGTATAAGTCAATCAATTGGAGCCTGGCATCCCAGCGACCCACACGCCTGTTGCTGTTGTGTATTGTGTAGGGTGGCGATGTATAAAGCCAAGCCCCTGTACGTGGTTCCTCCAGACATCAGGTACGTCAATGCCTTGGCTGACTCTGGCATGTTGACGATGTGGGGCGATGAGTTAGTCGGCATTGGCTCCACACACATCAGGCAAGTCAACCAACTGGGCTGTCAGCACATGTTTACTTGGGTCTGTGATGCAGAGGTCATGCAGGGATTCTCGCAGGTGTTCAGTGGGCAGTTCATGGTGGAGTTCATGCAAAGGTTCACATCTGGGGGTTCGCACCAGGGTTCATGTGGGGTTCGCACAGGGGTTCATGGTGGGGTTAATGCAGGTATTCACATGGGGTTCACACAGGGGTTAATGCAGAGGTTCATGCAGGGGTTTGCACATGGGTTCATGCAGGGTTCATGCAGGGGTTCATGCAGCTGGCAGTTGCCATCTATAGGTTTACCACTTAGAATTATAACAAATACATTGTGTATGGTGTGTTGTTTAAGTAATGCCAACTTATGTTTGAGAACTGTGGCACTAGTTTACATAGCTCGATGGGACAAGTCCTTGACCAGCCTGACTGTGTGAAAATTATTGGTCAGTAATACACAAACTGTTCTGCTTTATGGGGACTAAATAAATATGTGTAAAACTGTTTGTGTACCACCAGTTAAAGTGGAAATCAAAACATTATTATCGTTTTTTACGTTGATTGTTGCAACGTTGGAATAAAGTAATGTTCCTGAAAATGCCCTGCCAGAAGTTACATGGTGTTATCTGCTGTGGTCTTGTAGAGAGAATGATGCCATGTGGGTGTTGCTGGCATGGCTGTCGATCTTGGCAGAGCTTGACCAGTCTGTTGATGCAACGATGAAGCAGCACTGGACAATGTTTGGACGTAGCTATTATGGCAGGTCATCTCAGCTTTGTGACTTGTGTAAAAACTACAACAGCCACAGTTACAGTATTTACTGATTTATGCTTTACATGAAAAAGTTGCCAATAAAATTGTGAAATATGCTGCAGATATATGACGATAATTTTTTTTTCCTACACACCCTTAGCGCCCTTAGCGTGCGATATTTCTTTTATGTTGCTATAGTTTTGCACAACAACAATCATCATGAAATTTTGTATGGGCCATCTTCACGTTCATAGCATATGATAACAATGTCTGATTATGATGATTGTTAAGGTCAAGTAAATTCTGTAGATGCCAACAGGGTTTTTTGGATTGGCATTATACTTTGACTGGATCCAACGAGGTACTGTGACTGTGGATGTTGTCACATGGATGCACTATGACTGTGGATATTGTCACATGGATGCACTGTGACTGGATGTTGTCACATGGATGCACTGTGACTGTGGATGTTGTCACATGGATGCACTGTGACTGGATGTTGTCACATGGATGCACTGTGACTGTGGATGTTGTCACATGGATGCACTGTGACTGTGGATGTTGTCACATGGATGCACTGTGACTGTGGATGTTGTCACATGGATGCAATGTGACTGTAGATGTTGTCACATGGATGCACTGTGACCATGGATCTTGTCACGTGGATGCACTGTGACCGTAGATGTTGTCACGTGGATGCACTGTGACTGTGGATCTTGTCACGTGGATGTACTATGACCGAGGATGTTGTCACATGGATGCACTTGATTGTGGATATTGTCATGTGGATGTACTGTGACCGTGGATGTTGTCACATGTATGCACTATGATTGTGAATGTTATCACATGGATGCACTGTGGTTGTGAATGTTGTTACATGGATGTACTGTGACCGTGGATGTTGTCACATGGATGTACTGTGACTGGATGTTGTCACATGGATGCACTGTGACTGTGGATATTGTGATGTGGATGCACTGTGACTGGGGATATTGTCATGTGGATGTACTGTGACTGTGGATGTTGTCACATGGATGCACTGTGACTGTGGATATTGTCATGTTGATGTACTGTGACCGTGGATGTTGTGATTGTAAATGTTGTCACATGGATGCACTGTGACCATGGATGTTGTCACATGGATGCACTGTGACCGAGGATGTTGTCACATGGATGCACTGGGATTGTGAATGTTGTCACATGGATGCCCTGTGACTGTGGATGTTGTCACATGGATGTATTGTGACCATGGATGTTGTCACATGGATGCACTGTGACCGTGGATTTTGTCACATGGATGCACTGTGACTGGATGTTGTCATGTGGATGTACTGTGACCATGAATGTTGTCACATGGATGCACTGTGGCCGTGGATGTTGTCACATGGATGCACTGTGACTGTGGATGTTGTCACATGGATGCACTGTGACTGTGGATGTTGTCATGTGGATGTACTGTGACCATGGATGTTGTCACATGGGTGTACTGTGAACATGGATGTTGTCACGTGGATGTTGTCACATGGATGTATTGTGACCGTGGATGTTGTCACATGGATGCACTGTGACTGGATGTTGTCACGTGGATGTACTGTGTCCATGAATGTTGTCACATGGATGCACTGTTACCGTGGTTGTTGTCACATGGATGCACTGTGATTGTGGATGTTGTCATGTGGATGTACTGTGACCATGAATGTTGTCTCATGGATGCACTGTGACCGTGGATGTTGTCACATGGATGCACTGTGACTGTGGATGTTGTCATGTGGATGTACTGTGACCATGAATGTTGTCACATGGATGCACTGTGACTGTGAATGTTGTCACATGGATATACTGTGACCATGGATGTTGTCACATGGATATACTGTGACCATGGATGTTGTCACATGGATATACTGTGACCATGGATGTTGTCACATGGGTGTACTGTGAACATGGATGTTGTCACATGGGTGTACTGTGAACATGGATGTTGTCACGTGGGTGTTGTCACATGGATGCAATGTGACCGTGGATGTTGTCACATGGATGCACTGTGACCGTGGATGTTGTCACATGGATGTACTGTGACCGTGGATGTTGTCACGTGGATTTACTGTGAACGTGTATGTTGTCACATAGATGTACCATGAACATAGAATGTTGGCACATGGATGTACCGTGATCATTATTTGTCAAAGTATGTTTGTGTTTTCCTCTCTGTGTCAGATGTGACTTCAATCAGATGTCGCATGATACTGCCCTGGCAGTCTTGCATCATTTTGAGATGTTTGTGAAGGACAAGTCGATTGTCAACAAAATATACACGATGTCTGGGTCTTCATGGTACAAGAGCAGCAGGATGTTCACTGTGGAGAGTGTTGACAACATGGCTTATAGGAACCCACTTACAGAAAAGACAGTGAAAAATCTGGTACGTACACCACCTAGGCTACTGCTTATTTCTCTGACAACAAACAGGAATTGTCAACTTCAAACTCCCTCCTCAATTCATTCAGCCCATTCAGCCCATCATGAATCAGGTCCTCAATTCATTCAGCCCATCATGAATCGGGTCCTTAATTCATTCAGCCCATCATGAATCAGGGCCTCAGTTCATTCAGCCCATCATGAATCAGGTCCTATCATGAATCATGTTCGATGATGTTTAAATCTGTATTGCGTGATTAGTTTAAGCAATATATGCAGTTGGTTTAATAAAAGGGTGTATTTTGTTAAAATCATCAAAATAATTTACTTTGACTTAGATCTGGTGAAAATGTGAGTAGCTCTCTGTTGTAGTATTTTGCCGAATTTTTACTGAATCCAGACAAAAATAATTTAATAGTTTGCCCGATGATTTCACCAAAGCTATGTAACATATTGGTACAAACAAGCTAACATGTGAAGTGTTCATGTCTGTCAATTCCTTTAGTGGTGATTTTATAATTACAATGACAACTTGCACAGGTGACAACGCGATTATTGTTAACAATAATGATCAGTGACCGTTGTTGTTAACAATAACCGCGTTGTTACCTGTTTCCCTATTCTGACATGTTATGCAGTAATGTGACCATTGGTCAGTTGATTCACTTCAATTACATAACATGTTAGATATCTGTCACCAGTGATAGACATACTCCTTGCAGTGACATATCTAGGATCTCGCAAAGCGAGAGGCCAAAGGGGGACGCCAAAGGGGAGGCCAAAGGGGAGGCCAAAGGGGAGGCCAAAGGGGGAGGCCAAAGGGAAGGCCAAAGCGAGAGGCCAAATGGGAGGCCAAAGGGAGAGGCCAAATGGGAGGCCAAAGGGGAGGCCAAAGGGAGAGGCCAAAGGGGAGGCCAAAGGGGAGGACAAAGCGAGAGGCCAAATGGGAGGCCAAAGGGGAGGCCAAAGGGGAGGCCAAAGGGGAGGCCAAAGGGGGAGGCCAAATGGGAGGCCAAAGGGGAGGCCAAATGGGAGGCCAAAGGGGAGGCCAAAGGGGGATGCCAAAGGGGAGGCCAAAGGGGAGGCCAAAGGGAGAGGCCAAACTGAGAGGCCAAAGGGAGAGGCCAAGGGGGATGCCAAAGGGAGAGGCCAAAAGGGAGGCCAAAGGGGAGGCCTAAGGGAGAGGCCAAAGGGGGAGGCCAAAGGGTGGCCAAATCTACTCACCCATGCTACCATGTAGAGGCACAACTGAAAAATATGGGGAAAATATAAATAAATTGCCAAAGGGAGGCCATGGCCCAATGGCTTCCCCCTAAGTATTCCACTGGTTCCTTGTCACAAAGTCAGTGAAGTTTGTCAGCTAATAATGGCCCTCTTTCCTTTGCATGAACTCAGGGTGTTTTGGTCACTATGACGGATGGCACTCGCGTTATCATCCGTGAGTGTGAATATCCAATGAAAGGTCTTGACATTCACATCTACGTAGAAGACATAGAGGAGGATGTTAGTAAGATACATGAAGACCCAATGGTATGCACACAACTTTGAATGAGATCTCAAAAGACCCATTTTGTTTTGGATAACAATCTTGTTCAATATTGTCTTGTGTATTACACATATCAAGCAAAAATCAGTACATTATTCAGCTATAAATATATCTTTTTAACATATTGGTTATAATTTATAATGGTGTTTTATTAATGTAGTAAGGTACAGTTATCAAATGTTTAATTTCTGATGGTTGAGTTGAATTTGTAAACTTATGCTACATGTTAGTGTAGCCCATTACATTTTTTAATATCCGTGTAAGTATGTTTGTGTAATTGCATGCAGGATAGAGTGGCTACACTCATGGATTTGGCCAACGAAATATCTAATATACAAGACCTCTCTGGATGGGGACCACCCAATTGGACCTATATATCAGGGGAACAAGGCATAAAAGAGCCACAGAAGGGCGTTGTGAAAACTTTTGGAAGCTACTTGAACAAGGTTGTTGGCTATGATGAAGGTGCAAGAGATTCAACCACGTGGAGAACGGTGGCCGCCTTGAGTAAGTGTTTGGGTGACAATAGATGGATAGTTTCACAATTGTGATAGCTGTAATACTATTGCAATACTATTGTGATAGTTACATAACTGTTGCAGTAATGTTGACATAAGTAACACAAGTAGCTGTTTTGTCTTGACAACTCTCTTTACTATCGATAGTTCAGTGCAGGTAACTATTGACAGTTCAGTTGTCTAACATTAGCACTACATCGTCACATTGGCTATTGCAATGTATTGATGTATTCTTACACTCTTAGTGAGCATAACATTCTCTGGCAAGTTGTGCGTGATTAGTGTGTGGATTGTGCAGCTGATGAAGTATTTCCTAGTCCACGACTCCATGTCAGGCCTTTGTAGAGCTCAACATTAACAAACTTTATCAAAATTCTAACCAGAAACTAGGGGTGGGGGAAACTGTCACTTATTTTAGTGACGTTAGATCCCAGGGTCTCCCATCTTACTTGATGGCTAAATATGTCAGGAGAAAGAAAATAATTTTTTTTTTTAAATCGGCGAACAAATCTGTGATTTCTTACTGTTTCGTGAACTAGGGCTAAAAAGTGCGATTTTTTTAACCAGTTTTTAGCATCAATTATAGAGCTACAATCATAATTGAACCATCTAATCATGTTTTTAGACACAATGAACCAATCAAAATCATATTCAAAAGCTTAAGACTGGTAACTTTCATGAACATTTTAATTTTTTTTAAATAGACTTCTGTCAAGTAAAATAGTTTTCATCATTTGAGTCATTATCAATTGAGGTGCAGTACCCAATGTACCAGATGTTTTCTCCATTTTCCTCCCAAAGTGTCACATATAGTTGATTCAATTCAATTGCATTGACCAATTGCAATTGTTTGCGTTTTAGTTTCTTTGCATACTGAAGAATGTCTGTTAGTATTACTGCCTGGTGGACTAGCGCAAGCTTATCTCCGATAATGAATACTACTTCAGACCTGGTACTAATCCACCACCATCTAACTAGTTAGCTAACTGCAAGCAATAAAAACTAAATCTTTAACTTTCTATATGACAAGGACGTTCTGTTTTCATGATTAATTATTTTCAACGAATAAATTATTTTACAGGCAGATTGTCACAACTTCTTTCAGCATTTTCTTTTATTATTCCGTGGTTTTTCAGTTTTAAATAGAATTATCTGGCAATATAAATCAACAATAGTAGCTAGGTTATATTGTTAATGGTGTCCCTGTCAAATCATGCTTGCTAAATAGAACTATATGCATGTCCTTGCTGGTTCTTTTTTTTTTTACAAATCTTGTGTTTGTATTAATTTGAGTATTTTTCTTGCAGGATTTTGTACTTTATATTTTTTACTTTTTGCTGTAGTTTTATCAAATGTATATCTATGTTTTTGGACCAATAAAGGTATTATTTTTATTAAGTGTTTCAACGAGTGTTTCCAAATTGTATTAATTAAAAGCCTTACATTTCACTTGTGTGGCACTTATTTTTCATACATTTATATAGTTAAATATTTTTGCTTGTCTTTTATATTTTTATATTACATAAGGAGTCACATGCTGATTTATGAACAATTTGGAAATTTTATTTTATGAACATTTGCATTACATCACACGTGTGACATTAAAATTAAACTATTAAAAACATAGAAAATGCTATTTTCATGAAAGTGTCTAGTTTAAGACTTTTGAATATGCTTTTAATGAATTTCTTGTGTCTAGAAAAGTAGGATTAGATACATATATAATCACTGTAGTCCTATAATTGGCAAAATTATGCCAAAAACTAGTTTTTCACTCGAAAGTCACATTTTTTAACCCTAGTTCATGAAAAAGTAAGAAATCATGCAGATTTTGCACCGATTAAAAAAATTTTCTTTTCTTTCTCATGACATCTTTGGCCATCAAATAAGATGGGAGCCCCTTGGATTTGAAACACTGACCTTTTTCCCCACCTCTACAGAAACGACCATGGATGCTGAACAAAACACCTCTAACTAGGAGGTTTGTGTTGCATGGGGCAAATGAATACTCCAGTCAAGAACAAACAACTCCAGCAGATTCGGTCAAAGATAAGTTAATAGTTTGCCTGTTGATTTCATCAAAACACATTTGTACAAATGAGCTAACATGTTGTAATGGATATTAGATGAGTTTGATATTTCATGAAATTATTCTAAATTGAGATGAATAAAACATTTAACAAGATTGCCATCCCAAACAACAAGTTCCAGATGGCAAGTGGACAAGGAAGCCATTGGCTTATCAAAAGTCCAACAATTTGATCATCTATGTGTAGCCCGCCCATATCAGATATCTGTCAATTCTATTGTTAAACATATTCACACTACTAGCATTAACACCATCATTTGGCAGTTTGTTCCATTCATTTATCACCCTCTGTGAGAAAGAGTGCTTTCTCATGTTCAACCTACACTGTTCCTTAACTAATGCTGCTTTGTGTCCTCTAGTTCTGCCTTCTTTAGGTTTGAAGAACATATTCCTATCAACATCCTCAAAACCGTTCACTATTTTAAACACTTCTCTTAGTCTCCTGGTCTCTTGTGTTGTCAAACTACATTGTAATAAGCGTCTTTCATAACTAAGGCCTCTCAATTCTGGAATAATTTTAGTTGCTCTTCGTTGTATTCTTTCAAGCTTGTCTATGCCCTTCTTACAATAAGGCCTCCATGCATGTATACAATATTCCAAATGTGGTCTGATTATTGCTTTGTACAGGGATACAATTAGCTGTTTCTCCTTATACGTGATAGTTCTCCTAACTAGCCCTAGAATTTGATTTCCAATCCCACATTGCTCTGAAACTTTCATGTCAGCACTAAATGTTACTCCTAAGTCCTTTTCTTGTATGGTTCTACCTAGTACAGCATCCCCCATTTTATATTCTTCATCCATGTTTCTATGTCCTATGTATATGCATTTACACTTCCCAAATTGAATAACATTTGCCACTTTTCTGACCATTTAACTAATTTATCTACATCATCCTGTAAACTTTGTTTATCTGTATCATTAGTAACCTTTCTGAATAGTTTTGTGTCATCTGCAAATTTGACTACTTTGCTAGATATGTCATCTTCCAAATCATATATATATATTAAAAACAGTATAGGGCCTAATACTGATCCCTGTGGTACACCACTCAAAACAGATTTCCAGTTTGAAATCTCACCATCTACTATTACTCTCTGTCTTCTGTGTGTATGCCACTTTTCTATCCAATTGATTACATCATTACCTATACCATGGGCTTTTAGTTTAAGTAACAATCTTTGATGTGGCACTTTATTGAAAGCTTTCTGAAAATCTAAGTAGACAACATCCACTGGTGACCCATCATCTACCCACTTTGTAATTTGTTCCAAAAAACATAAGAGATTGGTTAGACATGACCTTGCTATTAGGAACCATGTTGAGATGTACTTATTAATTTATGTTTTACAAGGAATTCCACCATGTGGTCTCTAATTAATGTTTCGAGTAATTTACATACAACTGATGTTAAACTCACTGGTCTGTAATTTTCTGGCATAATCCTCGATGCCTTCTTAAATAGCGGCACAATGTTTGTTTCTTTCCATTCTGATGGAACTATTCCTTCTTGTAGTGACAAGTTAAACACTTTTGCAAGTGGTGTACTAATTTGCTCAACAATTTCCTTAAGCAGTTTTGGTGGTATCCCATCAACTCCCGGTGATTTATTATCTTTCATCTTCTTCATTTTGTTTGCTATCATTTCAGGAGTTACAAATAACTGCCCTAAATGTTCTGATTTATCGCCCTCAAATTTAGTAACTGGAACTGGAAGTGAGCTGATATCTTCTGTGGCAAAAAACTGAGCTGAGATACCCATTCAGGACATCTGCCATTTGAGACCCGTCTGAATTTTTTTTTCCACTGTTTTCCAGTGGTCCGACCTTTTCTCAAACTTTCTGTTTGCTCCTTACATAAGCATAGACACTTTTGCTGTCATTTTTATATTACCTGCCAATTTTTGTTCAAAGGTTCTTTTGGATTTTTTATTTCAGTTGTACAAATTTCTCAGTAATGCCCCCAATCTCGTATTTTAAACAAGTCCAGCATTCTATTGCCATCTTGTTCTTTAGCAAGTTATTCTAATCTATATTTGCTAGATATGTTCTCATCTCTTTATATTTGCCTTTGCTGAAGTTCCTCCTCCATTGTTTTTTATATGTAGTCCCTGTTTTTACTTTTATATTAAAATGGATCTGGTTATGGTCACGTGAATCCAAAGGTTCATGTACTTTAATATTGTCAACTAATTCATCTTGAGAAGACAAAATTAAATCTAACACATTCCCACCTCTGGTTGGTTTTAAGACTTGTTGAGTAAGGAAACAATTCTGCGTTAAAAGTAGAAACTGATGGTCTTCACCTCCAACACTCTAATGATTTCCATTGTATATGGCCATGGTTAAAATCACCCATTATAACACATTCCCCCTTGCTCACCTCCCTTATCGCCTTTTGTAATTTTACATCTTCCTCTTGTCCTATGTTAGGACTACGATAAACTACTCCTATTATTAATGTTGAGTTCTTGGTAACTATGTTACACCAAATTGCTTCTTCACAATCTGCTTCACTTTTCAGTGTTATTTCTTTCATACGCTTGGATAGATTCTTTAATATATAAAATTACTCCACCTCCCCTTCTTTCTCATCTATCCTTCCTAAACATTACATAACCTGTCAGTGCTAACTCAGCATCTACTATATCTTTATTTGCCCATGATTCTGTGATACCTATTATGTGAGGGTCAATATCTGCTACCATAATGTCTAACTCACTTTTTTATTTACTATGCTCCTGGCATTTAAGCACGTTTAAGTTCATTGTCTGAAATTATTGGTGAACATTTCTTTGGATGTGTATTTGTAGTAGTACTCCTTTGAGTTTTCTCGTCAGTTCCCCCTGCGCATCTTGTTTAAATAATTTGTGGTACAGCTGTACCTGTGCCCTGAACTGCAGCAGCCTTCCCTGTTAGATGAAGTCCATCCAAGCCTACTCCCTCCTCCTTACATACCTTCTGTACCTCCTATGTTTCCTATGCTCCTCACCCCTGCCTCCCATTACTGGTAATATCCCTGACAATACAATCTGTCCAATTTGTGCCTCTAAGTGTCTTGACCAACCTCCTGTACTTACCAACGATGGCCAACGTACCCTCCTTCTCAGCATTGTTCGTTGCACGAGAACAGCACCTCCCATGCCACCACCCATGACCTGTCCTGCCTTCTCTGCTACATCCTCTATTTTTTGCCCCTGGTAGGCATACAGTTATGTCATTGCCTCTGTTTACAATTTTATCCACTTTCCTAATGATGGAATCCCCCATAAATATCCGGGCTTTCCTCATCTTCCCCTGTGATACTACGTCAGCAAAGCTTCTTTCCTGCTGCACACAATGCCCCTTTCTCTTCTATCATTAACCTCTACTGTCTTACCACATGGCAATCCCTCTCCACTCACCCATTTACCTTTCTTTTGTTGCATACTCTGCCTCCTGTCATCTTTCTTCTTCTGATCCACAGTCTTCCCCGTTTCTCTGCTCTTGTTATTCTCGACCATCTTACCACCTGAAAATCCCTCTCCACTCACCCGTTTATCTTCCTTTTATTGCACACTCTTCCTTTTACTATCTTTCTTCTTCTTACCAGCTTTCTCCCTCACATTGCCTCTGCTCTCCTTGTTCTAACCACCTCTGCTCTCCTTGTTTTCACTACCTCTGCTCTCCTTATTCTCACTAGTTATGTTTGAGGAAGGAGCTTTAAATTAAAAATATATTGATTCTTTTTTTAGATGCATCGAGGGACTTTCTACATAAACCTTCAAGGTCTAGCACAGGTATATTGTACAGTTTTATTTTGTGGCTGCAGCTGCTGTTGTTGTGGCTGCAACTGCTGCTGTTGTGGCTGCAACGGCTGCTGTTGTTGCTGCAACGGCTGCTGTTGTGGCTGCAACTGCTGTTGTTGTTGTGGCTGCAGCTGTTGTTGTGGCTATAGGGGTAAAACCACAGTTGATCTTCCTGTTTATTGTTTCACGAATGTAGGGCATATTAAATTGTGATATGTGAATTTAAACAATTAATATGGTGTGACATAAGTGCAGTTGAGCAGGCATATTCACAGGTTTCTTTGTAGAAGCTATTGGCTGTGAAATAGTGAAATATTTTAGAGTTTAAAAGAACTGGAGGTATGCGATTTTGACAAAACTTGGTCAGCATGTCAATGAGATGATGGCAGTTGTGAAAAATTCTGAATTTTTAGTGGTCACGTTTTCTTATAATCAGACAAAACATTAACATAGCCACCAATGCAATTTTGTACTGTGGTCTGCCCCTTATAGCTGTAGCTGTTGTGGCTGTAGCTGTTGTTGTGGCTGTAGCTGTTGTGGCTGCAGCTGTTGTTGTGGCTGTACCTGTTGTTGTGTCTGTAGCTGTTGTAGTTGCAGCTGTTGTTGTGACTAGTTGTTGTGGCTGCAGGTGTTGTTGTGGTTGTAGCTGTTGCGGTAGCTGTTGTTGTGCAGCTGTTGTTGTTGTGGCTATAGCTGTTGTGGCTACAGCTGTTGTTGTGGCTACAGCTGTTGTTGTGGCTGCAGCTGTTGTTGTGGCTGCAGCTGTTGTTGTGGCTGTAGCTGTTGTTGTGGCTGCAGCTGTTGTTGTTGTGGCTGCAGCTGCTGTTGTTGTGGTTGTAGCTGTAGTTGTGGCTGCAGCTGTTGTTGTGGCTGTAGCTGTTGATGTTGTGGATGCAGCTGTTGTTGTGGCTGTAGCTGTTGTTGTGCCTGCAGCTGTTCTTGTTGTGGTTGTAGCTGTTGCAGTAGCTGTTGTTGTGGCTGCAGCTGTTGTTGTGGCTGTAGCTGTTGTGGCTGTAGCTGTTGTTGTGGCTGCAGCTGTTGTTGTTGTGGCTGCAGCTGTTGTTGTTGTGGCTGCAGCTGTTGTTGTTGTGGTTGTAGTGGCTGCAGCTGTTGTTGTGGCTGTAGCTGTTGTTGTGGCTGTAGCTGTTGTTGTAGCTGCAGCTGTTGTTGTGGCTGTAGCTGTTGTTGTGGCTGTATCTGTTGTAGTGGATGCAGCTGTGGCTGTTGTTGCTATGGCTGTAGGTGTTGTTGTGGTTGTTGCTGTAGCTGTTGTTGTGGCTGCAGTTGTTGTTGTGGCTCCAGCTGTTGTTGTATTAGCTGTAGCTGTTGTGGCTGCAGTTGTTGTTGTTGAGGTTGCAGCTGTTTTGGTTGTAGCTGTTGTTGTAGCTTCAGCTATTGTTGTTGTGGCTGCAGCCGTTGTTGTGGCTGCAGCTGTTGTTGTGGCTGCAGTTGTTGTTGTTGTGGCTGCAGTTGTTGTTGTGGCTGTAGCAGTTGTTGTGGCTGAAGCTGTTATTGCAACTGCAACTGTTGTGGCTGTAGCTGTTGTTGTGGCTGTAGCTGTTGTGGATGTAGCTGTTGTTTTGGCTGTAGCTCTTGTTGTGGCTTCAGCTGTTGTTGTGGCCGCAGCTGTTGTTGTGGCTGTAGCTGTTGTTGTGGCTGTAGCTGTTGATGTGATTGCAGCTGTTGTTGTGGCTGTAGCTGGTGTTGTGGTTGTAGCTGTTGTGGCTGTAGCTGTTGTTGTGGCTGCAGCTGTTGTTGTTTTGACTGCCTCTGTGGTTGTGGCTGCAGCTATTGTGGCTGCATCTCTTGTTGTGGCTGCAGCTGTTTTTGTGGCTGTAGCTGTTGTTTTTGCTGTAGCTGTTGTTGTTGCAGCTATAGCTGTTGTTGTTGTGGTTGTAGCTGTTGTGACTGCAGCTGTTGTTGTGGCTGCAGCTGTTGTTGTGGCTGTAGCTGTTGTTGTGGCTGCAGCTGCTGTTGTGGCTGTCGCTGTTGTTGTGGCTATAGCTGTTATTATGGCTGGAGCTGTTGTTGTTGTAGCTGTTGTTGTAGCTGTTGTTGTGGCTGTAGCTGTTGTTGTGGATGAAGCTGTTGTTGTGGCTGCAGCTGTTGTTGTTGTGGTTGTATCTGTTGTTATGATCGTAGCTATTGTTGCAGCTGTTGTTGTGGCTGCAGCTGTTGTTGTGGCTGTAGCTGTTGTTGTAGCTGTAGCTGTTGTTGAGGCTCCAGCTTTTGTTGTTGTGGCTGCAGCTGTTGTTGTGGCTGTAGCAGTTGTTGTGGCTGTAGCTGTTGTTGTGGCTGTAGCTGTGGTTGTGGCTGTAGCTGTTGTGGCCGCAGCTGTAGTTGTGGTTGTATTTGTTGTGGTGGCTGTAGCTGTTGTTGTAGCTGCAGCTGTTGTTATTGTGGCTGTAGCTGTTTTTGTGACTGTAGCGGTTGTTGTGGCTGTAGCTAATGTTGTGGCTGCAGCTAATGTTGTGGCTGCAGCTGTTGTTGTCATGGTTGTAGCTGTTGTTGTTGTTGCTGTACCTGTTGTTGTGGTTGTAGCTGTTGTTGTGGCGGTTGCTGTTGTTGTGGCTGTAGCTGTTGTGACTGCAACTGTTGTTGTGGCTGTAGCTGTTGTTGTGGATGTAGCTGTTGTTATTGTGGCTGTAGCTGTTTTTGTGGCTGCAGCTGTTGTGGCTGCAGCTGTTGTTGTGGCTGTAGCTGTTGTTTTTGCTATAACTGTTGTTGTGGTTGTAACTGTTGTTGTAGCTTCATATGTTGTTGTGGCTGCAGCTGTTGTTGCTACAGCTGTTGTTGTTGTGGTTGTAGCTGTTGTAGCTTCAACTGTTTTGTTGCTGCTGTAGCTGTTGTTGTTGTGGCTGCAGCTGTTGTTGTGGCTGCAGCTGTTGTTGTGGCTGTAGCTGTTGTTGTGACTGCAGCTGTTATTGTGGCTGCAGCTGTTGTTGTGGCTGTAGCTGTTGTTGTGGCTGCAGCTGTTGTTGTGGCTGTAGCTGTTGTTGTGGCTGTAGCTGTTGTTGTTGATGCAGCTGTTGTTGTGGCTGCAGCTGTTGTGGTTGTAGCTGATGTTGTGGCTGCATCTGTTGCTGTCGTGGTTGTAGCTGTTGTTGTAGCTTCAGCTGTTGTTGTTTTTGCTGTAGCTGTTGTTGTGGTTGTAGCTGTTGTTGTGGCTGTTGTTGTGGCTGTATTTGTTGTGGCTGTAGTTGTTGTGACTGTAGTTGTTGTGGCTGTAGCTGTTGTTGTGGCTGCAGCTGTTGTTGTTGTTGTAGTTGTTGTGGCTACAGCTGTTGTTGTGGCTGCAGCTGTTGTTGTTGTGGTTGTAGCTGTTGTTGTAGCTTCAGCTGTTTTGTTGCGGCTGTAGCTGTTGTTGTGGCTGCAGCTATTGTTGTGGCTGTAGCTGTTGTTGTGACTACAGCTGTTGTTGTGGCTGCAGCTGTTTTTGTAGCTGTAGCTATTGTTGTGACTTAAGCTGTTGTAATGGCTGTAGCTGTTTTTGTGTCTGCAGCTGTTGTGGCTGCAGCTGTTGTTGTTGCTTCAGCTGTTTTGTTGCGGCTGTAGCTGTTGTTGTTGTGACTGCAGCTGTTGTTGTGGCTGTGGCTGTTGTTGTGACTGCAGCTGTTGTTGTGGCTGCAGATGTTGTTGTGGCTGTAGCTGTTGTTGTGGCTGCCTTTGTTGTTGTATCTGCAGCTGTTGTGGCTGGAGCTCTCGTTGTGGCTGCAACATTTGCTGTAGTGAATTTTTAAATTTTGTATTCATTATAAGGTGATAATGTTGTTAGAAGCTATGTAGGATTTGTCTTTGTAGACCATATTCACATCAGAACCTGACTGTGACGTGCTGGTGGTGTTCATGCACCTATATAAAGCTCATTTTTTTCTTGTTTTCAGCATTGAAAAGTCAGATCAGTTTGCCAGGTAATAAATCTTTATATTGGATTGTTACTTTGTGAAAGTCTTCTTATGCTAATGTTTGTTGCACACATGTTCGTAGAGCACAAAGTCACATAAAACCTTCGCATTGAGAGAATAATTAATGCATTACCCGCATCAAGATAGCTTTAGCTTTTTGTTGTTAATTTTTACATTTTGTGTTTTTCAGCTATTTCAAGCGCATCGGGTTCTGAAGAAGGTAAACTGCAGCACACAGTATGCAGCAACTGTCATATCAGATTATAAAGTCATGTCTCGATCATTGTGGTGATAAAGTAGCTTGGTGGTAGAATGCTGGATTGTCAATCGAGAGGACCGGGACACTTGTCCACCTACTGCAGTTCAAAACTGGGGCTATTTCAGTCACCCCACTTTGCCTGTGTCTTTCAGAAGAGATAGTAAGAGCTGTTTGTCCCTCCTGTCTGGTGTCCAGGGAAGTAAAGTACACCATGTAGGAAATGAAAAAACCTGCCGTAGACCCACATAGCCTTGTTCTAGAAAAACCCAAAGTAGCGCCTACTGCTGGATTAACTGCTGCCAAAAAACTCTCCAAAATACTTCATAGAAATTCAAATGTTGAGGTTATGAAACATCACAATCACAGTGTTCTATTGTAAGGTGTCCTTTGATGAAATTGTTAACATACGCATTGCTACAAACGAAAAATCTTACACACTTTCACCAAAGAGCAACACACATCTGCACCTGTAAAAACACTATTGCCAGTGTTATCATGGCACGGTCAGACAATTATGGGAGCAACTTTGAAATATGTAAATGTTGGCCAAAGGAAATACTAATAACAAGAGGCAGATTAACTACATGTGCAATATAGGTCAAATATAGGTCAAATATAGGTCAAATAATTCTGAGAACCTTTCAAAAGTTCAATTTATCGTTTGTCCATTGTATATGCAGCTTTCCAGTTTGGAAAGGGCATTTGATAGAGAATTGTAATGAGGCTGTTTGCAAAAAGAAAGAATCAATGGTCAAATATCAATTCATGGCGAATGTTTATTTGAATACAGAGAATGTCTGAGGAATTTATATAATGATAAATATAACAAAAGTCAAACCTTATTACACAATATGCTTGAATTTGTCACCAGTCAAATTGTGTAATAAATTTCATGAAATGACTGAACAGCCTTTCACGATTTCATGAAATGACTGAACAGCCATTTCAGTTACACAGTTTAACTGTAATATATATATATGTATATATATATATATATATATTACACCCCACTATATATATATATATATATATATATATATATATATATATATATATATATATATATATATATATATAACACAGTTTAACTGTAATCAAATTACTATTATTAATTTGTAGTGTATGGAAATAGAATATGCTGATGGTCAGCAGTGTAATAAAATTAAAATTTACCAAATTTGTATTTCAGTCTTAACAAGAAGAAGCCACAGTTCACTAGGTAATCACTTTATATTCCTTTACTTTGAATTAGTTGTGATTAAATGTGTATGTTTGTATATTGAACTAAACCCTGTTATCATGATATTGTCACTACTGTACATTCTCTTGAATAATTATAACTAATTGCAATGATAATCACTAAGAAAAATTTCATTGTATTATATGAAAAAGTTTTATGCCAAGGTTTATGATAAATAGATGATTTATTTATGATTGATTTTCAGGAATTTCAAATCTGAGTAAAAAGACTTTTGTACTCCAAGGTATTTATTGAATGTTTCTTGTTATACCTTAAAATTTGGGGCTCAGCACACCACAGTGAGGTTGTATCTTAATTGTTTAGTGTATGTGAATATACATATCATTACCAGCAGGACAGCAGTCACTAGTTGGAGACAATTACTAAATAGTGTTATAACAGGCTAGCAAGAACAAGAAGGTTACTGTCACAGGCAAGCAGATAAAACAATTACATAATGTTTTTATGGCCAGTGATAACAAAAGAAGCCTTTAAAATGATGCAATGTTTGTTTTTGCAGATCCAAAGATGAAGACATTAATATTAAGAAGAAATTAATATATTTTGGTCAGCCAGACCAGCAACTTCCAAAAGTTACTCGTCTGGCAGCAAAGTTACTGGTCCTATTTTTACCAACGGCACAACGCCCGAGTACAAACGACCTGTATAACAACATATTGTTCACATCAAACAATTCAACAATTGTATTGTTAGCTGACTATTATATGATGTATTGGTTTTGATTTACCAGCCAGTTTTGATGAACAGCTGATGAATACATGGAAGTTTCTCAGAAAAAGTAGGCGGTCACATGGACCACTATCTCAAAAAAAGTTACTGACCAGTAGGTGGTCACGGACCACCGGGTCAGCGTATATTTCGAACATTGACACACATACACCCAGACATTTGCAGTTTTCACCACATGAAATAAAATGTAACATTGTAGCCAGCTTTCATTTGTTTTGGGACCTTTGTTATGTAGGCACTGAGTAATCATTACCAGCAGATCTGGTTAACTACTAAAAGTCATTGTTAGTAAGTAAGTAAGTATGTAACTTTATTTTTACAATATAACGTATAAAAAGACAATTATACAATATATCTGAATACTTTCAATATGTTATGTTGTATGGCTGTCACTTAGCTTAAAGCCATCTTCCAGCGACACCACTTCAACTAATTATCATTACTGTATTATTACATCACAACCAAACAAGTCATCACCAGCCCATCACTGTACACCAGCCCATCACTGTACTACTTCAGCAGTCATTGTGTCATTTGGCCCAGTGTCTAACACTGGGCCAAAGACTATATTTTACCATAGTTCCATATGTACAGTAAATACAAATATAAGAACCAGTGTTAGACACTAATTAGATTACATTAGGTATTTAACCAGTATATTACATGTACCCCGGTAGTCCATCACTGCTGCTGGTGACATGTGGCAACGAACAGAGAAGTTTTTACTATCGAAATATATGTAAATGAGTAGAAATGCGTGGAAATGCATGGATCCAAACATAATTTGACTTTGGCTTAATAAAACAGAATTTGAAGAGAAAAAACCTAAAGCAGTAAAAGGACTTAAAAAGGAGAATGGCTTATAGTTTCATAAATTTAATTACATTCTGAGCACCTAGGATTTAAACATTCCACTTGTTGAAGATATGTATCTAAGTATTGATCACGCAATATGTGTTTAAGCTTTGATCTGTGTTTACCATTTCTTATTTTATCATCTATATTGTTCCAAATTCTTGTAAAATTATGTTTAGGCAACTTAGATGAAGAATGTGTTCTAGGTCTCTTTTACAAGAAGGTTGTATTGTCTAGTTATTCTAATGCTTTTATCCAAATTCTTTTTGATAGCAAAATTTTAAAATGATTTGGGTAATAAATCATGGTGAAAGTCATACATAAATAGTGAGACCTGTAGCTTATATGCATCTAAGACTTTCAATGTTTTTTCATACTTAAATATAGGATCAGTATGACTCCTGTATCCTTTATTGTTAATTATTCTTAGAGCTCGTTTTTGTAAAATTTCTAACTTCCTTGTGTTTCCATTGCCCCGTGCTTGTACACCATATGTTATGTGACTGTGAATCAAAGTACAGTATAATGATTTTAATGCTTTATGTGGTATAAAATGTTTTACTGTATCAATTGCAAAAATGGCTCTAGCTGTTTTGGAACTGATTATATTTACATGTTATTTTCATGTTAAATGCTTATCTATATATAGTCCTAAGAATTTCACAGACTCTTCTTTATTGTACTTGCCAACCTGGTTAATAATTTCATTGTTTATTTAATGCTATTGTTTGCCATGCAGTTGGTGTTTGCAGGCCCAAAAACAAACAAAAATTTTCTTTTTGACATTCAAATATAATTTGTTAGCACATAACCAATTGTATATTTGTTTTAATTCTCGATTTACATTTTTAGTTCGATTATTAATATCGGAACCTGATTGGTAAACGGTGGTATCATCAGCAAAGGATAGTAAGTTTAGAGAGGAAGAATTTACTGTGTCATTAATATAAATTAGACAAAGCTCAGGTCCTAATATGGATCCTTGAGGTTCTCCATTTGTTATATTTTTTAATGATGATTTGCATTTATCTATCTCATTATATTGTTTACGATTAAGGAGGTAACTGGCAAACCATCTATTACTTATTCCTCTGATTCCATAATGATTTAACTTATATAACAAAATGTCATGATTAATTGTATCAAACACTTTTGATAAGTCGAGGAACACAGCCAATGTAATATCTTTGGTAATTTTATTATTTACATCTGCAATGTCTTTAAGTAAATGCAATATTGGGTGTACAGTGGAATGTTTCGAATGGAATCCATATTGGTGTTTATATAGGATATTATATTTCTCTAAGTAAATTACTAATCTATTGCTCACAATCTTTTCCATTATTTTAGAAAGTGTGGGTAAAATACTTATTGGTCTGTAGTTATTAAAGATTTTGCTATTTCCTGCTTTAAAAACCGGAATTATTTTGGCAATTTTTAAATTATCAGGTACAACACCTGTAATGAAAGATTGATTTATTATATGCCCGAGTGGGATTGCTATTTCCTCTATGGTCTGTCGTATTAGTTTTGTAGATAAACTGTCAAAACTTTCACTACATTTAATTTTAGTTTTTGAGCTACACTTTTAATTTCATATACATCAGTAGGTTGCATGAAAAAATTGTCAGGATTGTTATCTTTTAAGTGTGTGTGGAATGAATCTATATGAGGAGGTATCGAATCACTTACTGATTTACCTATTTCAGCAAAACGTGTTAAATTCTTCAGCAATAAAAGTTGAATTTGATATTTCTTCTCCTTTAACAATAAAAGTTTGAGGTAGTTTGAAACATTCTTTTTGCTTAAATATTGCCTGTCTCAGTATGGTCCATGTTCCTTTGATGCTGTATTTATGATCTTCTAATATTTCAGTGTAATACTTAGTTTTTGCTGTTTTTTTAATCTCATTAAATACAATATACCCTGTAAGCATTCTCTATCTCTGGGTTTGGCTTATTTACCTTTTTTCGGAGTAACTTTTCTTTTGTTTATTGATGAAGTAAATATGCCATATGTTACCCAGGGCTCTTTTAATATATTTTTATTTACTCAGATAGTTTTAGTTCGGCAAGATATTTCATAAAGTGATTTATATATTAACATAAAGTTGTCATATGTTTCATTTGCATCAGTAGTAGATAACATAGAGGAGTAATCAGCCCTAGCCAATAGATTCCTAAAGTTTAAAATGTTGGATATGTTTAACTGGCGTATTTGTTTGTATACTATTTTTGTGTTGTAGGTGTACTAAATATTAATGATATATTCCAAAATGGTCAGCTATGTCTGTGATAATAATCCCAGATTCATAGTTAGGGTGGATATGATTAGAATACATGTGGTCTATAATAGTTTCTGAAACGGATGTTACCCTTGTTGGTTTGGTTATATGTGGAATGAATCCTTGTGCTATTACACTGTCTATGAAATCATTGGTTGTTTTACAAGTAGCAAAGTTAAGTAAGTTAATGTTATAATCCCCCATCAAGTAAGCTATTTTACTTTCATTTGAGATTTTGTCCTGGATATATAATATTGTACTCTTAAATAGATAAAGATTTGCACATGGATGAGAGTTGGGATGATAGATTACACCCACAATTATACGTTTACATTTATTAGTTTGAACTTCAAAAAATATAGACTCAAATACATGAGGAATAAATATTGACAAATATTCATGCATGGAATAGGTAAATGTGTCACTCCACCATGCCCATCATCTGTCACTCCACCATGCCCATCATCTGTATCTGGTCTTGTATCGAATAGTCAATTGTGATACCCATTTTTATAATGTAGGACATCTTGAATTTTAAAAACTTCTGTTATGCTAATAAAATCTAGTATGAGGCCATTTGACGACATGTTAAAAAGTAATTCTTGAAAAGAATCCCAATGGGCCTCTAAACTATGACAATTGATGCAGAACATTGACAGAGATATATTTCCAGGTTTCAATGCTTTAGAGAACTCAACTGAAGAAAAATATTTGCAATCATTTGTATTAAGTGAAAAGGGAGAATCATTATGTTTCATCTTCATAGTTTTTAGCTTCATTATAGATTGTTTTGAAGTGATAGTTTTTGGTTGTTTGGATCCGGCTAATATTGATAGTGTCAGCCATTTACAGATATTTTAAGGTACATCACAGTAATCCAACTTTCCCAGTTCGTTGACAGGTCAAAAACTGACTAAACATTCAAAAAAGGTTACATTAATATTATTACAATGTGAAAGTACAAAGTAGCATACAATGTAAACACATACCATTTGAACAATTGAATATTCACAAGTAATGATAAATAGTTTGATATTTAGGATTAATAAGAACAATAAAAAAATCAATGGTTTGCAACAAATTGGCTCTTTTGGAGAAGAGGTAATAAACAAGATAAATCAAGTAAACAGTATTATGATATAATATAAACACATAGCACGTATAGCACAATCATGTAGTTGATGCACAAATAATTGCGAGAGAGATATAGCATATAACTGTATGTACATATATTTGTTATTATTAATAGCTGTGCCATGGAGATGACAGATAGTTATGGCATCGATGGAAACTAGCATTCTGGGGATTTTGGTGCAGTAGAAGCTTTCGTATTGTATTGTTTCACTCAAAATATACACCCAACACCACCAATGGTATCTTCAGAAAACAAATACATTTGAATGGACCCCAATTTGTATCATAAGAAAAGAAGTTTTCTCTAACGATATTGATTGATTTTTCTAGATGCAAGGAAGAAAACATACACATCTGAAGGGTGTAACACAGGTATATTGTATTGTTTTGTTCCTGCTACAAAGATACTTTATATCAGAAATATGAAAATATGTATTAACTGTAGTGAATATTGTGCATTCGTCAGACGGAATCTCCACTCATGCCCCAAAAACTTCAAAACAACTGCCTACACAACCCTTGTTCGCCCACTCCTAGAATATTCATCATCTGTATGGGACCCCCACACCCAGGTTCTCATTAACAAAATAGAGATGGTGCAAAGACGGGTGGCTTGCTTTTGCCATAACGACTACACATCCAGAGAAACTGGGTGTGTGTGTCAGAAATGATTACAAAATTACAGCTAGAGCTACTAACAACCAGGAGAACAAACAGACGGCTCACCATATTTCACAAAGCCATCCACAGTCATAGGAGTGTTGGCCAGTATTACTACAAGACAAGAAGACACAGGCACGCATGCATGTGTGCGTGCAGGCATGCATGTGTGTGCTTTTTACAGAATGTACTTAAAAACTGTTGTGTGTGTGTGTGTGTGTGTTTGCTTGCATGCGTGTGTGCGTGCGTGTGTGTGCATGTGTGTGTGTGTGTTTATCTCTAAATATTACATTACTTAATTTTGTAATAACTTTAAAAAATGTAACGTTTCTTTTCTAGAAAAGAGGAGACACCACTCCAAGAAAGGTAACACATATATTCACTAAATACATAAACATATATACCTGTGTATTTAAAAAAAAAAAAATACCTAAACAATAGATTTTTCAAATACGCAGAAAGGTTGTATCTTAATCAGTCGCACACGCACACACAATATATACAGTTGTACACACACATGCACGCATACACGCATGGACATATATGCATGCACGCACGCACGCACGCACGCACGCACGCACGCACGCACAATAGGTTTATCAGATACACTTTGTAAATATGTCATATTTGGAAATAGTGCTATTTAATTATGCTTTTTATACATGAGATATCTTCCTTGGTTTCAGAAAACATGATTGATGCAAAAGAAGGTAATTTATAGTTTCTAGATTGTAGGTATTGATTTCATGCCAACAGAATAGATGTCACTATGGCCTTCAGTTTGTTCATCATCATTGTTATATGTAACTAGCAAAAATGCCTGTCCCCAGGATGGGATAACTTGGTGATTCATACGTGACAGTCATGATAGCAATGTTTACCAAATGCCTCAGGCCAATACGCCTAAAATAAGCTCGAGATTGTTTATGGGAATGTGATGCAATACTCGTTGCATGTTCGAAATGTTGAAGGTCACGTGAATTTAGACCCATGGATACTTGTGTTGGTTGTAAAATAGTAGAATATATTTTTATTGTGTATTGGCACGCACACATTATGTGGGTGCATGCTTTCTACTACAGGAACATTGCCTATATAAAACTGAATTAACCAAGATGTGTAAATTAGGGGATGGTATGGCCATCATCGGTAAGACTTCTAGATTCTTCTTAAGTGCAATCATATAAGGTTATATGGCATTATGATTAAAATTAGTAATAACTGTGAAATCATGTGTCTCAATGTATGTATGCCCTGTGATACCAGGTCCGATGATGATAAATTTTGCTGAATATATGCATGTCTTAGGTGAAATACAGCAGTTAATACACAGCTTATAGCCATGGCTCCAATGGGACAGCTGGTGCTGGAATGTTCTATTATAGACAACTTGTTGTTTTCTGATCATGTGCCACTTCAAATCAGATTGGATTTAAATGTAGATAACATGTTTGAAAGGAACTATTGCCACAGGCTAGCCTGGTATAAAGCCAGTACTGAACGAATTGATCAATACAGGAGTGACCTTGAATGTAAACTTTCCACGTTACTACATATAAAAAACATGTTAATGAATTATCTAGATTATATAATGAGATATTAAGTATGTGCTTAAAAGCATCTGAATGTATACCTGCCACCTGTCCTAAGCTAAATTCAGATTCAGTGGTAGTAGAAGGAGGGTTCCTGGATGGTCGAAAGAGGTTGAACATCTAAAGCAAGAAGCTCTCTTCTGGCATCGGCAGTGATGAGGCGTATCACAAGGGCTCGGTATCACTGGGCTGTTACACACATTACGAGAGAAAGTGATAGAATGTGTACCACTAAGATGGCTGAGGACATTAGTGAGAATAGAACCCGTGACCTATGGTCTGAGGTGCGCCGTATAAAGGGCAGAAATTAATTCCTGCCTTCTTGTGTTGATGATGTGGTCACTGTGGTGGTAAGGATGAAATAGCTCAACTTTTTTCTGATAAACATGATCATCTCTGTGTGTCATACAATGCTGACGAAATGAATAGTATAGGTGCGGAGATTAACAAGCAGATTAGGGAACATGTTGTATATAATATATCAGTTGAGGATGTTATAGGTGTCCAGCGACTGAAGCTGGGTAAGTTGGTTGGTGAAGAGGGTCTTAAATATGATCATATCATACATGGTCCGAGAATACTCTATGTGCTATTAACATTTGTCTTTAATGGTATGTTGGTACAAGGGTATAGCCCTGACCCTATGTTATTGGGAACCATGGTCACTATACCAAAGGACAAGAGACAGTGTGCCTGGGCCTACATACTGCGGGCCCGGGCCGGGCCTGGGCTGAAAACAATTTAAACACAACGGGCTTGGGCCGGGCCTGGGCCTAGTGTGAGTGGGCCGGGCCGGGCCTGGGCTGGGCCTGGACATAATAAAAATATTCATACAAAACACCGATTATTACTTTATTTTTTTTTATAAAAACTTATTATAAATTATAATTCCGGTTAATGAATGCTTAAAATTATTTCTTTAGTATTATATTGTTGCAAATTGAGACCTTGCATGGAATCTAATGGCCCCCATAAGTTCACTTGGCTGGAAGTAGCCAGCCCCAAATGCTTACTTTAGAAATATTTGCAGAGGCAATCAAGCCATGATTAACCATCAACTTATCACCCTTTGACCCTACCAGTGGACATTCTATTGTCTAGGTCTTCCCTCCAAACATTGCCCACCTGAATGACCTGCCCACTGCCAAGTGCCCACTAAGGCCACTACCCAGTACCCAACGCAGTTGGTAACTGGTATTTCTCCCAAGTCTTAATTTATTCACACTTGTACTAATTCACACATGTCTGAACCTGTCTGTCTCAGGCTAGTGACTGCAGGCCTGCTGGAAATGCCACTGGGTGTCGGTGCCAGTGGGTAACATTTAATTGAAATATCATATTAAATTATGCTAACTTAGTTGAGCTAATTCAATTAACAATATAAATTGGGGTTATGGCTTGCATATGGGTTAAGTCAGGGTTAGATAAACAAATCTCCTACCCTAACCATAAGCCAATACGTTAAAGCCAAATATAACAAATGTTATCATATTTAATAGTAATGACACTAAGAAGTTTTTCTTTATTTTTCTTCAGGATATTCGTATGTTTGAAGAAGTTGGTGGTGCTGGATTTTTAGAACTCATCCAACACACTATGGAACCTCAGCATAAGAGTAGTACTCAACTAAGAGCTAAGGATATTATGCCCCATCCCATATATGTATATATGTTTTTTTATTTAATAAAACAATGAGTCTGTTTTACAGTTTATTTGTTTTTCATCTTTGTTATAAGATTATAGGTTTCTCTAAACTTAGCGGGCCGCGGGCTTGCGGGCCGCGGGCTTACCCATCTTTGGCCCGCGGGTATGGGCCGGGCCTGGGCCTGAAACTTGCGGGCCGGGCCTGGGCCAAACATTCACGGTCTGGGCCGGGCCTGGGCCTAAATTCTAGTTTGCGGGCCTGGGCCGGGCCGGGCTTGAAAAATTATTGCGGGCCTGGGCCGGGCCTGGACTCTAACTGCTAATTGCGGGCCGGGCTTGGGATAAAATTATAGGCCCGCGCAGGGCACTAGTGCATGTACATCAGACAGTTTTAGAGTTGTTACTCTTAGTAACATTGTTGCCCAATTGTTTGATGTTATTATACTATCTAAGGAACAATATGTTCTTGCAACATCACATTTGCAATTTGGATTTAAACAAAATATGTCGACTACTCATTGCACATATGTTATGATGGAGACAGTCAGTCATTACAACGCTAATTGTAGTAATGTGTATGCACTCGTTAGATGCCAGCAAAGCTTTCGACAGAGTCAACTATTGTAAGCTTTTTAGTACTCTAAATAGCTTACAATACTTCTAAAGCGTAAGGTGTCACCTCTGGTGTTAAGATTGATACTATACAAAAACTTCAAGTGAGTGTATATATGGATGGGTTTGGGCAACCACTATACAGGTGGCATAGGATATGCAGATGACATGCCCCTGCTAACACCAACAAGGTCTGGACTCAATGTATTAATCGAGATATGTGAACAGTATGGGGCAGACAATTGGTGTGTGAAGTTTAGTAGTGCAAAGAGTATGTGTCTTGTTTTTAGAGGTCGGAGTTGTAAATCCGACAACATAACAGTTGTTTTTAATGGCACCGAGTTGCAGAGTGTTCAGGATGCTGTACATCTGGGCCACCACTATTAATAAGGATAGCCTAGTCGTCGATGACATTGCAACATTCTGGAGAGGGTATAACATGTTCATGGGTGATTTTGGTCATATAAAGACTACTGTAAAGTACACTATGGGATCTGGCACCTCTTACACACGCCGATGTTGTCTCGATGTTGTCTGATAGTTTGTCACTATTGGTCAACCTAAAGCAAAGGTTCATGAAATTTATGCATAAGGCTCTAAACCACAAGTCGCTAGTGATAAGAAATGTTGCTAAATTATCAATTCAAAATCCATGGTCGAACTACTGTGATATACGTTATGAATACAACGTGCACGAGGACGTGTCTGCTAGTGTTATTGGCCGCGTGTGGCAGGCAGGCGTGTCCGACGAAAGGATATCAGACGAGTGTTCTATCTGACATGATAGAAATTAGAAATGGTCTTAAACATGCGATATTTTTAGCTATGATGATGTTAACGATGTCATTACTGAAATAACTGTATTTTAAATATAGTACAATTGCCATTTTTAATGTGCGAAATAAAGATTTTATTTATAACTCCGCCCAGATGGCGCTACGTACTCTCAAACGGTTTACGTACCAAAGTATTCGCTGTGCGCGCACGTGGTTTCTGCGATTGTTGGAAGTTAACGTTTTACGTAGCGAACATTTGATTTATTATAAAACCAATAATAACCCTTGATATACGCGTCATGTTTCATTTCGTGGGGTCGTAGATTAATCCCTGAAAGTTTGGCGCCCGAGGTGCAAGCCGTCTAGGAGGAAAACGTGAACAAACGTACGCTAACTGGATCAGGGCGTTTTTTAACATACAAAGTGGGGGGGCAATGCCCCCCCCAGACCTTTCATTTGCCCCCCCCAGTCAAACCAACTTGCCCCCCCAACGCGAGCCCCCATTCTCCTTAACCAGCCCCTTGTAGTAATGTAGGTCATAATTTGTATTCTTTTTGTTAGTGTGATTTAGTTAATTTTCATTGGAATCTTGCATTTTCAAAAAAGGCTTTATATTTCCTGTTCCATAACTAAATGCCAGGTTACTATTTTCATGTTCGATGCGTCTCGAATGGTGAGGTTTACTTTCGACTCGAAAGTCGATGAATAATGGCAATATCATGGACATAGGCTGTAGTACCCGAGTTATGGTGTGTTTATGTTAATGCATGCGACAGGAAGTGAGGAATGTAATAGCATCATAGCAATAACAGTGACGTATTGCCGAATGGCTTCTTCATACAGTTCATGCGAAGAACTGAAAACGTGCTTTTGGCATAGCCATACCATAGCATAGCCATAGAAGTGTTTACTTATGACGTCAGTGTTCCGGTGCTAGAATAGCTAATGATTATGTATATGTAAATATGTGTACCTGCATGTTACTGTTTGTTTAAATTGTGTATGATTCAACAAGACCCGCCATCACATTTTACACGATTGAGCCGCGTGCAATCCAGTTCTTTACAGTGTCAGTGACAGTGATGTTGAATTAGCTGTTAACATAAACCGGTGTCCTGGCCGCGAAATTGCGAAACGTACCCGGTATATAGCACAGGCGAGACTAAACCTCGCCCATTTGCTATTACCATTGGTCGAGAGCGAGCGGGCGGGGATTAACGATGTATCAACTACCTTTCAGTCAGCTGTTTTTTTTCTCCAAATAATAAATAAACCTGGCAAAGTGTGTGTAGTGTCCAACGAAAGCAATTGGAAACGTTAACAAATATCACAAAATAATCACATTTTAATAATGATCCCTCTTGTAGTTAAGATGATACAAACATCACAACAGCCATAAACCTGTCAGGGTAGATTTTTATTGAGGCAGTAACCTAGCCAATTCATTCTTCGCATCTTTGAGGAATCAAAATTTTAAGCATGGTAACTCAAAGAAGCATATTGTATACATACTAAACAAATACATTTTAAAATGTACGAGTAGTTGATAGTGGTCTACATGTGAGATGGAAAGTTGGCGGTCAGCAGGGACTTCAACTTTGGAAATTTGTTACTCAAAAGTTGGTGGTCCACATATTAACATAAAATGTAATCAACATTTGCACATGTCAGTTTTGGAAGTACGTATTTTCTATATTTTGCTTTGTTATGTACTTAGCCAACCATTTGATTGATAGACGTGGTATGCATGTTTTGTATTACTATCTTTTCTGCCATAGACCTATATCTTCAGTATATTTATGTCTAGAGTATAGAGCATTTCGCCGCTCGCATTATAATTCCACTATAAAAGTGTTTCAAATAGACATGCTTTTCCTGAGTTAGTTATTACATTTAACCATCTAATTTGTCCAGGTCGATATAATGCCAGTCATGCCTAAGAGAGACAGAAATGCAAAACGAAAACAAGAAGAGCTACAGAAATCTGCCGCAAAATGGCATCGCCTAGACAAATTTTTTTGACGCAGCCTCAATGACTCATTGCCAAAAATACCCACAATGCCGCCAGGGAACTATGATCCGTCCGCTGCCATCACATCTGATGACACTCCCAAAAACAAAGGTGTACCACCAGTCATAGATATTCTGCCTTCGTCGTGCTCTCGCCCGAGTACAAGTTCATCAAGCAGCCATGATCCGTTCACTGCCATCACATCTGATGACACTCCCAAAGATAAAAGTGTACCACCAGTCACAGAGATACTGCCTTCGTCGTGTTCTCGCCCGGTGGCCAGTTCATCAAGCAGCCATGATCCGTCCACTGCCATCACACTTGACCACACTCCTGGTGACAAAGATCACCACCTTACCCAGACACCTGGTCAGGAAACCGACAACGCAACTTCAGGCCAGAGACCGTCAAGTTCCCGCACACCGACGTACAAAGGAATTCCGTTAACTATTGCAGATGTTGTAAACAAATTCCCCGAGCTTCGCTCATTTTCGGCAAAGAAATGTGGCCGAACAAGGGCTCACATTCTATGCACAACATGAGGATATGAGGAGATGGCAAAGAAAAGTTATAAAAATGGCACTATAGCAATCGCAAGCGGCGTCAGGGAGGACTGTAGTGATAGGCTGGAAAGGGTCATTGACCACATGACCTCTGAACCATACATAGCAGCAACAAACAAGAAGAAGATGGACGAAGCCTGGGAAGAGTGTCAGTGCACAACGTCGCATCCATGGCTACGCGCACTCACTGCTTACAATAAGACTGTTTTTGCGATGCTTCTGCGAATGGCCGTTGACGTGTACAACGACTGTCTAATCAGAACGGTCTCCGACCGATTGTGGCCGATGCGATCTCTAGCTTGTTTGGCGTCGGACCATCTGTTGGCCGCTGTGCGACAAAATGGCGCAGATGTGGAATTTGTTCCATTCACGCCCGCGTCTAGCGACCTACACTACAGGGATCCGAACTACTACAAGCAGATGCTGGATGTCATATACGAACTAGAGAAAATGCGTCTGTCTCAAATGTTCAACCGATGCAAAGTACTCAGTGTGCAGATTGATGGCAGCTGTGACAGGCAAATGTTGGACCACAAGTTTGTAAGTGGACGGATGGCTAACAGTGATGGTAGCGTAACGAGTGTGTTCGTCGTCATGCATTCGCCAGAGAAGAACGGCGCCCCTGGACTACTGGAAGCGATGAACAAAGCTTTGGATCTGACCGGAGGTAAAGACACGAAGCTCGTCGGTGTCACCACTGACGGCGAATCGGCAAACTCTGGCAGACATGGTGGGTTATGGCGTTTGCTTGCTGACCAAGTGCAGAGAGGTCTGGCAACTTTCTGGTGTGCTGCTCACCGGTCGGACTTAGCCATTGAGTCGGTCGTCAGCACCGTACCGGAGCTGGGCATCTGGAAGTATAATCTACTGGGGCTCGTACGATTCTTCCGGACGCCGAGAAGGATGAAGATGTTGTCAGCGCAAGTCTCGAATGTCAAACAGTTCCCCCGGCACCACGATGTCAGGTTTGCCCAGCACGAGCTGCAGCTGGTGGATGCTGTGCTGTATAACCTACCAGCCTGCATTAATGTGTGGGAACAGATGCAGGCACCAGAAAGTACCAGCGACAGAAAGGAGAAGGCTGAAGCCAAAGGGTTTCGAGAATTTGGAACCACCAACAGAAGTGGATAACCTCACTGATGAGCGACATCCTGGAGATATTTGAAACACTCCAGAAGAAGTTGCAAAGGAGTGATTTGTTCATCAGCGATCTTCTCACTGTGACTGGCGCTGCCGTCAAGAAGTTGAGATTGATGAGGGATGGACCATTCCCGGGAAGAAGAGAGGAGAAAGAGAGTTGCCCAACCGATAGCACCAGAGAAGGCCTAACTCAGCGAAAGTCGAACCACCAGTTCGTTTGGACGAACCGCCGTGATGCACGAGCAATCAGGCTGGAGGTCGTGCAAGCATCCCACGAATACCTCTCTGAACGCATGCACCCGGAGCAGGAGGACGTCATCAAAGACATGAAGGGGTTGGTGATATCACGCAACCTGGGATCATTCGTTGAGCATGGCGTGAGCGTCGTCAGGCGTCTTTTTCCAGACGAGGCATCTAACTTTGCGGACGGGGCAGCCAAGCAATGGGAGAACATGATGAATGTGCCGTTCCTGCCTGATGGCTGTGATCTCGGTTGTAAGATAACTGTCAGATTGCGGCAACTTCTGCCAGTCACCACATGTTCGGTTCAGAAGGTGTTGGCATCTCTGGCTTGCGTGAGTCCACACTCTATGCAGACCGAAAGGATCGTGAGCCACCACAACCTCGTTGTCGACAATCACCGCACCAGCATGGGTGAGGACACGAGAAACGCCCGCCTCATGGTAGCACTGAATGGTGTGGACACCGCCTACTTTGACCCTCGACCCGCTGTCGTCAAATTCCCGGAGAAGACCAGAAGATGCGGGGCTCCAGATTGGGATATCTACGGGCAGCGTTAGAAAATTCACCCGCGAAACGGGGCTCTTCTAGTAAAATTTAGACGAATATCAAACGTACTGACTTGCAAGTTGCTAGAGACGTGTCATGTTTCTCTAACTACTGCATGTGTTTGTAATAAAAAAAATTCTGGGATATATGTGCAACCATATGGATAAAAAGATACTGACATATATATATATATATATATATATATATATATATATATATATATATATATATATATATATATATATATATATATATATATATATATATATAAAGCTTTTATACATTCCTAAGGGTTATGTAAATAATCATTAATAATGCGTAAGCTGCCCTTTTTAACCATTTGGAGTGCCCTTTTAGGACATTGCCCCCCCCAGTGAAAATTCTATAAAAAACGCCCTGAACTGGATTATATTTAGATTTATATACTTCCCATGTCAAAGAGTATTTTAAAAGTGGACATGTAGAAAGGTCTTGTAGGAATGATTCTGTATTTATAGCAACATTTGAAGTTTTCACCACATGAAATAAGTGTTGCATTGTAGCCAGCTTTCATTTGTTTTGGGACCTTTGTAATGTAGGCACTGAGTAATCATTAAGCCTACCAGCAGAGCTGGTTAACTACTAAAAGTCATTGTTATTATTAATAGCTATGCCATAGTCCGGAGAGATGACAGATGATTATGGCACCGATGGAAACTAGCATTCTGGGAATTTTGGTGCAGTAGACATTTTTGTATTGTATTGTATTGTTTCACTCAAAATATACACCCAAAACCACCAATGGCATTAAACTGTCCAACTTCAGAAAACAAATACATTTGAATGGACCCCAAATTGTATCATAGGAAAAGAAGTTTTCTCTAACGATATTGATTGATTTTTCTAGATGCAAGGAAGAAGACATACACATCTGAAGGGTGTAACACAGGTATATTGTATGGTTCTATTCCTGCTACAAACACTTTATATCAGAACTATAAAAAATATGTATTAACTGTAGTGAATATTGTGCACAGGTACGCATGTTTGGGTGGTTTCTGGGTAGCACATTTATTACACTTAGCTAGTTAATCATGGGCAACCCCCATCGACTGCTGTGTACGAATCATACATTAATTGTAAAGGGAATTGCCTTTGATACCTATAGTTAACGTGTCGGCAGTGCCCATTGTTATGCCTACAACTGCATTAGATGAGGCAGTGGTACGGTGAATTAAAGAAGTTTTGTCTAATGATATTGATTTATTTTTCTAGATGCAAGGAAGAAGACAGACATCTGAAGGGTGTAACACAGGTATATTGTATGGTTTTGTTCCTGCTACAAAGATACTTTATATCAGAAATATGTATTAACTGTAGTGAATATTGTACACAGGCACGTGTGCATGCGTGCATGTGTGTGCGTTTTATAGAATGTACTTAAAAACTGTTATGCATGTGTGCGTATGTATACATGAATTACATAAGTTTTCGTTGATACCGGGTAGATAAATAGGCCTATACAAGGTTGCACCTGTATTTCTGGTATTTGAATTTTGTTGGTCCTTCCACCATGTAGGACCTACATCCTTGAGCATAATCTTTTATTTAAAACACATTTAATATCTAAGAAATAACCATTAAAATTCAATGTATGGTACCATGTCCACTTTCAATTCCAAGCATAGACATTTCAAAATCTGACCAGTTATAAACTCAATACTATATCTATCTAGACATTCTTTCTGCAATAAAACAAAAATATTGTGAGTGAAATTAATCACGCAGATTCAAGATTGTAGCCAATGACAATGTAGGGGCACTTCAAGGAACGTTCGTACTTTATCCGAATATCTATAGCCACCCCATTATCAGCACACTACTCAGACATAAATAAAGGTAAAAGGCAGTCACAATATTAGTCACCGAAGTAGATTACACAATAACAAAATCCATGGGAATATTTCTATAAACAAGGTTTCAAAATTATCACGGATTTATGTCCTTTGTTTAATATTCACGAGTGCGTGTTACGTCACGCGCACGCGCAATAAGCCGCCCAGGTAAATGTAAGAATGAAATTTCGGTGTAATGATTGTGTACAAAAGACTTTCAGAAAGACCGCAACGGCGCGTTAGTCATGGGGAATTGTTGTCGTGGCAAACCCAAAACTGGTAAGGTGCATGTATTATCCTGATTTCGTGGTATTTGTTATGTAGTGCTTTATCCCAAGTAACTGCAGAACGACGTTATTATTTTAGAAAATTAATGCAAAATGTTAGAATAGTTATCTTCCTACCGATTAACTCGGTCGTATGCCAAGCTTATGTTCAAAAACCTGTTGCAGAAAAAACTGAAATTATATGTTAAATAACCTTAATTATTGTTAGTATCCTGGGTATGATGGTGAATGTTTTATTTAACGTTTTTAGTCTTGCCTTGAGGCTTGGCGTCGTCCGACAGCGCGTTTCGTTGTTATAATTTGTTCCGCGCAAAATCTTCCCACTCGACAAATGATTGCTTTATTCGACGAATATAACCGGATGCCACATCGATTTTGGTTGGTAAGAAGCATTATCTTGGGTGCTGAATGTGAAGAAAGTTTTTACTTTTACCAAGATATTTTCTTTTGAGCTGCAGTAGTTTTACTAATTATTCTTAGTTTTCATGTGACGTCATGGCACTACGATCACGTGGTACCGCCGCCATTTCTGTGGTTAGCCCACATCACTATCATCAGTGTCAGCAAGGTTGACTGAATTACTTTAATTTTGTACTTAAGTAAAAGTAAACGTAATTCACCTAAAAACTACTTGAGTAAAAGTAAAATTACTTTGTAAAAAAAATACTTGAGTAAAAAGTAAAACTACTTTTCAAAAGTACTTGAAGTAAAAGTAGAAGTAAAAGTACAACACTTAGAAATAACAACAAAATCATGAGTAATATTATATAAATTACACAACTTGCATCTGACAACTGTTTTACAACCACTCTGCCTATAACAATGTGCTCCCAGACAGCCTTAGGCTTAGCTGGTCAATCAGTCTGCCACCATTGAACACGGTGCTCACTTGGATGCTTGGAAAATTACATTATCTTTAATGAGAGCTCACATCAAATAATTTCAGTTAAATACATAATTAATGAGGCACAATCTGTCTTTTTATCGACCTGTTCCACTGGTGTATGGGAGGAGCTGGATTGTACAACAGGTGTGATTGTATCTGAGTAGGTAGAGGGTCAGTCCAGTACTAGTAGTAGCCTCTCAGCGAAACTGGTCAGAGGTAATACAACTTAGCACTACCCATAGTAAAATTAACAAAGACATTTGATGCCTAGCTGATGTGAAGCCATCTGGCTTGTGAACCCCCACCTTCTCATGTCTTCCCAGACATGTCTTATCAGCTCACACAAACATTGAAACAACACGCTTTAGCAGCTAGCTGTGTTGGTTACCTGGTACCAGCTGGTGCTAGAATTGATCAGAAGACAGACCAGTGCAACAGAGGAATGCTGTTGCTATTTGCAATTAAAAGTGACCTGTTAGGCCCCTGTCCCTGTCCCTGTCTTTAATATTATTTATGGGTCAGCTTGAATAAGCCATTGCTAGGAAATGATGCTGCCAAATGGCAGAGTATCAATTCTTTACTGTTTAGTTCTGTAGAGTAATCATTATAATGAATTTATTAAACATCTCAATATGAATTTTATTCGTGAAAGTAAAATGCTGTTTAATGCTGACGTAAGCTGGTAAAGCCATTGCTGACAATGCCAAAGGCAATGGGCGAAAATCGGTTCTTGATCCACGATGTGCGTTTGCTCACAAATATCAAAATAATTGTGTCAGTGTATGGCGATTTTCAATACGTTGTTGAAATTGCAAATTTTTATATTTATAATACGTATTGGAAACTGATTGATTAATAGTTTATATGGTGCAACGGAGACATTTGCATCGTGGTTTGAGATGGTGTTCAAGCGTTGTGTGCTCGAAGTGACATTCATGTCAACGGCCTTGACCTGACCTATGCCAATATTTGACAGACTTCGTTCACCGATGTAGATATAAAACAGTGGTTGCGTCGATTTCCCGAAGAGAGGTATGCATGCAAATATGATCGCGAACTTGCATGCGATTGAATGATATTAATAGCTTTTGGCCTTGCGACTATGATTAGTTTTTGAAATGTCGTTGATGGTGGAGCGCCACCGGCAGCAGCAGTTTCGCAAAAAATGTAACGAAAATATATTGCGAAGTAAATAAAAGTAACGGAGTAAAAAGTCGCGTTACTTTTGATAAAACTACTTCGTTACAAGTAAAAAGTAGTTAATCAAAATTTTACTCAAGTGTTGTAATGAAGTACTTTTACTTCGTTACATGCCAAGCCTGAGTGTCAGTGAACGACGTTACGCAGTGCATAGGCGGATCCAGAGGAGGTCCAGGAGGTCCGGACCCCCCTTTTTTGAGTACAAAAAAATCCATTGCAATTGCATGTCAACGGAGGACAAAGGCATTGCCAAGAAACTACACAAGGTCAAAATTTTCACTTACTACGACGTACGAAGTCTTTACTTTAGTAGCAGTCCGACGTTTACAGACACTGATCTAGCACAGGCGATATACATGGCGTCCAGGGGATCCCCAAAGTTATTCGTAGCATTGTCGGTGACGTCGTTCATAGATTCACTGCACACGGTCACCGCAGTCATGTGTACACAACACGCCCACCTCGTGTTTGACCACGTCTCCCCGCGAGAGAATGAACATAATATGGGAATTTTTGGCGCTCATAGACGTGTTGGTGGGTTCAGCCTACTGTTACGTTTCCCATTGGCAACCATGTTAACGTTTTGTACGATTATAAAAAAACGAGACCATCAAAAATTCTTAAACTTCTTACCTGCCGTTGTCATCATCTCATTGACATGCTGGTCGAGTTTAGTCAAAATGACATATTTCTAACTCTTTTTAAATGCCTGAACATGTCATACCCGTCAATGGTTACAAATTTCGGCATAAATTACTATGCACACGCACCTTGTGGCGAAAAAATTGCCAAAAATCCTTCCACCTATTGAAATCATCTAAATATCCACAGTTACACTACCAACATGTTCTACCAGCTTGGTAGAACTTGTCAATGTGTCTGCTCAAATGCAGTTATGTCAGATGATATGATTTTTTTAAAATTACACATCTAAAATTACTTTGCCCTACATTTGTGTGTAACACACCAGGAAGTCTAACTGAAGCATGATCCCTGGGCGCAGTTACTGGATCTTGGCAATCTGCAGATTGGGCTCAGTTCCGCTGCGCAATCCTCGGGTACTCGAAAATCTGCAGATTGCGCACCCATCAGCAGATTGCGCAGATCCAGCAAATGCGTCCAACAGATCCGCTGGTCATTTGACGAAAATCGTCTGCATCAGTTCTTTGGACCGGACTTTCAAGATAACAATTGGCATTTTTACAGGTAACACGATTAGGCTTAGCTATTTTCAAAATGGCCTGTCAGCCGTACTTCAAGAATATGTGCTGTCTGGTTGGTATTACGGCAGTAGCCCTTACTAAATATTTAATTTAAGCCAGGCTTATGCTAGAAGGAAAGCAAGCCCCATGAGCTTAATTCATTAATTGATTGAGCCAGTCCAACCAGAAATTGTACAAGAAAAGCGTTCACATCCTGAAGAGCATTGTAGAAACAGTTGTATTTTGTGGAAAACAAAACTTGCCACTTCGAGGCCACATGGATGATCAGTCAAGTGCATCGTCCAACAGGGGAAACTTCTGGACAATTATGGAGATGACGGCTAAAGGCGGCGACACACTCCGAGAACATCTTGAGACCGGAAGGAAGATAGCGCAGTATATATTAGGCATCATCCAGAATGAAGTGATTGATGTAGTAGCATTACATTAGAAAGGAAAACACACGAAGTCTTGAAGACGAAAATGCTTTATTTTCCATCATGGCAGATGAGGTTACATATCCACATGGTAACCAGGAGATTATGTCAGTGTGCTTGACAACGATTCCTGGAACGAATCCTAAAACACCTGGCACCAGATATGAGGAAAACAGAACTTGTCGGAATGTGCAAGACCAGATGAGTGGAGCGTCACACATGCTATGACACGTTTTATGACATGTATGAGTTCTTGTGTGAGTGTCTGGAAGCTGTACTACTGAATCCTTTTGGATATCATGACATCTATGAGGAGGTTGCATGGTCTGGCAGTTGGGACCAGGACGAAGGGTCAAGGGCTGCTAACCAGTCTCACTCATCACTAAGAATGTTTTGGAGACTCAGGCCCATGGCCTCCAAGCTTTAAAAGAGGGACTCAGACATATATCAAGCTTACCGTATGATTGACCAAGCACTACCTGCGCGATCTTGTAATCCTGCTTTGTGATCACCTATTTATGGAGCTTGTTGTGTAATGATTAACATATCTGCTGATGAACAACAGTTATTAAAACACAGCTGATATAAACAGAGTTTCTAGTATCTAGTTGTTCCCAGCACCCGACAATGTTCTATTTTAACTGACTATAGTCTTTAAAATTATATTGTGGTTAGAAAGTTATGGTCTCATTCAATTTGTTAGCCTTTTCAGAACTTTATCGCCAAGCTGATCTCAGTGATTCTTTAACGTCCCAAATTGAGACGGGACCAACATTAACGTGTTCTCCGAGTTACGAAGGACACACAGTCAACAATGTTGAGAGTTTATACACCAAATGTACCGTGTCCGGTTTGTGTCTTGAATTCAGAACTTTGGCATGAAAGGCGGATGTGTTAATCACTACATTTACATTTTTGGGTTTGTAATATAAGTAGTATTTTATTAAGTACACAATTTCAATTAGTTATGTCATACTGTTCCTCGTTCTATGGTGTATGTATTTCTATGATGCGTTTTAATTTACATAGCACAAAGGTATCAGGAAACATTTTAATCTACCAGTTTGCACTCACTGTTGTTATATGGTACTGCTACTACTTTTAGCAGAATGTCTCCCGATTCAAATTCAGATCACGAATGGAATGGTGTGCTTTATTCAGAGTAGTTTAAAATGCAACAACAGTATGGATAGTTCTCTTGAGTGGGCAATCTAGCCCCCTGGTTGGTATTGGTTCATATGTCTAAAAGTTTCAGTTACACCTTATATATAATTTTACTATTACTACACTACCGTGCCACTAGTTTACAATAATGCCGATATAGAAATTAAGACGATTACGTGTTGTTTTAGTCACTTGTAGCATACTCGTTTTTTATTAAACATTTGCATTACTATAGTTGTTTTAGTCAATATTGCAATAAATGGCACATGACAGATGTTTAATGTTGTCTTTTTGTTTAGACATTTTCAGACACACCGCATTTTCTTTGTAGGAACAGGCCTACCTACAGGTTAAACTACACAAAATCCACTGCGTTTTGCTGAAACTCTAGACTGAAAAGTAGTTACACCTCATCTACTGTAGATTTGACATTCGAAGTGACACTTATGTGACGAATACAAGAAAATACATAGGATTATTTTATCACGATTTTTATATATTCAGCAAATCCGTATTAAAACGGGACATGGCCAAAGGCCGTATTCCTCCCAAAATCCATATTGTATATGGACAATTCATACGATGTCGCAAGTCTGAATTTTGGGTTGATTACATTAGGCACTAACTCGCTTAAAACCAGATTATGGGTGTCCAGAATTACACCATTTCAACTGTTTTATCTAAAAAAAAAACGTCAAATGGTTGGGAAGGGGATACCCCCTCCCACCCCCACGAGACTGCGCTTCATACATTACCTTGGACCCCCCCACTTTTTCTAAACCCTGGATCCGCCCCTGCCAGTGTATGTTATTACTTTCTGTTGCTGTCAGCTGTTGTCATGATTAACATTTGCTCAGTATTTAAGTGTAGCAGTAGATCTAACCGTGACAAGGTGTCTTTTCATTCATTTCCTAAAATAATTATGTGTCAAGGCGAAAGGACTAATGACATTAGGCACTTGTCTTCAAAGAAAAATTAGATATGATAGAACATTGGAAATTTATTTAAATGAAAGATGACGTAAAGGAACCAAAAACTGTTGATTCAATTAATATATCTTTATTAGATCCAAAGATATTGCAATTTTAAAATGGTAAAAATTCGAAATATTTGTGTATCGTATACAGGCAAAATACTCTCATTTTTGTGTTTTCTTTCAATAAATGTATGATTAAAGTGGCATAACTTTTTTATTTGTATATGAGCGAAGTCACGAAAAATGGAACAGTTGTGTAAAAATTAGGAGTGAATAATTTCTTTCCTAAAATAATTTCTTTCCCAAATAATGTTATAGTTTGGGGTTGAAAGTGTACCGAGGTGATAAATTTAAGTTAACATACTGCCTTGTTTTTATTATATAGGATGATGAAATAGACCATTCACATTTTTGTGTCGCGTCTGTCACACCTATAAATCTATGTGTCCTACAAAAGTTTCCACAAAGATAATTCTTTCTTTTATTGTTAGAGTTGTATTATAATGGTGGTGATAAGACAAAAATAGAAATGTTAGGTTTTCCATTGAAACTATCGAATGATAGTGCTGATAGTGCAAAATTGTGTCCCTTTTTGAAAATCCAGTTGAAAAAGTTCCATCCAACATAATTTTTTTGGACAGAGAAATAAATTAATTGTCTGATTATGTCCTACTCCTCACTCAGCATACCTCTCATGAGGCATTCATTTTCATAGATTCCATTCTACAGGACAAAAACCCCTGTGTGACAGATGCGACATTAATTGTGACAGACGCGACATAAACGACAAGTTTAATCAAATTAATCTTTATTTTCAAACTGTCTCTATACTTGGTTGGGCTGTTGGTTTACATGATTCAAATCACTTTTTCAGAAAATATTATGCAGAAGATTACCTTGATTAACATAGTAATACCTGGAAATCTGACTACATGTAAATTGGTATTACCTGGTACCAATCTTTCATGATGGCATTCATAGCAGCTATCTTCCTTTCAACATTTGTGTGCTTGGGACAGGTGCACAGTGTGACAGACGCGACATTTTCGAGGGACGGAATTGATAAATCCTTTGCTACTTCATAATACCAACTCACTGATTAATGATTTTGTATCTGTGAATTGCAAATGGTTCAAGCTGTGTATAGCATATTTTTTCATATTTTTCTCCCTCTTTTCTGGGAAAATAGGGTGTGACAGATGCGACATAAGGGGACGGAATTTTTTTCAGTTTTCCACTAAAAAAATCTTTATGAATTACAATATTTGTTAAATTTCTTTTTGTGGAAATCAATTGAGGATGGGTTGTAAGGCAGAAACATTTTTTTTTATGTTAATTTAGCCACTTACCTTTTTCTTAGACAGATCGTGATATAGCTATCGCCCAAAACTGCTGTCTCTTGAAAAACAATGCCAGGTTCCCACCTCAGTAACTCAGCAATGGGGCTACACAGTTAATTTTTTCACCCAAATATACCTTGGGGTATATATTCAACACAAAAAAATAAAAGGAGGCATCCATACTTTCGTGTAATTTTTATTTTTACACATGAAATGAAATCGTCAAAAGTTTTTACATTTTTATGCAAAAATACCCCCATTTTAAGGCCCTCATATAGCTGTAGAAGAGGCAGATCTTGATGAAATTTGCCAAAGTTGTCTTTGCTGAAAGATATGACAATTTTTTATCCCTAACAAAAATAAAAACTGGGATATTAATCTAAACAACCAAACAGCAAAGCTCATCAGTTTAGAAAACCAAAGTGTTCCATTTTTCGTGACTTCACTCATATATATTTTAATATTTTTTTCAGGAGTTGCAAGCACATTAAGTAGGGTCATAAATATACATAGTCCAGTCATGTATCATTAACAGTGACTCAGTTAAAGCAATTAATAAGTAAATATTGGCTAATTAGTGCGTGAAGTCAACTGACACATGTCCACAACTTCCATGATTATGAAGATATTTGTATAATTTGTCAAGGGTTTACAAACTGAGTAACCATGGTCATAAATATACATCATACACTCATTTCATAACTCAGTTGATGCAATTAATAAATAAATATTGGCTAATTAATGCGTAAACTCAACAGGCCAACACATTTTGATAAAAGGCCATAACTTCCATGATTATGAAAATATTTGTTTAATTTGTTCGGAGTTTACATTCATTAAACAGAGTCATAAAATATACATCACATAGTCATTTCATAACTCAACTGATGCAATTAATAAGTCAATATTGGTAAATTAATGTGCAAATGCAACAGGTAAATACCTTTCTATAAAAGGCCATAACTTCCATCATTATGAAGATATTTTTATAATTTCAAAACATTAAATAGGGTCATAAACATACATTAGTCATTTATCATTAATAATAACTCAGTTAATAAGTTAACAATGGCTATTTAGCATGCTATCTCAACAGACCAATACATTTAAATTAAAAGCCACATTTTTAATGATTATGAAAATATTTGTATAATTTTGGCAGAGTGGGCTTTCTTACCCTGACAAGTGTGTGTGTGTGTGTGTGTGTGTGTGTGTGTGTGTGTGTGTGTGTGTGTGTGTGTGTGTGTGTGTGTGTGTGTGTGTGTGTGTGTGTGTGTGTGTGTGTGTGTGTGTGTGTGTGTGTGTGTGTGTGTGTGTGTGTAAAAAAAAATTCTTAAGAAAACAATGCCATTGCATAAATGTAACATAATTTATTAATTATTCTGAGATTTTCTAATTTCCTGCTTGTACGGTACACTGCAGGTTCAGTACAGCAATATTTCTATTTCATTCACTACTTCATAAAATAATGTTGACTACGTTGTGTAAATCAACATGATGTAATGTTTATAATTTTTTTTTACAGTATTTCACTATTGAATCCAACATTTCTTTTGTCGAATGGATGACTGCTTCAAGATGTTACAATATTCCTTCTGGGAGCCAAGTGCATGACACCTGTTCACAGTACACTGTATGCTGAGTGTAGCAAACTTCAGTAAACTGTCTCATATTTTCTGGAATAAAAAACAGTCCTATATCATATATGTGCAACCTACATCTCAACCAATAAAGTATATATTTTAAAAATAAGTTGTTATGTTAACATAATGTTACTAATATATATATAATATATATAATGTGTTTCGCATGCCACGTGAAGCCCCTGCACAACTGGCCATAGACCAGTATTTCACACCCGCTGACGTTGCTGACTGGCGAGGGCGACCATGAACAGCACTCCCAACTGCCCTCGACAAAGATCTGCTGGAAGTCAGCAAGTGTCTTTGAAACCAGCAAGATCTAGATTGGCTGAGATTGCATAACTGAAATCAATGGAAGAACTTCAGCCAGAACATCTTTAAAGTGGCACATGCCAAACTGTCCCCACAGTTGCACTTTTGCAATATATATACATGCATGCATGCATGCATGCATGCATGCATACATACATACATACATACATACATATATGCCCAATTTTACTTACAGACAACTAGTATACAATGTCAAATGAAAATTTTCTACATTAATTTGACATTTCTTGTGTCACATAGACTTTGTCTAATTTTCTTGATTCTCGCGAATTTTGTGAAATTGCTAACAAACTTAGCACTGTTAGTGTAGTACTTGTTAAATAATTAAAAGTAAAATTAAATGTTTTAATAAAAAACTACCTATCTAAGAATGTAATTGCACTCAATCAATGAAATAATTGTCAACGAGTGATTTAGAATATCTCTTGCGCAGTTTTTTCAATTTTATCAATCATTGAAAAATTACATAATAATTTCATTATTCTAGTAACTTAGTACAGCCAGGCCCAACAAGTTCAATCAATATCAATCAGTCAATCAATATCAATCAGTCAATCTTTCACTTCAGACAAAAAGTACATGCTGTATACATTATGATATAGTAACAAGAAAATAAAAAAATACATAAAACATAAAAATGTACCATTGCTAATAATCATTAATAAAATGTGTTTTGCAAAACAAATATTGTATTGGCTTTGTAATTAATTCAATTCATAGAAGTGTAAGTAAGCTATGATAATTCGATCTCGCAAAGAATCAATATAGGATGAAATATCACAAACTAGGGAAGCTCAAAAACACCCCTGTGCATTCGCGTAGTGGGAATATATTTTGTACACAGACTAACAAAGACCTCTAGAAGAAATCATAAACATATGGATGGAATCATACAGCTTTGTCTGCTAAACTTATATCAGAAACACACCTATGTCGTCTAAACGATGTATCTCGCCTCAATTTTGGTTCAATTTTAATCGAAAACAGACGACCATGAAAAGGAACTTACCGTTGGCCAAATCTGTCCCTCTAAGTTGCAATAAGGAACGGAAACAGCCGACAATACAGGATGTAAAACAAGGAAACCCCGGGTGCCGGGAATCGGCGCGGCTTATCTGACACGATTTTTGGGCATGCCGCATGAGCCATGCAGCGGATTTTGTTGAAGTGCCTAATAACGAGTTGACGAGGGGGAGGCGAACTTCCTGGTTTGCACAGATAAAAAGAAAAGACTTCACGCCATCCGAACACACAAGGCTATGTTCAGAGCAAGTGAGTTTTTTAATAACATTAATACAATGCAACTTAATGTGTCAGGCTATTTAGTAAGTGTTACTTTATGTAAACATAAGCCGTAGCCGAGATAGGTTGTAACGTAACTAGTCTAGTTCAGCACTGCAAGCTTCAGTAGTTAACTGTCAAACGTCCATGGCACAGTGCAGCAGCACACATGGACTAGTCACGAGTCAAGACGGTGCATTGACATTGTAGTTGTTTCTAAGTGTGAACTAAATACATTGGCTCAGGAGCAAAATATTTCGTACACAGACTAACTAAGACCTCTAGAAGAAATTGCAAACATGGATGGAAACATACAGCTTTGTCTGCTAAACTTGCATCAGAAATACACCTATGTCGTCTAATCGATGTACCTCACCTCAATTTTGGTTCAATTTTAATCGAACACAGACGACCATGAAACAAACTGAATACTATCCTCTTTATATTTACACACTTTACATTTTGAACCCCCAGGATTTTAGGAAAACATTGAATGTTGACTGCCATATGAAACAAACTCTGTATTATTCTGCTTACCCAATGTATTCCCTTTCTTATACAGAAAAACCAGCTGGATTATACGATACTACCAATCCAGACTGGACCGCATCTCTCTCGGACTCGGTTACGCAACTACTCCAACAACCTCGAGGTATGCCCGGAACAAGCTGAAGCCTTGCTGGACTTGAATGACAGTACTTGTGAGCAGGAATCGGCCACAGATTTAGAAATCACAATAGCCACTGCAGTGGAATTACCCATATCTGACATCCAGGGTGATGACACAACATGTACTGCTGATGATGCAGCCATTTCTCACAAAATGCATGCAGAAATGCAGAGACTGTTAACAGAAAACATGAGACTTCGTGAAGAAAATCAAGCACTTCACTTAACTGAACATTCATTTATGAGGAATGATGAGAAAGTACATTTTTACACTGGTCTGCCCTCATTCTCTGTGTTGCGTGCTGTCTTTGACTTGCTTTCACCACATATTACTAGTCAAGCAAAATGTTCCCTCAGTCAGTTTCAAAAACTGATTCTTATGTTGATGCGCTTATGACAACCTTTCAGTACAAAAATATATCAAAATCAACTGTGCATGGACATTCAAGGTCGTTATTGGTGTCATGTATGACTGCATGCATCCTCTTGTCATGTGGCCTGATTGCGATTCCCTGGGGTACACTATACCCATTGTCTTCCAGAGATATTTTGGTGTGAGAGTGGCAGTCATCGACTGTTTCAAGGTTTTCTGTAAAAAGCCATCTGGCTATGCACCAAAGGCACAGACATGGTCATCAAACACCACAACACAGTAAAATTCTTGATCGGCGTGACACCACAGGGCACAGTATCGTTCCTGTCACATGCTTGGGGTGGAAGGGCCAGTGATAAGTTCTTCAAAGACCACTGTAGCTTGTTGGAGAAACTGCTACCAGGGGACATGGTACTGGCAGACCGTGGCTTCGACATTGACACCAGTGTAGGATTAATGTGTGCTGAAATAAAAATACCTGCTTTTACCAAAGGTCGTCTCCAGCTTTCACCTAGAGAAGTTGAGGCAACATGAAAGTTGGCAAATGTTCGCATCCACGTGATTGGTTTGGTGCGAAATAAATACACCATCTTGCATGGAATTCTGCCAATTGACTATCTGAAGACATCAAACAAAGGGTCGCTGATCAATATCGTAGCCACAGTTTGCTGTGCCCTTGTCAACATATGTGACCCAATCGTTCTCTTTGATTAGATGACAACAGTGAAAAACATTCAGATGCAGTATGAACAATGTTGAATGTTATTCCACCTTATATGTAGAACAGACATTCTAAATTATGGTTTTAATGTATCTCAAGTCTCAAGTGGTTATACTCCAAACTTCGTGTTGGAAGTGGAGAATGATGTTATGCTTGTGCAGGTGTTTCCACATATTGCTTTGTGGCTCTTTTTGTGTATAAGAGTTACTAATGCTTGTAGCCAGTCGTTAGGAAGTTTACCTGTATGATTGTTGGAAAATGTGGGTGATGATGGGAGCTATCTGCTTTGCAGTTTCTTTGAGGACTCTGGCTGGGAATTCATCTGGGCCTGTAGCTTTGTTCTGGTTTAGATTTTCCAGCTGCTTTATTATGCCATCTATGCCAATTTCGAGAAGGGGGGTGTTGGGGGTAATTATAGGGGGCCATTTGGGGGATGGGATGCTTTTCTTGGGTAAATACAGAGCTAAATTGGTTGTTTAGGGCATTTGCTTTATCACGATCATTTATTATTGTCTGGTCGTTTACTCGAAGTGTGGGAATGCCAATGTTTTCTCGTTTATTTGCCTTAATAAATGACCAGAATCGTTTTGGATTAGTTTTCAGGCTGTCTCCAATATGGTTGTTAACATAGTCTTTGTAAGATTTTGCTAATGCTTTAGTAGCTTGCTTTCGGAGTTCCTTAAATTTTTCCCAGTCACTGTTTAGTCCAGTTTGCTTTGCCTTTTTGTGGCTTTTGTTTCGTCTTCGGGTGTTCCATAATAGATTCTTAAAATGATTTTGGGATTTTTATGTTGGTAATTTTTGGTGGAATCATTCCATATGCGAATGGCTCGGGGATAAAATGAAAAGACCATTGCATTTATACGACACCTGGGGGATATATGTTATCCACGGGTACGAGAGCGGGTTAGTAGGCCTGGAGGGGGGGTGATCTCAGTAATGTTATTTAGAATTTTGTAGAAGGTTGTGGCTTGTATAATGATATGTCTTCGTTCGAGGGTTGGCCATCCAAGGGCAGTAATTAGATCTGCTGGATTTGTGTTCCGTCTGTAATCATTTTTAACAAATCTGGCAGCAGAGTGTTGCACTCTTTCAAGGCTTTTAACTTGTGAAAAGGTGTGGGGATTCCATATGGGTGAAGAGTACTCGAGTTTTGGCTGGATTAGCATGTTGTAGGCTGTTTGTTTAACTTCGGGTTTACATGGGCCAAGAGTTCGTTTAATCATGCCTAAAAATTTCGAAGATTTTGCAGTTATGTCAGTGACGTGATATGTCCAGGTTAATTTGGAATCCAATTTTACTCCGAGATATGAGTGGCTGGATACAGTGGATAATGGCTGGCCAGAAAGCGAGTACTTGTGTGGGTTGAGTTTAGTTTTGTTTGTTATTGGAAGGTGGACACATTTAGATACATTAAATTCCATTTGTCTGACCATATGTTTGTAGTTGGCTTAGGTCAGTTTGGAGAATTTCGTGGTTGGTTTTGGAAGAAATTTTACGATATATAATACTAGCATCTGCAAAAAGGCATATAGAAGAATTGATGTTCCCATTTATGTCATTTATGTAGAGTAAGAAGAGGACAAGTCCTAGAACAGAATCCTGTGGGACACCAGATGTGACATCAGTGATGTCCGACAGGGCACCATTAACTGAGACCTCTGTTTGCGGTTGGATAGAAAAGATTTGATCCAATTTTGAGTGTTTCCAGTGATTCCGTAGGAGGTCAATTTTGATAGAAGACGTAGGTGAGGCACTTTGTCGAAGGCTTTGGCAAAGTCAAGCAGGATTGCATCCATTTGGGTGTTTTTGTCCATAGCAGTCATCCAGTCGTGGACTGTCTCAATGAGTTGAGATTCACAAGACAGTCCCGACTGGAATCCGTGTTGGAAGTGGAGAATGATGTTATGCTTGTGCAGGTGTTTCCACATATTGCTTTGTGGCTCTTTTTGTGTATAAGAGTTACTAATGCTTGTAGCCAGTCGTTAGGAAGTTTACCTGTATGATTGTTGGAAAATGTGGGTGATGATGGGAGCTATCTGCTTTGCAGTTTCTTTAAGGACTGGGAATATGGTTGTTAACATAGTCTTTGTAAGATTTTGCTAATGCTTTAGTAGCTTGCTTTCGGAGTTCCTTAAATTTTTCCCAGTCACTGTTTAGTCCAGTTTGCTTTGCCTTTTTGTGGCTTTTGTTTCGTCTTCTCTGCATTCTAATTAGTTCACGTGTTATCCAGGGGAGGTGAGTTTTAGCTTTTGTGTATCGTCTAGGTATGTTAGTGTTAATCAAGGTAGTCAGACGTTCGCGGAAAAAGGTCCAGTTTATGTCTATATCCTGTGAGTTGGGGTCAATGTCAAAGTACGCAATATTTAGTTTGTCTATGTCGTCTTTGAGTTTGTCCCAGTCTGCTGATTTGTAACTATAAACTTTGTGGGGGGGTTTCTTGTTGCGAACTGGGTTTAAGTTGACATTGAGGGTCACGGATTCGTGATCGCTCATACCAGGAGTGGTATGGGTGTTGATGATAATGGAGGGATTTGAGGTGAGTATGAGGTCAAGAATGTTACCAGAAGCGATACGTGTGGGGTTGTTTACCATGTTTTGCAGCCCAAAGTCGTTAGTTATTTCTAGTAGTTTGTTATGCTTGCTGGTATTAGTGGTCTGGTGATTTGTCAGTTGAAATCAGGGAGGTTAAAATCTCCAGCTATGACTACATTGGGGGGAGTTTTTTGTGATCTATATAGTTTAGTTAGGGAGTCATGGAGAGCTTCAAGGGATTGGAGGTGGTCATTTGGGGGTCGATAATAAGATGCGAAGTATATGCATTTGTTTCGTGAATTATGTCACAATTTGAGTTTAAATTTTGGAGGGGTTCAGCTACAATGTTGTCACGGAAAGCTATAAGGACTCCACCGCCATGGACATTCCTGTCCTTTCTGATGGTCTCGTAGTTGGGTGGTAGGAAAGAGTATGTAGCATAGTTTGCATCTAATTTAGTTTCAACTAGAAATATGATGTCTGGTTTATTATATTGAATAGTTGCTTTAGTTGGGTTGCTTTTTCTATGCTCTTAACGCTGTTGGTGTTTATAAAAATTCCTTTAAGTGTGTTTCCTTGGGTTTTCTTGTGACGTTCGGGGGTTGAAGTGTTTTGGGTGTTTGGGGCGAAAATTAAGCCTGCATTTTGTGATGTGTGGAGTGTTGGGGTACTAAGCATAGAGCTGTCAGACTGGGTGTTGGTAGAATTGGATTACTCATTTCTAGATGGAGAAGTGGTAATATTTGGAATTCCACAATGGTCGCAGAGCCAGAAGGCACTTTGGTTAATCAAGGAGTTGTAGGATGATGGGGATATACCAATACAATGTATGTGGTGCCACTGATTACATTCTTCGCAGAGGATAGCCTTGTCTCGGTTTCTGACAGGTTGATGACAACTTCCACAAGGACAAATTGGGCGCCCATATGGGCCAGGGTTTGGGTGGATGTCACCTGAGAGTGCGATCAGTCTGCTGAGGTACAGATGTGTAAGAATGTCTGATTTGAATTACATTACGGCTATGGTTATGCAAACAATATCTTAGTTTGAAAGTATTTATGAGAAATACAAGCTGCAAGTATTAACTATTATGTCTATGTTTGTAAACATACGTACTTTAACATTTTTGAATCCCTGCATATGTAAATAATGCACTCTTAGTTTGAAAGTGTCACATTATATTACCATGCAAAATTTTTTTATATTGTCAACATGTAGTTATGTGGAAGTTGCTTTACTCTGCAATGTGAAAGAGTGGCCGACACTCTTGACAGTACCATGTACCCCTGGGTGCCTTCCTGATGCCTACGCATGAGTAATGCAGCCATCCAAACTGACAACTGGCATTATCACATCCAATGAGAGAGTCGTACTCTTCATCATATGGGCGCTGACACATACAAATTATATTTTCTGAGGATGCTGATGTATTCTCAACTACTTTCAGCAGTTCATTTGCAGACAGTGCAATGCTGTCAGAAGCTGGTGTATCTGTGGTAAAATTATCAGCTGGCAATGGCAACTTGATGGGTGTGAGAAGAACTTTCTCACTAGTTCAAGCAATAACACATCCCGGAAGAAACACGTGGCAGTCTTGTTTGTGCTAGCCCAGAACTTAGCATTGGGCTCTAACCTCTCCAGGTGGATGTCATCCTCTGTCCACACAACTAAGTCACACAAGTCTTTTTGGCACACAAAAATCTGCATTTGTACCTGGTAGTAATACTGGTGAATGGCCTTCAGCTTCAGTTCACAATCAGCTGTGGGAGCCAGGCAGAATTTCCCATCATTTGCAGCATCAATGAGCGCTGCATTTCTTTTGCAGAAAGGACACTTCACGTCCACAATGCCATCGCCACAGCATAACTCATGAGATCGCAGTATTGCTGTCGTGCAATTTTCTCTCTTTGATTAAGCTCTGCAATGGTTTCACTAAACGAGTGTGACACACTCCCTTCAGACGTGAAGCTGTCACACGCCCACTCATAAAGGCAAACCACCTTTGCTCCGACGACTGCTTTTGAGTCACTAACTCGGCTGTTTTGGCTTGTTGTGGCGACACTGCAATGCTGTCAGCCACAAAGTGGCAATGCTCGAGCAGGTCCTCGTGTGGCATGTCAAAAGATGCCTAATCTGCCAGCTCTGTGAGGACTTGTGGATATTCCTCAGACAGCGACTTTGGCACAAATTGGTGAGTGTACTCTGGAATCAAAGATAAGATGGCTGGTCTTGATCCAGATATGCTCAACTGCTGAAAAAACTGTCCAGCTCAGGTGTTGTTGGTGTTGGTGCATGCACCACTGGCTTGCAGCTGGTCGGCAATGTCAGAAGAGTCTCTCCGGTGGTGAGACACCTGTCCAGCTGCTTCTTCCTGGTTTTGACAGAAGCAAAGTTGATGTCGTTAACTTCCAAGTAGTCAACCTGGTTGACACCAGAGGGCAACAACCAGTATGCTTTGCTTTGCGTCACTGTGGCAGAATTGCGGATCTTCACAGCCGGTTCCATTGTGGAGTAGAGCTCCCACATGACTGCAGGATTAAGCGAGACCTGCCATGCAGTTGCAGTGGGCAGCGATGATTTTGCCATTTTGTTGATTGATGACCCATGGTTGGCTTGGCGTCTCTCTTATTCTCAAAGAATGGTTAACCTGGAAACACGTTGGTTAATATAATATCATAATTAATATTATGTCCAAATTATAAGTCAAACATTTTCTAAAATATATTATAAAATAGAAAAACATGCCTTTTGATATTATTGATACTCATACTTCAATAAAATAAAGGAAACAATATATATGAACAATTTGATTATACTGATACATAAATACTACTGTTCCAATGTAATATATGCACCTCCTCCAAAGTTTTCAGATGCTCCAGAATGGAATAAACTAAGTAAAAATCCTGTTACATTTGGGTTATACTGGCACGTGTATTAACATGCTTGTTAGAGGAAATGTGAGAAATAATCAGTACATATTCAATTTGATATTGACTATAACACGGCCGGGGTAGCAACACCTCACAAGTAATAATGTCATATGCCATGTCATAAATGTTATTATGACAAAACGATAATCAGCCAGGTAACTTACTCGAGCAGTCATCATGTGAAGTTTATCGCTGATGATGTCAGACACATCATGCACTCATCCATGTACAAAGTAATTGTATGAGTCCAGACTCTTGTAACTCCTCATTTCGTCCATGGTGTAGTGGCTGAGGGAATAAACTATGTAGTTTACCATGTTGAAATAACCAAGTTCTGGCCATCGCGACTTGTCATGCGTCAAATCTTCCTAATTTCATATGGATCTGTTCCGCCGACAAGTCCTATTTTATGCATATAGTGTGTTTTTACATCACCTGACAATAACTCAAAGTACTTTTGTTGAATTTTTCTTGATTTTGGATGACATCACGAGAAACGAAGCCATTTCAACCAAAGATACTATTATTTCAACGTTGTTTATTTTTGGCGTGGATACGGCTTGCCCATATCAATGGCCAACCAAAAATTAGGGACCCGGATGTTGGGTTTTGCGGGAACCATGAATACATTGTAAAATGTTTTTATTTGCTCATTGTTGAGTGATCAATATTCAAGGTATATATGTGATAAATGTAAAAAAGTAGAAAAAGAAAACTAAATGATTATTTTTCATTCTGTGAATGTCCACAACTTAGATACTCGCGTTAAAATTCACACTTAAAAACCGAAGTCTCTTCACACTATTGCATAATTAATAAAATTGTGGTTGTCAAATTAATCACTTACTCACATTATGGTTACTCATGTTGGAAATTGTCCCCTGTTTTGTAGTAGCTAACAATATATTTTACAGAGAAATGGCTGCTTTTAAATGGTTAACTGACCAGTGGTGTCTGTATGAAGTGTTGTGAGACATTTGTTTGTACCTCTGGTGGCTAGATGTTCCCAGTGTAAGTTCCTTATCAATTCTGAAATGACCCCTCTTTCTCTGTAGTCATTGTAACAAAAGCATCATTTTCTTTATTTCAGAAGATGAAGAGAAGGATAAAGACAGCACCTCAGACTCGACAGGTATTAATGATCTACAGTGAAATAGTGATAGTGGAATGTCGTCTGGGTTGTTCTTGCAATCGTCTAAATTGATTGCTGGAGACAACAAAATCAATTCTCATGAGAAATATCTTTTAGTTAAAAAGGAATCATTATTAAAGGATCTAGTTTTTTCAAAATGTAACAAAATTAAAGGAAAAAGGGACAATTCTTATCACTGGATTAGTAAGAATGTTTGCACATGCAGAAGTTGTAAATATTTTAGTCAGAACGCATGAATAATCTACATAATCTTGTGAAATCCTAAAACAATAAATCACAATGGCATAATTTTATATTTAAAGACAGACTGAACATCAGGATCAGATCGCACCACCTGATCATATCAGTAACTTACCAATATTATTTAACATTTCCTTACCATGAGATGTTAGAATACACATTATAGTGTACTACACATACAGTAGTAGGAACAGTGTAGATTGAATAGGAGAAAATACTCATTCTCACAAATGACACTAAAAGCATGAAATAAATAATAAAATAGTTGTGTTAATGCTAGCAATGTGAACATATTTATCAATAAAATTGACATAATATAATGGTGCGTCAGACATTAATGAAACGTTGTTGGATTCTTAATATCATCCCAGTAAGCTCGGTAGTACCATGGTCCCAGTCAGCTCAGTAGGACCATGGTCCCAGTCAGCTCGGTAGGACCATGGTCCCAGTCAGGCTGGGTAGTACCATGGTCCCAGTCAGGCTGGATAGTACCATGGTCCCAGTCAGGCTGGGTAGTACCATGGTCCCAGTCAGGCTGGGTAGTACCATGGTCCCAGTCAACTCGGTAGTACCATGCTCCCAGTCAGGCTGGGTAGTACCATGGTCCCAGTCAACTCGGTAGTACCATGGTCCCAGTCAGGCTGAGTAGTACCATGGCCCCAGTCAGGCTGGGTTGTACCATGGTCACAGTCAGGCTGGGTAGTACCATGGTCCCAGTCAGGCTGGGTAGTACCATGGTCCCAGTCAACTCGGTAGTACCATGGTCCCAGTCAGGCTGAGTAGTACCATGGCCCCAGTCAGGCTGGGTTGTACCATGGTCACAGTCAGGCTGGGTAGTACCATGGTCCCAGTCAGGCTGGGTAGTACCATGGTCACAGTCAGGCTGGGTAGTACCATGGTCCCAGGCAGGCTGGGTAGTACCATGGTCCCAGTCATGCTGTGTAGTACCACGGCCCCAGTCAGGCTGGGTAGTACCATGGTCCCAGTCGGGCTGGGTAGTACCATGGCCCCAGTCTGGCTGGGTAGTACCATGGTCCCAGTCAGGCTGGGTAATACCACGGCCCCAGTCAGGCTGGGTAGTACCATGGCCCCAGTGCGTGGTCGATTTTCAGTGATTTTCAAGCTATAGAAAAAGACACAGGCTCATTTATTTTGACCAAGTAAATGTAACACAATCAACATATAAACAAAGTAAATAAAAATAAATGGTCACGGAGACTCCCATTAAGACATTGAGTATGTCGCTATCATGGGAGCCACCACTGGTTTAGTCAAGCAATTGAAAATATTATATTAAAAATTAAGAATACAAGTGATAGCAATAATAAAAGTAATAAGATTATAATTATATAATAATCATATATATATATGTATAACCTATATGTATACAAGCACATCCATGTACATATATGCATATGTATGACTGCCTACAAGATATACCTACATATTAATTACACAAATAAATAACTATACATGTATGCCTCCCTGATTTCGGCAAATGTAACAATTTTTTTTGGTACAGTTGTATTCATAATTACCAAGAAGATATTGTTTTATGTAACTGGAGAAACCATATAGACTATGAGTATGGACTTTGTCAGTAATATCATTTGGACTATTGTTAACAGTTCTAATCATGCTGTATCTAATACATTTGTTTGCGAAAACATGGTTATTTCTTGACATAAATAAGCGATTTTTGTCTCGTGTGTCATATTGATGTATTTCAAAAGTGTTAGTATAAGGTATATTATAAAAATATTCAGGTAGTTGTTTATTTATTTATTTATGATAAAAAGTTCTTGTAGATGTCACTGACCTTTAATAATTTGAGTTCTTTATAAATAGGAGCAGTGTGTGTATTATATTTACTTAACGTGATTTTTCTAACTGCTTTTTTCTGAAGTATAAATATGCGTTGCGTTTGATACCCCCAAGCCAATATACCATAGTTTATATGAGGTAATATGATAGAATTGTACATTGTCCTTAGAATATGCTGTGCTAAAAAAATTTTCAGTTTATTTAGAATTCCAGTGGTTCTAGATATTTTGTGTGCTACTTTGTTTATGTGACTGTCCCATTTCAAGTGATTATTTACTGTGTTACCCAAAAAGTTGAAGTTATTTACATATTCAATTACAGTTCCATTTACTAATAGCACAGGTTTTTCTACTTTCTTTTGTGGCATATGAAAAATCATAGCTTTAGTTTTGTCAACATTTAGAGCAAGTTTGTTTACGTTAAGCCAATCACATATCTTGTTTAGTTCTTCGTTTATATTGTTATTTAAGTCACCGGATCGATTAAAGACATCTAATGTACTGGTTAGGGTTGTATCGTCAGCATAAGTTATGAAGTTGAAAAGGTCACTAGCAATTGGTAAGTCAGTAATGTATATAATGAACAACAAAGGTCCTAATATCGACCCTTGCGGGACACCAGTAGTAATATATGCTTCTTTAGATTTTATGTGTCCAAATTGTATGTACTGTTTACGATTTGATAAATAGTTCTTAAAGAGGTTAAATGCTGTGCCTTTTATGCCATAGTGCTTTAATTTATCCATGAGTATATTATGGTCTATTGTATCAAAGGCTTGTTAAATCAATATATATATATTGGAGTTAGAGATTTGTCCATTTCCTGAATAATTCTGTCTATTATTTCAAGGGTGGCAAGTTCGGTTGAATGTTTCTCTCTGAAGCCATATTGACTACTGTAGTATAGCTCTCTAGTGTGGAAGTATTTGTGTAGTTGGTCAAATATGACTCTCAAATACTTTAGAAATTGCTGGTAAGATCGAAATTGGACGGTAATTATCAAGTAGAAGTCTGAAGAAGATTCTGAAGAAGATTCTGGAAAAAGAAATGTTAGCAAAGGCCAAAGTAGTTGCTTTTTGTTGAGTGATTGGCGATTTTTCATAGGAGATAGGAGATTTTTTAAATGTAGATGCTCACTAATCTTATATTTGCATGTAATTGGCAGGATTTTGCCTGCAACAACTAATAGCAGTATGTCAACCTGGTTCCTTAGTGAGTTGCATCCTGCAGAATTTAGGAAACGTCTCATCAGTTAATATCTGTCCAGTGTGAGGCTGTGAATCCAGTTGAACATAATTTTCCAAGTAAGTATTTTTAAATCATCTCCAGCATGTTCAAATTTTCATGTTTTTACAGTTAATTTAATGTACTCATATGATGTATTAATGATTAAATTACTTATTTGAGCTTTTGCATGCCAATTTTCATGTAGTTGTTTTAAATGTTTCCTACATCACTTATTAACAAATAAGAAAAAAAATCAGATGTCTTAGTTCAACACTCACTCAGTTCATCAAGACGTGTATCATTTGTTGTAGAGTTTATGCTATAGTATTATAATAATTCTCTTTTCCAGGAATTTTTCAATTAATGACAATATTTCAACTTTGCCTTTCCCAGCCATCAAGGTATTTATTTAATTGTTCTACTGTCTTGCATCAATCTAAGAAACAAATATTTCTGCAAGGTGTATATTAGCTACACATTAGCTACATACATAGTTAATGTATTTTATATATGCTTAGTAAGATGCATCTTTGAAAAAAGGTGACCACACTGGCAACAGCAACCCCTTAGGTGGCCACACTGGCAACAGCAACTCTTCAGGTGGCCACACTGGCAACAGCAACCCCTTAGGTGGCCACACTGGCAACAGCAACCCCTCAGATGGCCACACTGGCAACAGCAACCCCTCATGTGACCACACTGGCAACAGCAACCCCTCAGGTTGCCACACTGGCAACAGCAACCCCTCAGGTGGCCACACTGGCAACAGCAACCCCTCAGGTGACCACACTGGCAACAGCAACCCCTCAGGTGGCCACACTGGTAACAGCAACCCTCAGGTGGCCACACTGGCAACAGCAACCCTTCAGGTGACCTCACTGGCTACTGCAACCCCTCAGGTGGCCACACTAGCAACTGCAACACCTCAGGTGACCACACTGGCAACAGCAACCCCTCAGGTGGCCACACTGGCAACAGCAACCTCTCAGGTGGCCACACTGGCAACAGCAACCCCTCAGGTGACCACACTGGCAACAGCAACCCCTCAGGTGGCCACACTGGCAACAGCAACCCCTCAGGTGGCCACATTGGCAACAGCAACCCCTCAGGTGACCACACTGGCTACTGCAACCCCTCAGGTGGCCACACTAGCAACAGCAACCTCTCAGGTGGCCACACTGGCAACAGCAACCCCTCAGGTGGCCACACTAGCAACAACAACCTCTCAGGTGGCCACACTGGCAACAGCAACCCCTCAGGTGGCCACACAGGCAACAGCAACCCCTCAGGTGGCCACACTGGCATCAGCAACCTCTCAAGTGACCACACCAGCAACCATCCAGCTGACCACACTGGCAACAGCAACCGCTCAGGTGGTCACACTGGCAACAGCAACCCCTCATGTGGCCACACTAGCAACTGCTACCCCTCAGGTGACCACACTGGCAACAGCAACCCATCAGGTGACCACACTGGCAACAGCAACCCCTCACCTTACCTTTAGTAGCTTGTGCATCAATCACTGATATTTCCTTAATGTTAATCCTTGTACCATAAACAATCAGTATAGTAGGATAGGATAACATGCAGTGGTAATCCTTGTACTGTAAACCATCGGTATAGTAGGATAGTGTTCCACACAGTGTTAATCCTTGTACCATAAACAATCAGTATAGTAGGATAGTGTCCCACACAGTGTTAATCCTTGTACCATAAACCATCAGTATAATAGGATAGGGTCCCACACAGTGTTAATCCTTGTACCGTAAACCATCAGTATAGTAAGTTAGGGTACCACACAGTGTTAATCCTTGTACCATAAACCATCAGTATAGTAGGATAGGGTACCACACAGTGTTAATCCTTGTACCGTAAACCATCAGTATAGTAGGATAGGGTCCCACACGGTGTTAATCCTTGTACCATAAACAATCAGTGTAGTAGGATAGGATAACATGCAGTGTTAATCCTTGTACCGTAAACAATCAGTATAGTAGGATAGTGTTCCATACAGTGTTAATCCTTGTACCGTAAACCATCGGTATAGTAGGATAGTGTTCCATACAGTGTTAATCCTTGTACCATAAACAATCAGTATAGTAGGATAGTGTCCCACACAGTGTTAATCCTTGTACCATTAACCATCAGTATAATAAGATAGGGTCCCACACAGTGTTAATCCTTGTACCGTAAACCATCAGTATAGCAAGTTAGGGTACCACACAGTGTTAATCCTTGTACCGTAAACCATCAGTATAGTAGGGTAGGGTCCCACACAGTGTTAATCCTTTACCATAAACCATCAGTATAGTAGGATAGGGTACCACACAACATGGAAAGTATGCATCCCACAGTATCCACTCATGGCACAGTGCAGTTGTGTTTCCTGTCTATGTATTGTTGCTTCTCTTTATTGCTGCTTCTCCTGGCTGTATAGTGCATATTGCTGCTTCTCCTGCTTGTGTTTTGCTGCTTCTGTCTATAGATTACTACTTCTTCTGTCTGCATTGCGATTTCTACTGTTGCTTTAGCTGTCTGTGTACTGCTGTTTCTGCTAACTGTGTGTTGCTGCTTCTCTTGGCTGTGTATTGTTGTTTCTCCTGTCTGTAATCTGTATTGCTGCTTCTCTCTGTGTATTGCCATTCCTGCTACATGTGTATTGCTGCCTTTCCTGTCTGTATATTGTTGTTTCTTGTATCTGTGTATTGCTGCATCTCTTGTCTGTTTATTGCTGTTATTGCTGTTTCTCCTGTCTGTATTTTGCTGCTTCTCCTGTCTGTATATTACTTCTTATCCTGTCTGTATATTGCTGTTTCTCCTGTATGGGTATTGCTGCTTCTCCTGCCTGTATATTGCTGTTTCTCCTGCCTGTATATTGCTGTTTCTCCTGCCTGTATATTGCTGCTTCTGTATATTGCTGTTTCTCCTGCCTGTATATTGCTGCTTCTCCTGCCTGTATATTGCTGTTTCTCCTGCCTGTATATTGCTGCTTCTGTATATTGCTGTTTCTCCTGCCTGTATATTGCTGTTTCTCCTGTCTGTATATTGCTGTTTCTCCTGTATGTGTATTAGTGCCTTGCATGGGCCTGTAATTTGAGCCCAAACTCGACCCACAATTAGCAGTTAGAATCCAGGCCCAGCCCAGGCCTGCAAAAATTTCTCAAGCCCAGGCCCGCAAACTAGAATTTAGGCCCGACCCAGACCGTTAATGTTTGGCCCAGACCCGGCCTGGCCCGCACATTTCAGGCCTAGGCCCGGCCCATACCCCAGGGCCAAAGACAGGTAAGCCCGCAAGCCTGCAGCCCATTAATTTTTAAAAGATAAACCTATTATCTTATGATAAAACGAAACGCAAATAAACTATTACATACGTATTGTTTTATTAAATAACCTAAAAAGATAATATATGAACATTGTATAATGTCTACTAGTCTGCTGACTACTGTCCATAGTGTGCTGGACGAGTTCTAGAAATCCAGCACCACCAACTGCTTCAAACGGACGAATATCCTGAAGAAAAATAATCAACTGTTTATTGTGATTACTAATTAAGTATTATAACATATTTTTATATATGGCCTTAATTCTCACAGAGGGTGATAAATGAATGGAACAAACTGCCAAATGATTGTGTTAATGCTAGTAGTGTGAATGTGTTTAAAAATAATTTACAGATATCGGATAAGGGCAGGCTACACATAGATGATAAATTTGTTGAATTCTCGATAAGCCAATGGCTTCCTTGTCCACTTGCCATCTGGAACTTGTTGTTTGGGATGGCAATCTTGTTAAATCTTGTTATATCTTGTTAATTTATTGGCTTATGGTTAGGGTAGGAGATTTGTTTATCTAACCCTAATGCAAACCATAACCATAATTTAGGTTGTTAATTGAATTAGCACAATTAAGTTAACTTAATTTAATTAATTAATGTTACCAGTAAGGGCAGTTAATTTGGTTTTAATTGATATTTCAATTAAATGTCACCCACTGGTACTGACACCCAGTGGCATTTCCAGCAGGCCTGCAGTCACTAGCCTGACACAGATCAGGTTCAGACATGTGTGAAATAGTACAAGTGTGAATGAATCAGTACTGGGGAAGTTATAGACACTAAACAGTAGACACTAGTTGATACAATTGAAAAATACCAACTCTGGTGGGCAGTGGGCAGTTGCCAGTGGGTAGGTCTTCAGGCAGGCAAGATTTGGAGGAAACAATAGAATGTCCACTGGTTATGGTGAAAGGGTGATACATTGATGGTTAATCATGGCTTGATTGCTTCTGCAAATATGTCTAAAAAAAACAATTGGGGCTGGCTACTTCCTTATGGGGTCATTAGATCTATGCAAAAGGCTACATTCATGCAAAACATATGCATCTGTAACATCTGTATTCTGTATGTAGTAGTAATATGTACTGTGTAATGTGTGTGCTGTGTATGCAATACTATGCATTGCTTTCATATGAAATGTCTCTATTAAAAGAATGCACATTATTAAAAATTATACCATTGGAAGTCCCTTGCAAGGTCTCAGTTTGCAACTATGTAATACTAAAGAAATAATTTTATAAATGCATTAACCGGAAATACAATTTATAATCAGTTTTTATTAATATTAAAATACAAAATCTGGGTTTTGTATTAATATTTTTATTAGGTCCAAGCCCGGCCTAGCCTGCTCACACAAGGCCTAGGCCCGACCCAAGCCTGATGTGTTTAATATTTTTTCAGGCCCGGGCCTGCAATATGTAGGCCCGGCCTGGCCCACAAAATTTTGTAGAAGCCCGGGCTGCGGGCAGGACTTGGACCCAAAGCCCGGCCCATGCTGGGCACTTGCTTATTGCTTATCCTGCTTGTATATTGCTGCTTCTCCTGTCTGTATATTACTGCTTATCATGCCTGTATCATGCCTACTTCTCCTGTATGTGTATTGCTGTTTCTGGTGGCTGTGTATAATGTTGCTTCTTGTGACTCTGTTGCTAATGCTTCTGTGTGTTTCTGCCTCTCTCTGGTCATACATTGATGTTGCTGGTAGTTGGCAGGCAGTACCATGCAACAAGAATGCCGCAGTCTTACATTGAAGGTTCCACACAATGTTCAGACTGCTCACAGTATTCAGACTGTGTAGTTACATAAGGAGGTTAACAAACACCAAGAGGGATGGTGGCTTTGACATTAAACACTAGTTCCTCTCTAAGTCAGCATTTCTATGTTTTGCATGAAGATGTGTCGATGGCCAAGAAGGGCCACACAGTTCTAAAAAAACTTTGTTTCTCCTCCCCTGTCTATGTTGCCTTGGGCTGTGGTTTCTCCTATACCAGATCATGGGTAAAGTGGGTATGATTTTGTAGAACATTCTTCAAATTTCTTGGCAAACTGCTGGATCTTGCTGGTGTCCTGGTATGAAAATTCTAGATGGCGAAAATTATTGGTAATAGCTGTTTGGGTATCTTTCTGCTAATTTATTTTCTCCATCTAGTAATGATAAGAATGATTTTTTTATTCAGGAAATGTGTCGTGATTTAATCTGACTTAATGTCGTAGAAACCAAAATGAAGCTTCTTTTGCATCTTAACAATATGTTCTAGTTTTTGTTTGTTTTATGAACAGGCAATTAATGTTTTAGTATGGTGGACATACATGCAAGGGAGAAAACATGTTGGATGTTACATTTGGAGGATGAGAAGAGGCTGCGGGAGATTCTTGAACAAGACTGGGAACACAAAGTCCTGTTAGCTGATTGTACCTCATACAGCAGTGAATCATACAGTTTTGTTACGTCGACTTCTTTCAGCAAAGTAATAATGAACAGCAAGTGTTATTCAAACATATTTACAACTTCTGTGTGGGTACGTTGCAAACAATAAGTTTTGAAATATTTCAATAGCTGTCGGAAATGAACAGATTTTTGTCAAGTTGCCAAAAGTTGATTATCAGACTAGCTCTTTCGTTGGATTGTTTCAAATATTTAGCAGTATCTCGCATCCAAATGAGCAGAAATGTTGGCCATCAAGCATTTAGCCACATATTGTTTTAAGCTCACCATCATATAAGCAAGTCTATAGTGTTTAATGTACTGTTATAATAATTCCATGTAGTTTCATTGTGCTAGAAAATCATTTGTTTAATATTGTGTAAAACTTGGGATGGTGTTATAGAAGAGGTGCTTGTTGAAAAGACGACCAATTTTATATCTTGTATTGCTGTTTGTTTGTCTGTCAGATATATCAGTACTACTAGTCTACCAGACCAGTGAGTGACGCATGAACCTCTCCGTACTATGTTTGTTTGTCTGTCATATATAACAGTACTACTACAGTCTACCAGACCAGTGGGTGACACTGTTCATTTTTCAAGCTGTACAAGCCATGTTCTACTGTAGTTTTGTTAAAGGCACTAAGTTAAACGGTCTATAAGAAAGGATGATACAAAGGTCTTATCTGCTGTTACAAGTTTACTGTATGAATTTATGTGTTGTTATAGTCATAGATGTCAGATTCAAAATATTATTTCACATATTCTACTTTGTGTCGTAAGTTAGTGTCCCTGAATAAAATACTAAACTGAAGAGAGGGGTTGACTTATTTTGTGTAAAAATACTGTAGGTGGGTATTTTAATGTAATCAATTATTCTGCCCTGGATTCTATGATTTATACTATGGTTTATGTTTTGCCTAATTAACTAATTTGAGTAGATTTCCTGTTTGAATAGACCAACAATGTATTGTAGAAATGACATCTGACACTATGTTTATGTATACACTATGAGGAGTTAGATGGAGATTAAAATTTTTGATGTTTTTATGTAATATAACATACAATACACCCCCAAAATACATTTTCTAATAAATCCTGTGCAATTAAGAATATGTTCCTAATTTTAGTTCTTTCAGTAAAAATTATCATATATTGAGTTCTTATTTAAATTAATGAATTATGCATTATTTGTTCAATGGAAATGAACCTAGAAATATAAAATTGTCTTTGTGCTTTATAAATCCACTATGTTCCAAATTAGTTAACATTAATTAATTAGGCTCTTATGTGCATGATTTTCTACATGTTTGAAACCAATGGATGTTACTAAAAATCCAACCACCCACCCGCACCTTCTAATATACATGCATCTAAACTGGATATACCTGTATATACATGCACCAGGGATAACTTAATTTTGATGGCTTAAAATGGAAATGGTTTTCTGAATGATGGTTTTTTTCCAGATGATTCCAGCGATTCCTCGTTATCTTCTGAAGAAGGTAATTAAAGATGTCTATTCCTAATATAAGTTTAATTAACTTGACAGTGTATGGCATCATTTACTAAATGAGGGAGTTGTTCCGTTTGAATGGAAAGAAGCAAACCTCATACCATTATTTAAAAAGGGTTCGAGAAATAAGTCGGAGAATTACAGACCAGTGAGTTTAACGTCAATGATTTGTAAATTATTAGAAAGTTTAATTAAAGACCATATGGTGGACTTCCTCGTTAAGCATAAATTATTAAATTCATCTCAACATGGATTCCTTAAAGCGAGGTCATGCTTAACAAATATGTTATGTTTTTTGGAAGAAATCACTAAGTGGATAGACGTGGGATCGCCAGTAGATATTATCTACTTAGATTTTCAGAAAGTTTTTGACAAAGTGCCACATCAAAGATTACTACTTAAATTAAAAGCCCATGGTATCGAGAATAGCATAACTGACTGGATAGAACAATGGCTGACAGAAGACAACAAGTTGTAGTAGATGGAAAAGTTTCAAATTGGAAATCGGTTTTGAGTGGGGTACCTCAAGGATCAGTATTAGGACCTATATTATTCTTAATATATATCAGTGACTTGGACGACAGTATAACAAGTAATGTACTGAAATTTGCGGATGACACAAAACTGTTTAGAAAAGTTAATACTGATGGTGATAAACAACATTTAAAAAACGATCTAGACAGACTAGTGAAATGGTCTGAGAAATGGCAGATGTTGTTCAATTTTGGGAAATGTAAATGCCTACATACAGGACATGGGAACTTGAATGTAAACTATAAAATGGGAGATACTGTTCTGGGTGCTACTGTAAAAGAAAAGGACTTAGGAGTTACAATAAGCGCTGATATGAAAGTTTCAGAGCAGTGTGGTATTGCAACTTCAAAGGGTAATCAAATTCTTGGATTGATTAGAAGGAACATAACATACAAGGGAAAAAAGTTAATTATACCTCTTTATAAAGCAATAGTTAGACCAAAATCACGTCCCGATGCTTATGTGTGATGGAAACGTCGTTTAGGATGTCAGCTACAGGATGTACGTGACTGCATCTCGATATTTCACTAAAAAAAATGTCATCCTTGACAGAGGGGCAGTTGGGCACTTGTTTTCCCCTGAGAAACCCCAACCGCGCGCCGCCTTCGCAAGGCAGCTCGAGTGTCCAGCTAATGGGTTGTTGAACACTGAAAACTGAAAGCATGTGTGTGGATGTACACACCTGTATGTAGAACATCAATCTTGAAAGAGCTGAAGAACGATGAGATTGAGAGCCTGAACATTCAGAGTAGTTTCAGTATTTGCATAAAGTAGATCTGTTCTGTATTTATGAAGATAAGTTATATCAACTGGTACTGTACAACTTGTACTTGCGGACCTCCCTGGAAAATCACCATCTTGAATTTGCTGAGAAAGTATCCTTTTACTGGTTTAGCCTGTCAAAAGACTGTTTTATTGAATGTTCATTTGAATTGTGCATTCTTTGAGTTAGTAAAAGGTATCAAGAAATTGCATCTTGAGTGTTGAAGATGGCATTTTTTCTTCAGCTTATGTGGACTGTGCCCCCATGACCCCCGTTTCCGGGAGGGGGTGCAAGCCCCGAACCCACCACCAAATATTCTGTTTTTGGGTTTCTAAAAGTTGGCAGCTATGTATACACAAGCTTCAGTATTAGACATAAACAACTGGTCCTGATGTGATCAGTAACAACACAATACTTGTATTCCTGGCACGGACGCCATCTGTGTTACTTGCCATTGAAAAGAAAGGTATGTTTTCTGGTACTAACATTAACACCACTGCATAAATTAACAAAGTTAGTTTTGGCTTTCTTCTCCAGAATGTTTTACATGGATTGTCTACTACCATTAGTACTAGTGCACCAAAATTTATAATTAATTTAATACATTTTGTGTATAAAATCACAGATGCATTGATAAACTATGAACAAAAACTACTGCCAAAAGGCAGAGTTACATACAAAGTTGGCAGCACAGAATGTTTGTGGTGCATTGTGCTAATAATGAACATTGTTACCAAAGGTAGTCCATATAATATCAACCAACAAATGACCACAAGGTTCACATTCCTTGGATTTTGATAATTTAATGTAGAAAACAGTAAATAATATAGTTTTATAGATATTTTATGTTGCACTCAATAGATAGGAACACCATTATTTCATCAGTCAGTAGCATGATACAGTATGCTTTTTGTCACAAAACTCTTATCTCCACCAGTAGTAACTAGATGGCAGCATTAAAAACTCTGTTATATCAATTTGTGTGATTTTGGCGTACAGATGACTGCTTTGTATGTATATGTGTATCTGATATATCGCTGTCAGTTGTGGTTGCGACTGATGACTGCTCAGGGCAAGTGTGCCACTGCTTTGAATCTGACATATATATATATATGTATAAAACAAATTGACATAAGAGTTTTTAATATATATATATATATATTATTTGAGTCTGACACATATATATATATATATATTCTGTATTTTCATTAATCTTGAACAAAGTTAAATAAGGCAATGCTTGTTTTTCACCAGAGCTGGAACGCACAAATAAGAAGAAAGAAAGCAAGACGTCTATAGGTATTGTGAGTTTTTCCATTTCATCAGTACGTTTGTGATAAGCTTGATGGAGCAGACATAGCAGACTTGACAGCAGGAGGTGTTTCTTGGGCAAGACAGGCATACACAGAACATGGCGTAGCCTCTTGATGGAGCAGACATAGCAGACTTGACAGCAGGGGGTGTTTCTTGGGCAAGACAGGCATACACAGAACATGGTGTAGCCTCTTGATGGAGCAGACATAGCAGACTTGACAGCAGGAGGTGTTTCTTGGGCAAGACAGGCATACACAGAACATGGCGTAGCCTCTTAATGAGCTGGACCTCTTTCAAAAATATATTTATAGAAAGCTGCTTTAAATGTATGTGAAGAGGAAGGGCTGTACACTTTGCCATGGGTTTAGTGTACACGCATGTGGGAGAGGATTCAACATGGCTATGAGTTAAGACACAGGAAGACATACGATGACACATGATGGTACTTGCCACGAGAATGCAGCAGTGTTGCCCTTGTTTCAATCACTTGTATTTTCCAGACTCACACTTGTCTGTGTCAGTCTCCACATGCCCTGATGAAGGGACTGGTTAGAGTCTGGAACATCTTCAATGCTTTTGTGGATCGGATGTTGTGTACTTGAAGACATCTGCTTGCACTGTAACTCTGTTGCAGTCATGTGAATGAACCAATTCTCCAACTTATGGTACCTTCAAGCATTGTCTGTATAGTGGCAGCTTCACCTGCTTACTGACATTGGTGACATACCAAACTGATGGATGATTTAGTTTACTGTATAATTTTAATAGAAAAATTCATTGTATCTTATTTCCATACAGTTATTTTATTTATTACAGCCCAACTGTTTTTTTTTTACAAGATTGCCATCCCAAACAACAAGTTCCAGATGGCAAGTGGACAAGGAAACCATTGGCTTATCGAGAGTCCAACCATTTTCTCACCTATGTGTAGCCCGCCCTTATCAGATATCTGTCAATTCTATTTTTAAACATATTCACACTACTGTACTAGCATTAACACAATCATTTGGCAGTTTGTTCCATTCATTTATCACCCTCTGTGAGAAAGAGTACTTTCTCATGTCCAACCTACACTGCTCCTGAACTAATGCTGCTTTGTGTCCTCTGGTTCTACTGCCTTCTTTAAGCTTGAAGAACATATTCCTATCAACATCCTCATAACCGTTCACTATTTTAAACACTTATTTGGTCTCCTCTTAGTCTCTAACTAAGGTCTCTCCCCAGCCAGCACGCAGCACGTGATATATCAGTACTCGGACCGAGGGAGGCCCGAGCACTGATTTCTGAAGCGCGCCGTATGCCTATGATTTATTACTTGTATTAAATTTTGCATGTGGTGTAAGGGAATGTTTCCCGCGCGATGATGTACCATGTGGGAAGTGAAATAAAATTAAAAGAAAAGAAACTTTTTATGATCCGTGTAGTTATTCTTAAAAAAAAAAATTAACAAGCAATGATAATTACTTTTGTAAGTTCCATATGCTTTCAATATTCACTGAACATTATTATTGTTAAAAATAATCTTTACCTAGAGTCTACCCCATGCCGTCATCTTTGAAGTCCGCTGTTTTACCGTTATAATTTTATATGCGACTGGCGTGCCACAAGACAAGGTACGTGTTTACAAATTCCTTTGTGAATTTGGCTGTATTTTGTATTATCCAATACATTGATTTTGAGCATTATAAAAATTATTGTTGTTCGCAAAGCATATGAAAGTAGAATTTTGCCCATCGTAATTTTAGGCGCCAAACTCGAAGGCCGTGAACTGACATAGCTTAGGCTTAGCCGTAGGTCAATAATAGGTGAAGTCTGAAGATTTATTTATACAGGCTCAGTCTGTACTGTCAGTTTATATTTATTTCTTGTGAGTACTTTAGCAGATGAACAGAAACACAGAATTATATATATATATAAAATTATATTCTGTGAAATCTTCATTTCATTCTGCCCTGTATCGGTAGCTAAATTCGTTCTCAATCAGTACACTTGTTTTATACTTATAGTTTGTTGTCCTAACTACGGCCCAGGAACCATTATACCATGGTATACCATGGCATTGCAAAATAGTAAACCATGACATTACATGGTACACTGTGGTATACCGTGGTTTACCTGTTTCAAAACAACATGGTATTTTACCATGGCATCCCTGTTTCAAACCACCATGGATTACCATGGTTTCCATGGTATATCGTGGTATTTTAACATGGTTTACCATGATTTAGCATGGTTTACCTGTTTCAAAACACCATGGTATACAGTGGCATTTACTATGGTATATTTTCATAAGGGAATCACCCAATTCCATGGGCCATGGTCACTTGGTATTGTTAACTGAATGGCTATGTTAATATTTCAGATGCTGTCCGAAACAATGAAGTGACAACAAATGGCACAACATAAACCATGAGCATGACATAAAGCGAGTCATCCAGGGATGGTTCTAAACTGCCTCTGTCTCTGATCGGGATGGTGGTAGGATGTGCCAAATGGACAGAGCATAGGCTCAGCAGGATATGGCGGGAGTAAACAATTGAAGTGAATGTATTTGAATACATTCATTTAGGTACAAGTAAGAGATGACGCCTACTTATTAAATATTATCATATAATAAATTATATATCTCCACATACAAATATATATATATATCAACCACAAAACATTGGTGATAAAATTTTAACAATATATGTATAAAAATAAGATGATATGCTTGTATTGAAAGTAATGATATGGTGCTTTTGTATTGATCAGGGAGACTCGCTGTGTTTGTTTAGAGGTTGGTATATGGAGATTTGTTTAAATTATTATGTGTTAATACTTATCATTATCTCTTACTTGTACCTGAATTTAGTAATAAAACAAATTCACTGACACCATGATAATGTCGCTATCATGAGAGCCACCAAAGTTAAATTTATGTACATATCGGAAAACAGTATGTACTTTCAGTCAAAAAAGGATTTTGAAGTTGACTCCTTGCAGTGTATAAAAGGTTAAAAAAGTCTGCACTTTTTATTTAAAAAATCAGTAAAGTTATACTGTATAATCTGTATTTATAAATATACATTTGAACCGTTAATTGTTTAACAGTTTAAGTTTGAATGTGCACATGCATATTCATAGCAATGTCTAATTAGGAAGGTTGCACAGTACATTGAAATTATATAGGCTTCTGTGTATATACTGAAGCCTTTTAAGAGAGTGAGTGTGGGTTTTGTCTGTTGTTGGATTAGGGGTGTTATTGAATATTTAAGTGATCTGTAATGCTTTTGATTGCCAGTTCAGTGTTTGTACTTTCAATGTGGACATTCCCATGACTTTTTGTGCCAGAATTAGGTATTATGCTTATATTTTGTAGGTATTCAGGAAGGTTTCTGTTGACATATTAGTGATAACAGTTTAATTGTTGTCATCTAACGATATCTTCAACTTTTCTTTAGCAGTTTGACACTTTTTAGCAATGTTTTTAGTGTGTGCATCATATACTGACTGTTTGTTATCATTCTTGTAGCCCACTTCAGCAGTTTTGTGATTATGTATACCAGTTACAGTAATTTATATGGGGAAGGATTAGTGACTTAATGTTAATAGGTTTAAAAAAATACAATGTGGAATGTATCTTATTGAAACTGTACAACTCATATTGATTAATACATTTTAAATGTGTTTGTTGTGCCTATTTCAATCTACTTGGGTGTTGTTATTCTGCTATATAAATAATTATGGTGGGGGTCGGTCACAGAGGGTGACCTAGTGGCGGAGTGACCCCCACCGATACCACGTGAATTGTATATAAGTCAGTAGTAGTACAGATAGTACTGGTAGTGGGTAGTTGATAGGCATGATTTACTAATTATGTGTAAACACCTTTTGGGGGCCGGCATGCTTGCTGAGATTAGTTGATGTATCTTATTTTGATGGTGTCTGCTTGCCTATTTTCCTGCTCCTCCTTAATTAATAAATCTAAATGTCATTCTTTGGTCTATTTTAATCTACGCTGGACTTGTGTTGTTATTTTGCATAAATATATATATATTGGACGACAATGTACCGATGATTAGCTGCTTATAGTCCAACTGTGCCTAGTTTTGCCAAAATTAATATGTTTGTGTGTATATATATATATATATATACATGTGTGTGTGTATATAATAATTATATATATGTATATATACACACATCAAAACTAGGCACAGTCGGCCAATGAACGGCTAATCATCGGTTCAAAGGCGGCTTCCTATCGGCAGCCGCTTATGAACACTCCTCGGCCCGATGTTAAACCGATGGACAAAACCCACATCGGCCCGCAGGTGGATGCCGATGTTGGACCGATTAATTTGCCACCCTCGGCCCGATGAACAAAACCTACATCGGCCCGCAGGCGGATGCCATGTTGGGCCGATAAGTTTGACGCCCTCGGCCCGATGTTGAGCCGATGGACAAAATTTACATTGGCACGCAGGCAGATGCTGATGTTGGACCGATAAGTTTGACGCCCTCGGCCCGATGTTGAGCCGATGGACAAAATTTACATTGGCACGCAGGCAGATGCTGATGTTGGACCGATAAGTTTGACGCCCTCGGCCCGATGTTGAGCCGATGGACAAAATTTACATTGGCACGCAGGCAGATGCTGATGTTGGACCGATAAGTTTGACGCCCTCGGCCCGATGTTGAGCCGATGGACAAAATTTACATTGGCACGCAGGCAGATGCTGATGTTGGACCGATAAGTTTGCCGCCCTCGGCCTGATGTAGGTGTGCTGGCTGGGTCAATTCTGGAATAATTTTAGTTGCTCTTCGTTGTATTCTTTCTAGCTTGTCTATGTCCTTTTTATGATACGGCCTCCATGCTTGAATACAATATTCCAAATGTGGTGTAACTATTGCTTTGTACAGGGGTACAATTAGCTGTTTCTCCTTATATGTGATAATTCTCCTAATTAGCCCTAAAATTTGATTTCCTTTCACTAAGTATTGGATTAGCCAATTGTAAACATTTTAAAGTTTAAATCCATATTATAATAATATGTATACTTCTATTCGCTTATATTCGCAACGTATTTATGCATATAGGTATATACATGGCCGGATTAGGTAGGCCAGTACTTATTTACATGTAAGTGTATGTATGATATAGTCCATGTTTGGCAAATTGTATATATATATATATAACATTTATATGAAAAAATGGAGGGCCTGAAGCAAACATATATCATGTATTATCATTATTACTTATTTGGCTTGACCAGAGAGAGTTAAAATAAGACAATGTTTGTTTTCAGATGAGAGGTACAATGCGTTGTCTGAAGGTAATAACAGTTTGCTCACTTCAAAGATACATTGCATACCTAAAACAACATAACAAAGCAAGTTTGATAATTGAATCAGCAGAATTTAAGAAATACATTAAAAATAGGTTATGTAGAAGTTGTGATGGCAACTAATCTTTGTAATTTGAGGGGAATAGACATGTACCGTAGCACATTTGCTGTTCTTGTCCATTCGTAGGATATGTCCTGCCTATTTCCATCTTCTTCATTTGACCTTGGTGCTGATTGTCTTCAATTTTGTTTTTGCAAAAATATCTTGAATTGATACAATGTATGGCCATCTAATTTGTAGGATTCGTTTTAAGCACTTGAAAGATGATGTATCTAACTTTCTGTTGTTACATTAATTTATTTTCCATGTTTCACTTCCATACAAATACACCGGTTTAACAAGTGTGTTAAAAAGCCTCAATTTAGATATCATTACGTATATATTTGAACTCCATATCTGCTTTAGCTTCATGAAAGATACCGTAGCTTTACGAATTCTGTTAACAATGTCATCACTGCCTCCTCCTTGCTTACTGAAGTTAGTCCACTTCCTTTAGTTCTTGAACATCAAATAGTATTCTCAATACTTGAGTTTTAATTATTCTTAGTCCTGTCCTTGCTGCAAATTGATTCAGTTGTCTTTGTTTGCATGTGTGTGTAGCATGATGACACAAGTGCTATGTCATTGGCAAATTTCTGGTCGTCCAGTTTTGACGTGAAGTTCAATCTTATCCCTGTTTTATTTCCTGCTGTTGTGTTTTTCATTATCCAGTCCACTACCATCAAGAAGATAAATCCAGATATTACATCTTGTTTAACTCACGTTTTAACCTTGAACCACTCAGATTACTCACCTTCGTCTAACTGCACATTCACTATCTTCGTATAACATCTGATCCATTTTTCAAAGTCCACAAACGTGAGTTGCCTGCCATTCCACTACCTGTTCTATAATATTTGACAAAATAAATATCTGTTCAACTGTGCCTCTCCCACTTCTGAAACTTGCTTGTTCATCTCTCAACTTGTTGTTAACTCCATCTCTTATTCTGTCAATGAGTACTCTTCTAAATACTTTAGGAACAGATGTCAAAGCAATTCCTCTTTGATTTGTGCACTCTGTAAGGTCACCTTTCTTCAGTATTTCATCATCCCCTGCTTCATGTTTTTGGCACTTTCTCTTGTTCCCAAAATGTTCTGAATAAGTTTACAAGCCATTTCTCTGTTGTATTCATATCTGCTTTTAATAATTCTACTGTAATTTCATCCTTGCCCCCTGCTTTTCCGTTTTTCATCTTCCTTAGCGCTGTTCTAATTTCTGCTTTTGTTATTGGGTCAGTGCTGATTTCATGTGATTGGATCTATCTCCACATCTGTTACAGGATCATCAGGGATAGGTCTATTAAGGATTTCCTCAAAGTGTTCTTTCCATTGCTCCCTTCTGACCAATCCTTCCGTTAATAAATTTCCACATTTGTCTTTCACTGCATTTGTTGGCTTACGTGTATCATTACTGAGGGTTTTTGTAATATCGTACATTTCTTTAATTCTTCCATTAAGTACTGCTTCCTCTGCTTCCATGGCAAGGTGGTCAACCCACTTCCTCTTGTCTTGTCTCATGCTCTTCTTCACTTCTTTGTCTTTACACCTACGTTTATCCATGTAATTCTGCTTAATCCTGTCTGACTTTGTCTGCTCGATGTTGTTCTTCATTCATTTTCTCTCTTCTACTAGCTCCCATAACTCCTTGCTGATCCATGGTTTTTGCCCTTTCTTTTTGTACCCCAGTACTTCTTGAGCTGTTTCAAAACGCACAAAATGGATATAATGTAATGTGTTTTATGAATAAATGTCTCTTGCATTCAGCGCACACACACGCATGCATACACACATTCAGTGCACACACATGCATGCATACACACCTTCAGTGCACACACACGCATGCATACACACATTCAGTGCACACACCCGCATGCATACACACATTCAGAAATGGAAAATGTAACTATTACCGTTATTACTAATTAAGCTTGATAAGAGAGTGTTCAAATAAGTTCAAATACGATGCTTTTATGTTTTTCATCCGACAGGATTACCCAAAATATTTATATTTGTTCAAAACCAAAAATGCACTAAATGGATATAATGTATTTTATGAATAAACGTCTCTTGCATTCAGCGCACGCACACACGCAAGCATACACACATACACACATTCAGAAATGGATAATCTAACTATTATCGTTATTACCAATTAACCCTGATCAGAGAGAGTTCAAATAAGGTGCTTTTTCGTTTTTCCATGAGTTCAGCCGACAGGATTACCCAAAATAGGTATTTATGTTCAAAACCATGATGTTTTAGCTGAAGAGTACACTAGGTTATCTTTTGCGTAAACGTTTTCAAAATGTGTAAAAGCCAGTATGATATGATACTTACCGGTAATAACTTTTCTGTAATGTAAACTAATTCTGTTTGTTGCAATGTTTTAATGAGGCAAGATCCCTTCAGTATACGAATTGACACTGCTGAGTTAGTAAAAGGTATCAAGAAATTTAATCTTGAGTGTTGAAGATGGAATTTTTTCTTCAGCGTATGGGGGCTGTGCCTCCTGACCCCTGTTTTCGGAAGGGGGTGCAAGCCCCTCTCCCGAACCCACCCCCCACCAAATATTCTGTTTTTGAATTTCTAAACGTTGGCAGCTATGTATACACAAGCTTCAGTATTAGACATATAAACAACTGGTAATGATGTGATCAGTAACAACACAATACTTGTATTCCTGGCACGGACGCCATCTGTGTTACTTGCCATTGAAAGGAAAGGTATGTTTTCTGGTACTAACATTAACACCACTGCATAAATTAACAAAGTTAGTTTTGGCTTTCTTCTCCAGAATGTTTTACATGGATTGTCTACTACCATTAGTATTAGTGCACCAAAATTTATAATAAATTGAATACATTTTGTACATAAAATCACAGATACATTGATAAACTATGAAAAAAAATTACTGCAAAAGGCAGATTTACATACAAAGTTGGCAGCACAGAATGTTTGTGGTGCATTGTGCTAATAATGAACATTGTTACCAAAGGTAGTCCATATAACATCATCCAACAAATTACCACAAGGTTCACATTCCTTGGATTTTGAAAATGTAATGTAGAAAACAGTAAATAATATAGTTTCATAGATATTGTAAATAAAAAAAATTTACATTTGGACATTTTACATTATTTCACAACACTGTGTACTGGGCAACAGTTTTTATTTTTTTCGGTTTATGGATCCGCCGACCACATTTTGGTGAATTTAAAAAATAAATGAGAAGTGGTTTATTTTTTTAATGTCCCGCCGACATTCTCATGCGACATTTTGTTACAAATAATCTATTATAATAATAATCTATAAAAAACAAATCTAATGTCTGAAAAACTAAATGTTCATAAAAATCGAATAGCAAAGAAGCATTGCGATACCGAAAATATATTCACAATGCCGGGAAAGCCTTTCACGATAGCGTAGTAACGCATTACTATGCAGACAACTCATTGTTCTCTGACTGTTAATACAAATTATCAGTCTAGTGCAAAATTGGTGTTCTGTAATAGAAGTTATTTTCATAGTCATGAAACTTTCAAAACGAAATATAGACGGACTATTTCCAGGCGTAGTCGTAGGCCCCGGGCTGTGATCAAGCTGTAACGTGTTGCCAACATGTTGCTACAATGTTCGAACCAGCTATATTCGTTCGCCCTGAAAATTATATCTATCTAACTAAATCATGTCCTTAAACCAGCAAATATCAGCGCTAACGTAGTTTATTGTGCCTTTGATGCTAATGGAAATGGCAATGTATATGTGACCTAATGACCCCGCCGGATGTTGTGTGGCGGCAAATTAAAGGGACACGCCAGTGAAAAACTAAATTTCGACACAAAAACAAACATTTGTTGAGATTGCGTTTTCATTAATAACCAGGAAATTATGCTTAATTTCTTATTTTAGAAAAACTACAATACTTACAACGTTGCAATTTGACGTATTAACGTGTCTTACATGTAGGCAACATTATACGATATTGAATTACGATTGGTGAAGGGTGTGTATAAAAAATGCACTGCCACTTAAAGCTGTCATTCAACTTTTGCTTAATTCATTCAGGGTGGTGTAGCAGACGTAATTCGTTTATGTTAACCAAAATATATCTTTAAGTTATCAGTGACACTGTCATACTTATATGTGTGTCATTTATTTCTTTGGGGATTTTCTCAAAAAGAAATAATTTCACGTTTTGTGGCTATTTTTTACAGTTACAAAAATGTATAAAATAATCTTGTAACATAACCAAATAAATAAAAAACTGCAAATGTTATTAATCTGGAATATTATGTAGTATTTAATCTATAATCTATGAAGAAATGGTTAATTTATCTTAAAAACTTCTGCTAAAACTAATCAATTAAAAACAAGCATATAATATCTGCCCCAGCTACCTTAAACACCATTGTAATAATCCGTACAAAAACTTAAAAAAACAAATGACCTTGATTAACCCTTTCCCCTTCATCTCTCTTGTCTCTTTTTCACCTGTCCTGTGTTTGACATGACAGCCAAACTTTTTTTCCCTCCTATGTTAAACATTACGGTAAAAATCTGTAAACCTAAAAATAAAAAACTGGCTCTAAGCAAATGCATGCTTAAAAGCAGAATTATTAGCAGTGATGAGAATTAACAAAACGTGTACTGCAGTATTTACAATTCCACACCATTATATGTGTGACATTAGAACTTTTGACATTTCTTTCAAATGTCACAGAGCCATTAGAATTATACTTTTTTAGTTGCTATCATACAAATTTTCTTAAACTTAACGACAATGGTATCACATATTTACATTGCAATGTTATTGTATATTTTTAATATATTAATCAAGCAGATGCAGTATTACATATGTAACTCACACATGTAAATATGATCACATTACATGAGTTAATGGCAAAACCCTGTGAAGTTACATGTGTATAATATTATTAATAATTGTATCAATATAATATTTATATGAGTGTTATGTGTTGTATCCATTTTGCTCGTTTCAAGATAAATCGTGTTTTATGTTGCACTCGATAGATAGGAACACCATTATTTCAGTCAGTAGCGTGATACAATATGCTTTTTGTCACAAAACTCTTACCTCCACCAGTAGCAACTAGATGGTAGCATTAAAAACTCTCTTATATCAATTTGTGTAAATTTGGCGTACAGGTAACTGCTTTGTATGTATATGTGTATATGATATATCGCTGTCAGTTGTGTGTTGCTGTCAGGGCAAGTGTGTGCCACTGCTTTGAATCTGACATATATATATATATATATATATATATATATATATATATATATATATATATAAATATATATATATATATATATATATATATATATATATATATATATAATTATATATATATATATATATATGTATAAAACAAATTGATATAAGAATTTTTAATATATATTTATATATATATATTCTGTATTTTCATTAATCTTGAACAAAGTTAAATAAGGCAATGCTTGTTTTTCACCAGAGCTGGAACGCACAAATAAGAAGAAAGAAAGCAAGACGTCTATAGGTATTGTGAGTTTTTCCATTTCATCAGTACGTTTGTGATAAGCTTGATGGAGCAGACATAGCAGACTTATGGCCATGACAGCAGGAGGTGTTTCTTGGGCAAGACAGGCATACACAGAACATGGCGTAGCCTCTTGATGGAGCAGACATAGCAGACTTGACAGCAGGAGGTGTTTCTTGGGCAAGACAGGCATACACAGAACATGGCGTAGCCTCTTAATGAGCTGGACCTCTTTCAAAAATATATATTTATAGAAAGCTGCTTTAAATGTATGTGAAGAGGAAGGGCTGTACACTTTGCCATGGGTTTAGTGTACACGCATGTGGGAGAGGATTCAACATGGCTATGAGTTAAGACACAGGAAGACATACGATGACACATGATGGTACTTGCCACGAGAATGCAGCAGTGTTGCCCTTGTTTCAGTCACTTGTATTTTCCAGACTCACACTTGTCTGTGTCAGTCTCCACATGCCCTGATGAAGGCACTGGTTAGAGTCTGGAACATCTTCAATGCTTTTGTGGATCGGATGTTGTGTATTTGAAGACATGTGCTTGCTCTGTAACTCTGTTGCAGTCATGTGAATGAACCAATTCTCCAACTTATGGACCCTTCAAGCATTGTCTGTATAGTGGCAGCTTCACCTACCTAGTATCCACTTCAACATGCTAGCTTGTTTGTGCAACATTGTATTTTTGTGAACAAATCAAACAAACTATTAAATTACTTAATCTTTGATGAAACATTAAGTGAAGTGAACATGGAAATGCTGAAAACTCACGAATTTCATCCTTAATGAAATTTCATAACTTTGTCATGTGATCGACGAGAGTATGGAAGATCGGCATCGACCCGCACAGTGTTTACCATTTTGGATATCCATTGTTTTTCTAACGACCAAAGTCAATTCTTTGAATGATTTGAATTTTTTTTTGACTGCAGATGTTACATAAGCTATTCACACACTACATATTTAGGCATCAACGAACATGATTTGTAATAGGCTAAATAGTTGAGGATGGAGTTTAACAAAGCAAATAACAATTCTGCCGTCCAACGGAAGAACATAACATGTCACAAAACTGAAATTATTTTGGTTTTTGTACATTCTGTCTTTAGTCCAGTGGATAGGTGAAAAGATTGTGCACTTTTTGATAAAAGCAAGTCCCTTGGCTCGTCTATTCTACATACCAAGGTAACCGTTTTAAAGATTGGAGGCATTCCAGATTTTGCTGCATTCAGAAATGGTGGCCATTTTGTTAAATGGCCGCATTCAATTTCCCCATATATTAATAACTGCATCACCTAGAGCTATAATTTTGGTGAGTAAATATAGGTTTTAGGGGTCAAACATTTCAATTGTTATTTTTGAACTTCTCCAACATTCACATCCGCCATTTTTAAAGATGACGGTCGTCAATACAAATGTTACAATATCTTAACAACTACGTCACATAGAGCCGTAGTGTTTATGGTTTTGTATAGATTGGTGGATAGCGATTTAAAAAATGTTACCTTTACCCTTCGCCAACATTCATATATCAGCCATTTTTAAAGATGGTGCTCGTCAAAGACTAATATTCCCGTATCTTAAGAACTACATAACCTATAGCCACAAAGTTTATGTCATAATATAGGTTTTTTAGATGCGATGATTTCAAATATATCACTTTGTTGACTTTTAGATATCCGCCATTTTTAAAAAGATGGTGCCCAACAAAGCCTGTTATCCCCATATCTTAAGATCTACATATCCTAGAGCCTTGAAGTTGATGTCAAAATATAGGTTATCAGGTGCGACAATTCTAAAACTGTTACTTAGATATTCTCTAAAACAGGCAAAGTTACTTCAAACATTAGTTTGATTACGTTATAATGATACCTACCCCCTAAATCCACATCAAGGATTCCCAAACAGTTCACACATCCCGCTGACATCCATCGCATTTACACAGCATTGTGCAGCGCAGGTTGGCTTTTAAGCATCGACACTTTCCTCTGCAGCCTTTCGCGCAGCCACTCTTGAAGATTGTACAGCAAGCTGTACCTGCAGGTGGAAGTGTCATCCACTGCACCCCCCCATTCAGGCACATCCCCCTGTCGAGTCCAGCCGAAGTCTGCTGGACTGGGCAGGTGTGGTGCTTTCAGCAGGGCATAGCGCCAGACGTGGCCAGCCTGGTAGCCCACTTGGAGCAGGTGTTGCATGAGGGCATCCTGCGTTGGTGGAAGCTTCTTGATCTCCCTTCCTTTCTGCATGAAGAGGACCGATCTGGCAATAGAAGTTGCATCGATGTATCGGAATGATTTCCCTGTGCCGATCACTACCACAAGACTTTCATAGCCAAGTCAGCAAGCAAAGCTGACAGCTAGTACAACAACGTCAGTATCAGCAGTTCCTATGACAATCTTCTGTCTTCCTTGCTTGACACCATCCGCAGCATGCAACAGCATCCTGGTGTTCGCCTCTTTGTGTGTACACGGTGATAGCCACTCCATGTTAGTTGACTCTTAGCACAGCACCTCGTCTCCATGTGTGATCACCACCTTGCCAGGAAATGTCTCGGTAGTCACTCGTTCAATTAGCAGGTGAAATGGTTCTGTCTTGTTGTCATTCTCTCGCAAGAACTCTGGCTAGTTTGCAGGAAACTTCCTTCGACCCTGAACTCGTCTCCTTGTCCCCTTGCCTCTTTTTCTCCGTGTGGTGGTCTTGAGGCTGTACACATCAATAGCGATGTCAATACGACAACCAGAACTGACAAACTGTCTCCTGATGTGTTCCATGAACAGGGATGCATAGTCATCGAATGCTTCAGACATAGCAGGATGTTAACAAGATCAGCGCTGCACTGAAGCAGGTCCGCCTTTGTACTGAGCCTAATGTTGCCATAGTCTGACAGTGAAGGAGGAAATTAATGATTCTCATGTTGGGAAAAAATCATCAAAATCAGCTTTGCATACTTGGCAGGTGATGTACAATGTTGAAAACAAGTTGTGGTCATGTTTCAAGGACAATAACTGTTGTGCATGTGATTTTTGTTTCTCAAGATGTCGACTGAAGAGACGCAGTTTGTTCTTTGGGATTGTTTCGTTGACTGTGTTTGTGCGATCCAACAAACATTTCTTGAAGAACTCCTTGCATTGGCCTTCTTCAAGTTTCTTCATCTTGTTGACGGAATCAAGAACTGCTACCTCTGCTACCACACATGTCAAGAACTAGGAAATCTCCACTGGTATCCCAGAACGGGTTGCCCATCTCCTTCATTGTTGTGATCAGAGACTTCACATATTTGATGAAAGCCGCCTTTGCGCCTAAAGAAAGATAACAGCATTCTGGTAAGAATCACTATTATAAGCAGTAGCCACAAGAACGGATAGATGAAGCTAGAATAGGTGTATGTCTTAATTGGATAGCATGTGCACACAAAGGATGTTCACAAGCAGGGGTTTCATTTTCCGTGCCCATTCACCCACATATACTCTTTGTAATACAAGTCAAGACAACTTGCTGTGATAAGATAATGGAGTAATGAGCACTTTTATTAGGCAGCAAACGGCGCTATATCAGACCACACATTATTGTTTTACCTGGCTTGTCCTCGTGGTGACTGGGTTGAGATGCAGCTTCTGACTTTTCCAATCCATGAAGAAACTCGTTGACAACCCAGACCATTTCTGGTCCAGCCACCTCAGTAATGCCACTGGCTTCTCAGTAAGGCTGACTACTTCCCCCATTTTCTTTCACACAGATATTGTTCTGCTCGTGGCTTTCATAGAATAGTCAATGTGTCTTGTTGACTGTGAACTTGCCTTTGCAAAATGCTATGAATACATCTGGGTGTTTGACTTGTAGTGTTCCCATATCCCGTAGATGAGTGGCAACAGCATGGGCATACTTGTAGTGGTCAGGTGCTTGGAAGAGCCATTGTTGGTTCGTCAAGGTGTCCACGTAGCGAAGGAAATTGCCTTCATGGATGGCTCTGTCTCATGTCATCACATCCAACTCTCTCTTCAGCACAAGTTGTCAGAACTGGAATGGCTGACTTCGCTCTGCTCTCTGTTTACACCACTTTTCAAATGACAAAGCTGCAGCTTCTGGTTGAGAGGTTATACACTCGGTGTAAGCGAGATGCATCCAAAAACCTATATTTTCATATCAGTTGTATGCCTCTAGTTGATGTAGTTCTTAAGATATGCGGATAACAAGCTTTATCGGGCCCCATCTTTAAAAATGGTGGATATCTGAATGTCACTGAAGGTCAAAATTAATATATTTAAAATCGTCGTATCAAAGAAAACCTACATAAAATTTTGACATAAACTTTGTGGTTCTAGGTTATGTAGTTCTTGAGATATGGAATAATAGGCTTTGGCGGGCGCCATCTTAAAAAATGGCGGATATATAAATGTTAGCGGAGGTTAAATGTAACATATTTGAAATTGCTGCCCAAAAATCTATACAAATACATGCAAATTATGGCTCGATGTGACATAGTCGCTAAGATATCGTGACATTTGTATTGAAGACCACCATCTTTAAAAATGACAGGTGTGAATGTCGGAGAAGTTCAAAAGAAATCATTGACCCCTAAAACCTATACATGGACATCAAAATTATGGCTCTACGTGTCACAGTTATTAAGACGTGAAATTGAATATCAGAATGCAGCAAAATCTGGAGTGCCTCCAGTCTTCAATATGGTTCGCTTGGTATGTAGAATACATGTGCCAAGTGTCTTGCTTTTATCAAAAAGTGTACAATTCCATTATTTATCTGCACCTATTCTCTAGACTATTGCATAATGTCTGCAGAGTAACGTAAAATAGCTGCTAGTTTGCTTTCTGTTGCAATGTCAAAACCTAGTAAGTGTCGATTCGAAATACCCAGTAAGTCAAACAATAACTATTTAAACACCCATAAAATTATAAATTAATGAAATAGGTTGTATTTATTTACCTCCATTGGAGGATACAAGCAAATTTATGTAATAGGATATCAAATCAGTAAATTGAGAGTTATTGTCGGTGATGTGACTTGCTAGTATATTCCATTGGACGGCAGAAGTACTTGGCCACTCATCAGCTGACGTTAGTGATGCAACTTCTCATGAAATTGCCTTGTCATTTGGTTCTATAACATTTCGAGTGCGCCCCCCCCCCCCCCCCCAAGTAGTGTTGAGTCTATGATATAGTCACAGCCCAGTTATCCAAGCTATCTGTTTTCATCATGGCTCAAAGTTTAGGGCTTTCCATGTGATGCTGAAATTGGAGGACTTAGTCCAGGTCAAGATTTTGTGACATTTGAAGTTATTACTGTTTCGACCTTTTTCTATGTAAAAAAATCAATACCGTCATCTTCATGAAGCTTGGACTCCACCATCCCTTTTTTATTAATACCATATGGTTGTTCTTGTAGTATGGTACAGGACACCATATACATGCACGCAGGCCTGCAGGCATGCACACATTCTCACACACTACATGTCCCCCCACCCCACCATTGACCAGCGGTTGATTGCATGAGTTTGTTTGCATAAAACATTCCTCTTGGTTGTTTCAGCAACAAAGCCAACTGGATTGACACCACCGCCAAAGGGTACTTCTTCAGCACCTGGTGATCATGAAGGTATTTCCTTATGTTGTCACCTGAACACAACACCTTTGTTAGCCATGTGTGATTCTTTCTGTGCTGGCTCCATCCTTTAGAAGAATTACTTTTATCTGAGGGAAAGGAACATGTCTTCCACTTCCTGGGGAGAAGACATATGAAATATCCTTCTGCATGCACAATGACACAAGTCAAGTCACAGTCACACAAGTCAAGTCACAGTCACACAAGTCAAGTCACAGTCACACATAGAACTAATTATGTGGCAGTCACTACATTGTTGTTAGTTTCATGGAATGAAGCAGACTTATATATTTTATTATTTTATTCCCTTGGAATAAAATCAACAGTGTCAGACACTCAATAACTGCCATGTTAGCTATGCCCCATCAATGCCTGGACACCACCATCCTCCAGTTTATAACTTTATTTCCTACCAAATGGTCATTGCATTATACACAATATCGTGCACACTATTCAGCAGTATTTGATGTGTTGGGTTTGTTAAAGTTGTCGCAATCTGATGGCTTTTTGTGACAGATTCATTACTTTAGTCCAATTGTTTGGCATTTGCATTCAATGAACTTTCTTGAAAATAGTCTAAATGTTTGCTCCTGTCACAAACATTTACTGATTTTCATAACTATGCAACATTTCAAAGTTGCATCTAAATGAAAACCAGAGAGTGCAACCTTAATACTTGACAAAACCAAATTAACATGTATATTAGAAATTTTCTACAGAAGATATAATTTTTATGCCCTTAAATGATGCTGATTATTTATTATTTTATGTTGAATGATGCACACACACACACACACACACACACACACACACACACACACACACACACACACACACACGTTTATGGTGCCAACCGAGGAAACCGGAGTAGATCCCGCCAACCGGGGACTTTGTTAATAACAGACCGACATAGTTATTGGGTTATCATATGTAAGCATTCATGTTAGTGATTTGAAAAACAGTGTATTTTTTTAATAAATCATGGTTTTTAATCACTGGACTCTGTAAATTCAGAACGAGGACGCACACGATACACACAGTATGTGTTGGTTACTATCCATACGCGGACTTGTGTATATATATATATATATATATATAGGTTGATGCACGGCTCACCGTTCGCTAAATATATGTTATGCAGGAATTAGTTGTATTGGACAGTGTATTTATAATTGCGCCAATTATTTTAATATTCAGTCCAGTAGCTTTATTGGGGAAATGGTCATGACGTTGCTTAAATTAGATCGATAACAGGGTTTGAGCCATGCAGGACGCGATTTCGCGATACACTTGCGTTTACTTTGGTCGTGTAACACTGAAGACTGAGCAACACCTGTGTCCCATGATTTTCTTCAATGCCGTACACAGTGGAGTGGTTCTGATACTGCCGTGACAAGTTTAGAAATCGTGTATAGCGCCGTTTTTCTTTCGTATGCGAGTATTTATAATGCAGCACCTAGTTGATATTGCGTCGTCATCTTATGAATAAAGTCTGACACGCGACTGACATTACATTCAGTTGTTGTCGGTATGCAAATATGAACTCGGGCAGAGGGGTTACTTAATGTCAATCCCACAATGCAAAATTTCAGTGACACTCCCTGTACTAAGATGGCGTCAGTCAGACGCAGTTTAGACTCGAAAGTTTGTTGGTAGTGCACAGTATTCTTGAGTCGAAATAACAAACTGGTAACGTTTTGGCTTTATGTTGTGAACCAGCGGTTCCCAACCTGGAGTACGCGTAGCCCTGGATAAGCGAGAGTTTTTCCGGGGGTACGCAGAGAGTTGGCTGAAACTAAGGTCAAGTAGGGCCTACAATAATTTGGCCACCTTTTGTGGACCATGATTAATGGTATGTATTAAAAACAAGATGTGCCAACCAGTTAGTTGCTATGGCTACGAAATGTAGGCGTAAAGACGTAAAGGCTGTGTAGTTTATCATTTGTGCAAACCAGCAGCAATCAAGAGGTATGATTATTCCCAATTTATATAAACCCTTTGTATGAACCTGTCATACATATTGCCAGTTGAGAGATATATCTTGTACAGGATCACATTGTGTCAATACAATTGCATGTATAAGCTATCAACATTTGCGTGATTGCTCACGATGAATAATTTCTGTGTTTGCCTTATATTTAAGAAGTTATTCTAACCTAAGAGGAAGACATGCTACTCTTTAGTATATAACGAACTTACATTTATTTTAAAATGCAATGACAAACTTACAGTGGCGGTGAAAGAGCAAATACGTTTGATTCTAGGCAGATTTCGGACAAAACCTAGCGGAGTTTTCTTATGTAGGTATATTTTGTAGCCTCATAAATGTTGACACTCAGTCGGAGTAGGAATGCATGGTATACCATGATATTACATGGTATTGCATGTAATACCGTGGTATACCATGACATTATGTGGTAAACTGTGGTAGACCATGTTTTTTATATGTTGTGTATTGTAATTGCATGGTATACCATGGTTTACCTTTTACAAAACAATATGGTATTTTAACATGGAATACGATGGTATATTTTCATAAGGGCGGTAAAGCAATGAAAATGCTGTACGGATTTATACACAATTTAAAGATAAAATACCGACTTTAACCAAACAAATGTGACAGGTCTGTTTTAATCTCCAGACGAGAGCGTCGAATATGATCTCGAACTGTCGTCGGTCAGGCACGTGAGTATAATAAGCACTTTGCCGGAACGCGCATGCATATCAGATTACAAATGCATCGGTCAGATGCAACTGAGTTACTCCATGGGGGTTGGTGTAACACTTAGGAGGGCGTTAGGCATTCCATTAAATGCGTAATTTGCTAAGACAATCTTCTTATCGTAAGGATCACAGGAAGTATAAGGAAACACTCTTAGCCACAATTTAAAACAAAATTGTCACTAAATATGACACAGTTGAGTTATATACTTGCCTTTGTTAACCGTATTAATGCACACGTTCAGTGTCAATGTCACTGGCAGCATTGTAACATACATTGTCATTGTAGGAGAATATGTTGATAGCAAAATATACCATCGAACGAGAGTAAAACTTCAAGAGATTCGAAATTAAATTAATTGATTATCACATAGGTAATCATATAACCTAAATCGAAAAACCTCAAGTTAAACACCGCCCAAATTCAAATAAGATACCCCTACCCACATATTACTCAACAGCCTTATTGCATGACCAGGCGTCAACCAAAACCAAATCCTACCCCTTACATTCTTCCCAAATTGCTAACCAAGCAATTTGCTTAGGTATATAAAGATTCAGCATGGAGATGAGGAAATGGGTATTTCACTCGAATGGAAAAAGAAACTATTTCCAATTGTGTTGGTGTCTAATTTGGAGAAACTGATTGCTATGCTTTCGCGGACATCTAGTAATGTGTTTGGTGTATTGATATATCTATATATCAAGGTGTGTGCCATCTTATATGATATGCAGAATCTTCTGACTGTTCTTGTTTGGGGGGTTTTCCCATCCAATGTATGTAAGGAGTAACTAACTATTACTAATTAACTGATTATTTTGTGTAATTGCATGCATGCAACCATTTGTAAAAGCAAAAGTAGCAGTTAATATGTGGCAACGCCGCGCGGGGGAGGGTTCGGGAGGTGGGTTTCCCCTCCAACATGCGGATTTGGTGTGTTCTGTTGCCCTAAGACTCTAGATGTCTTAAAAAAACAAACACGCAGCTTCTGTCTTCGGTCTTTATTTATTTTCCACGTAACCGCAGCCTGGAGTATCATAGCAATGTGGCATGCATCCCAACCTTTTGAACATTGCATCCGGGAGATTTCCAGGATTAGGGGAGAGCCCCAGAGGGGGGGGTTCCCGGAAATATTTTTCAAGCTGCACAATTTGGCTTCTGATGCATTCTGATTCAGGAAATTGATCAAACATAAGTTTCTTCTGAAATTTCACGATTTTTACTTTAGTAAATGCCATTCATAATACAAACCTGAAACAATATAAACAGATGAAAGGGCGGCTTATCTCACATTCATGAGTCTGTTCCAACTGGCGAACTGTTCTGCATAGCGAAGGTATGCGCTCTGCCGTTGTAATTATTATAATAATTATTACTGTTATTAGTGTAGTGCTGAGCGGGAGCCCTGCTGACATTACAGGAAGATTTACTGTGTTTGACAAGAGGCAGAAGGTAGATGGTGATTTTCGGTTGACTCCAGGTCAGAGTTGCGATGCTTGATGTGGCATTGCGGCTTCAAAGGATAATCAAATAGCGTTAGTAAAAGAATAGTGTAGATTGCATTAAAAAAAATACTAGTTCTCCAAGAGGCCGATAAATGAATGGAACAGTCCCGAACAGATTATCTACTGATTGTGTTAATGCCATCAGTATGAGTATGTTTGAATATAAAATTCACAAACATCTTATAAGGGCGGGGTACACTTAAATTACGGGAATCCGGCGACGTTTATTTCACCCTCCGCGCCGCCGACAGGCCAGGGAGCAATGGCGATATTCTATCAGACAGGCTCGACGAACACTAGTCTGGATGCTCGCACAACCCCACCGGCACAGCACAACATCGAGGACCCTAAAGATACAGGGAGAAACAACCCCGAACCCCCGATGGTGCAAACCGACAACAGGGATGCCAGGAACACCAACGGGCATCAAGTTTCGTAAGAAAAACATCATGATTTTACAAAACAAGAACGTAAATTTAATGTTAAAGAATATCGGGCAATATAATACATGGCATATCTTAGTCTTAGTCACGGAAAGTTGAGACCCTTGCCTCCCTCCCCTCAGAGGAAAGTGGAAGATTGAGACCCTTGCCTCCCTCCGCTCAGAGTAGAGTGGGAGGTTGAGACCCTTGCCTCCTTCCCCTCAGAGGAAATTGGAAGGTTGAGACCTTTGCCTCCTTCCCCTCAGGGGAAAGTGGAAGATTGAAACCCTTGCCTCCCTCCCCTCAGAGGAGAGTGGTAGGTTGAGACCCTTGCCTCCTTCCCTTCAGAGGAAAGTGGAAGGTTTGAGACCCTTGCCTCCTTCCCCTCAGAGGAAAGACGAAGGTTGAGACCCTTGCCTCCCTCCCCTCAGAGAGTAAATTTAGTATTCTTGTACATTTAAATACTCCCATCAACATCAAATCCCTAGAATCTATCAACTAGCCTGGTTAATTTTATTGCACCGGGCTGTTACCAGCCGAAGGTATTCAGCCTACATCGCACACCAGGGATGCCATTAGCAGCCAGATAAGATCTGACAACACTTCATTCTCGCCTTAATTGACTGCATTTCATGTAGTTCACAGTTCTTGCTCCTTCGTAAACGTGTCATGGCAGAACCAGAGTCGCTCCTGATAAAAATTACGGGATGTGGGTTATAAATTCACACATTTTGTGTTAATTCGTCGTACACTGAATTTCTTTGTTACTTGATTTTTCGAATAAACAATACCTGACTCCCGATCCAGAAGGATGCGGTGCAGATGCAACTGCATCGGTCAGATCCAGCTTCGGGACGTGCGTCAAAGCGAATGTTTGAAGACAGATTTTGCCGACTCGTGAGTCACATATACCTACACAGTTAAACAAAAACCAGGCTCTGAACGACTAATCGTGGTCTACATCAAATAGGCTGTAGGATCTCGGCTAGCAGGCCTGTATTCTGGCCAATGTCCTCGGTTGACATATTTTACGTTTGCATATATATGAAAGCACAGTGTAATAAGAAATATTGAATGTGTCAGATCTGAGGCATAAATTTTGCACTGTGCTGCACCGTTGAAGATGTTAATTTGTAACGAAATAATAAATAATGTATTAAACAAATGATACGTACATAATAGAACTTTCAGTACACAATTTATTCATACATTAGTATTGTTTTATTAATGGCAAACATACGTTGATACTGAGAACATGCCAAAAGCTTCGAGTCTAAACAATGCGTACCAGACGCTATCTTAGTATTTGGCATGTCAATGAATCACCTTGTGGGATTTCATGTTAAGTGCTGCCTGTCTCCGAATTCATATCTGCATACCGACGCCAGCCGAAAATTACGTCGGTGACGTGAATATATTATTTTGTAGAAGATGTTTGCTGACACTTCATTCATAAGACGAATACGTAATACCAAAAAGCGTCGAATAACGGCGCTATATCCAAGATTCGTAAATGTGTAATGGCTGTATCAGAATCGCTCCTGATAAAAATGACCGGACGTGGGTTATAAATTCACACATTTTATATCAATTCGTAGTACACTGACTTTCCTTCTATGTTACTTGTCTTGTCGAATAAACTATTCAGATACAACTGCAGTTCAGAAGCAACTGCATCGGTCAGATCTAAATGAATCGGTCAGATGCAATTGCATTGTGACGCGCGTCAAAGCAAGTGTTTGAAGAGAGATTTTGCCGACTAGAGAGTCATATATACCTACACAGTTCACACAAATCAGGCTCTGAACGGCTAACCGTGGTCTACGACCTCGGTTAACCGGTGTGTATTCTGGCCAATGTCCTCGGTTGACACGTTTTACGCTTTGCGTATGTATGAAAGCACAGTGTAATAAGAAATATTGAATCTGTCAGATGTGAGGCATATATTTTGCCCTGTGGTGCACTGTTGAAGATGTTAATTTGTAATGAACGAATTAATAAATAACGTATTAAACGTTCATTAAACAAATGATACGTACATATTGGAATTTCAGTACACAATTTATACATACATTAAAATTTTTATGTTAATGACAAAAATACATTGATACTGAGAACATGCCAAAAGCTTCGAGTCTAAACAATGCGTAGCGAGCGCCATCTTTGTATTTGGCATGTCAATGAAGCACCTTGTCGGATTTCATGTTAAGTATTGCCTCTCTCTGAATTCATATTTGCATACCTATGCCAGCCGAAAATTACGTCCATGAGGTGAAAATAGATTTTGTGGAATATCTTTGCTGACACTTCATTCACAAAACGAATACGTAATACCAAAAAACGTCGCTATCCAAAATGTGTAAATATGTCATGGCAGTATCAGAGTCGCTCCTGATAAAAATTATAGGACTTGGGTTATAAATTCACACATTTTGTATTAAAGAAATCGGGTAGATGCAACTGCTTCGTGACGTGCGTCAAAGCGATTGTTTGAAGAGAGATTTTGCCGATTCGAGAGTCATATATACCTACACAGTTCACACAAAACCAGGCTCTGAACGGCCAACTGTGGTCTACATCAAATAGGCGATAGGTTAGAAGGTGTGTATTCTGGCCAATGTCCTCGGTTGACACCTTTTACGAATGCACAGTGTAGTAAAAAATATTGAATCGGTCGGATCTGAATAATATTTTGTTTGCCCTGTGCTGCATTGTTGAAGATTTTTATTCGTAGTGAATTAATAAATAATGTATTAAAATTTCGTTAAACAAATGATGCATACATATTGAACTTTCAATACATTAATAAACAGTGTTATTTTAATGGAAAAAAAATATAGATAGTGAGAACAACAATTTCGAGTCTAAACAATGCCATCTTAATATCGGGCATGTCAATGAAGTATCTTGTGGGATTTCATGTTAAGTACTGTCTCCGAATTCATATTTACATATCAACGCTAGTCGAATATTAGGTCGGTGACGTGAATATAGTATTTTGTGGAAGATCTTGAGTACGTAATACCAAAAAGCGTCAAATAACTATCTGATATAGCGTTATCTGATTTTCATAAATTTGTCATGGCAGTATCAAAACAAAAATTACTGGACGTGGTGTGTCGCGCAGACAGTGAAATGACGACGTTGCCAAGCAACGCTTCGGACCAGAATATTCACCGTAGAACCGAGGACGCACGTCAAAGCGAGTGTGTGAAGACAGATTTCGCCGACTCGAGAGTTATACACACAGTTCACACAAAAACAGGCTCTGAACGGCTAACCGAGGTCTACATCAAATTAACACAGGAAACCACTAGTAGGCGTCTAAAAACATCCCTGGACTAGGATTGAATACTATTTCCAACCGAGGACGTCCTCGGTTGGCGGTAGGACCTCGGTTAGAAGGTGTGTATTCTGGCCAATGTCCTCGGTTATCACCTTACACACACACACACCAAACACACCAAACACACCACACACATGCAGTGGCATGACTCAGAAATTATATAGAAGGGTAGGATGGTGATGAAACATGCAGGTGGCTAACATCACTTCCCTTGAGGGACCCTTTATCAGATGTCTGTAGTAGATAAGCCTGGTGGTCATTAATCTTAATGCAGGATTAATGACCACTGATTCTTTGGTGTCACCAATTACATTAACAAGACATCACAACCTGACACCTTCTCTTGAGGGAAACCCAGCTATCGAAATCATTTACAGCTATAGAGAGAGATGATCCAGAGGTTGGTGGGAATTATGGGTGACACCCATTGGCTAATTCATCTTTCCTGGGGTCAGTCAAAATGTAATATAAGTTTAGGTAGAGAGGAGACTCACAGAGGCAGGATTGATTGCCTGGGAGTAGCTGCTGTGTAATCAGGCAGTGTTGTAACTGGCCAGGGAGTCTGTAAGATAGTGTTATGGTAGTTGAGGTTGATGGCTGAACCCTTTATCAGATGTCTAGTAGATAAGCCTGTTGGTCATTAATCTTAATGCAGGATTAATGACCACTGATTCTTTGGTGTCACCAATTTCATAAACAAGACATCACAACCTGACACCTTCTCTTGAGGGAAACCCAGCTATCTATTCAAATCATTTACAGCTATAGAGAGAGATGATCCAGAGGTTGGTGGGAAGTATGGGTGATACCCATTGGCTAATTCATCTTTCCTGGGGTCAGTCAAAAGGTAATATAAGTTTAGGTAGAGAGGAAACTCACGGAGGCAGGAGTGATTGCCTTGGGAGTAGCTGCTGTGTAATCAGGCAGTGTTGTAACTGGACAGGGAGTCTGTAAGATAGTGTTATGGTAGTTGAGGTTTATTGTTAGCTGTTTAAAGTTTGGGATGTGCCAGGGACTCTGTCTGTGAGACAAGATGAGTTAAGTGAATCATTGTCAGTTGGTTTAATATTTGGAATGTGTTATTAGTACTGTAGTGTAAATAAAAGATTGTTATTGTAGAAAACTCAATTTGGTTATTAGCCTATTCTTAATTGGTTACCCCCCCCCTATTGTCGCATTAATAGAGATTACCTCTACGACAAGAGGATGAAAGTCATGCCCATGATCAACCTTGACCCCCATAAAGTGTGTACCGCTTTGGATATCTGAACTTTCTTGAAAATAGTCTAAATGTTTGCCCCTGTTACAAACATTTACTGATGTCACAAACATTTAGTGATTTTCATATAACTATGCAACATTTCAAAGTTGCATCTAAATGAATACCACAGAGTGCAACTTTAACACTTGACAAAACCAAATTAACATGTATGTGAGACATTTTCTACAGAAGATATAATATTGAAGCCCATAAATGATGCTGATTATCTATGATTTTATGTTGAATAATGCATACACACACACACACACACACACACACACACACACACACACACACACACACACACACACACACACACACACACACACACACACACACACACACACACACACACACACACCACACACATGCAGTGGCATGTTGGCTAAAACAAAGAATGTCAGTCGAGAGAAACCAAGTTTGAATCCTCTTGCTGCAGTATTGAAGCTTGGACAGTTTTGTTCACTCCCTGTTGCCACAGTTCACTTAGCTGTATAAATGAGTACCTGGCTATAGGCAGTAGTGGATATAAGAATGGACAGGCTTGACACAGTATTTGCGGTGTGGCTGAATGCTTCCCAGAATAGTCGAGTTGGCATTTGAATGAACAGGTCTGCCAGGGGGTGAAGTGTAAAGTGCTTTGAAGAGTCTCAAGGACTGGATGCCATGTTATAAAACAACATTCCTTTACAAACACACACAAACACACGTGGATGTATTAAAGTATGAAAAGTATGTTTTATTATATGCAACATTGGTGTTTTTGCAGCTGCTACTCCTAGATCTGCTCCTCAGGACATCTCTCCAGGTATGTCCTCATTTTGTGCAAAACGTTAAATGTTTTATTTTGAAATAATAATAATTTGAAAGGTATTATTTCATATTGAATGTACTTAAAGGTGCCTCATCAACTCGATTTTTTGCTCGTCTCATTTCAAATTCATTTTACGAAAATTCAAACATACCTAGTGTGTCCACTACGACATGCTAGCTCATTTATGCAACTTTTGTGTGTAGTTTTTGTGAAATCGTCACACAAACTATTAAGTTATTTAATTCTGTATGCAGAATTTTTTGAATTGAAAATGGAAACACTGAAAACTCTTGAATTTCACCCTTGGTGAAATTTCATAGCTTTGTCATGTGATCGACGAGAGTGGTTTGGGTTATTTAAATATATATATATATATATTTAAATAACAATAAACCTCAACTACCATAACTCTATCTGACAGACTCCCTGGCCAGTTACAACACTACCTGATTACACAGCAGCTACTCCCAGGCAATCACTTCTGCCGCCCTGCAACTCTTTGAGTCTCCTCTCTGCCTAAACTTATATTACCTTTTGACTGAACCCAGGAAAGATGAATTAGCCAATGGGTATCACCCATAATTCCCACCAACCTGTGTATCATCCCTCTCTATCTGTAAATGATTTGAATAGATAGCTGGGTTTCCCTCAAGAGAAGGTGTCAGGTTGTGATGTTTTGTTTATGAAATTGGTGACTCCAAAGAATCAGTGGTCATTAATCCTGCATTGGAATTAATAACCACCAGGCTTGTCTACTACAGACATCTGATAAAGGGTTCAGCCATCACCCTGTTACCCTACTATATAATTTCTATCATTCCTATATATATATATATATTATATATAGGAATATATATAGTAATAATAGAAATTATATAGAAGGGTAGGATATATATATATACATATATATATCTATATATACACACATATATATACATATATATATATATATATATATATATATATATATAGGAATATATATATAGGAATGATAGAAATTATATAGAAGGGTAACAGGGTGATGGCTGAACCCTTTATCAGATGTCTGTTGTAGATAAGCCTGTTGGTCATTAATCTTAATGCAGGATTACTGACCACTGATTCTTTGGTGTCACCAATTTCATAAACAAGACATCACAACCTGACACCTTCTCTTGAGGGAAACCCAGCTATCTATTCAAATCATTTACAGCTATAGAGAGAGATGATCCAGAGGTTGGTGGGAAGTATGGGTGATACCCATTGGCTAATTCATCTTTCCTGGGGTCAGTCAAAAGGTAATATAAGTTTAGATAGAGAGGAGACTCACGGAGGCAGGAGTGATTGCCTGGGAGTAGCTGCTGTGTAATCAGGCAGTGTTGTAACTGGACAGGGAGTCTGTAAGATAGTGTTATGGTAGTTGAGGTTTATTGTTAGCTGTTTAAAGTTTGGGATGTGCCAGGGACTCTGTCTGTGAGACAAGATGAGTTAAGTGAATCATTGTCAGTTGGTTTAATATTTGGAATGTGTTATTAGTACTGTAGTGTAAATAAAAGATTGTTATTGTAGAAAACTCAATTTGGTTATTAGCCTATTCTTAATTGGTTACCCCCCCCCTATTGTCGCATTAATAGAAATTACCTCTACGACAAGAGAATGGAAGTCATGCCCATGATCAACCTTGACCCCCATAAAGTGTGTACCGCTTTGGATATCTGAACTTTCTTGAAAATAGTCTAAATGTTTCCCCTGTCACAAACATTTACTGATGTCACAAACATTTAGTGATTTTCATATAACTATGCAACATTTCAAAGTTGCATCTAAATGAATACCACAGAGTGCAACCTTAACACTTGACAAAACCAAATTAACATGTATGTAAGAAATTTTCTACAGAAGATATAATATTGAAGCCCATAAATGATGCTGATTATCTATGATTTTATGTTGAATGATGCATGCACGCACACACACACACACACACACACACACACACACACACACACACACACACACACACACACACACACACACACACACACACACACACACACACACACACACCACACACACACACCACACACACACACCACACACACACCACACACATGCAGTGGCATGTTGGCTAAAACAAAGAATGTCAGTCGAGAGAATCCAAGTTTGAATCCTCTTGCTGCAGTATTGAAGCTTGGACAGTTTTGTTCACTCCCTGTTGCCACAGTTCACTTAGCTGTATAAATGAGTACCTGGCTATAGGCAGTAGTGGATATAAGAATGGACAGGCTTGACACAGTATTTGCGTTGTTGCTGAATGCTTCCCAGAATAGTCGAGTTGGCATTTGAATGAACAGGTCTGCCAGGGGGTGAAGTGTAAAGTGCTTTGAAGAGTCTCAAGGACTGGATGCCATGTTATAAAACAACATTCCTTTACGAACACACACAAACACACGTGGGTGTATTAAAGTATGAAAAGTATGTTTTATTATATGCAGCATTGGTGTTTTTGCAGCTGCTACTCCTAAATCTGCTTCTAAGGACATCTCTCCAGGTATGTCCTCATTTTGTGTAAAACGTTAAATGTTTTATTTTGAAATAATAATAATTTGAAAGATATTATTTCATATTGAATCTACTTAAAGGTGCCTCATCAACTCGATTTTTTGCTCGTCTCATTTCAAATTCATTTTACGAAAATTCAAACATACCTAGTGTGTCCACTACGACATGCTAGCTCATTTATGCAACTTTTGTGTGTAGTTTTTGTGAAATCGTCACACAAACTATTAAGTTATTTAATTCTGTATGCAGAATTTTTTGAATTGAAAATGGAAACACTGAAAACTCTTGAATTTCACCCTTTGTGAAATTTCATAGCTTTGTCATGTGATTGACGAGAGTGGTTTGGGTTATTTAAATATATATATATATATATATATATTTAAATAACAATAAACCTCAACTACCATAACTCTATCTGACAGACTCCCTGGCCAGTTACAACACTGCCTGATTCCACAGCAGCTACTCCCAGGCAATCACTCCTGCCGCCCTGCAACTCTTTGAGTCTCCTCTCTGCCTAAACTTATATTACCTTTTGACTGACCCCAGGAAAGATGAATTAGCCAATGGGTATCACCCATAATTCCCACCAACCTGTGTATCATCCCTCTCTATCTGTAAATGATTTGAATAGATAGCTGGGTTTCATCCAAGAGAAGGTGTCAGGTTGTGATGTTTTGTTTATGAAATTGGTGACTCCAAAGAATCAGTGGTCATTAATCCTGCATTGGAATTAATAACCACCAGGCTTGTCTACTACAGACATCTGATAAAGGGTCCAGCCATCACCCTGTCACAGTCCCTCAATGGAAGAGATGTTAGCCACCTGCCTGTTTCATCACCATCCTACCCTACTATATAATTTCTATCATTCCTATATATATATATATATATATATATATATATATATATATATATATATTATATAGGAATATATATAGTAATAATAGAAATTATATAGAAGGGTAGGATATATATATATACATATTTATATATACACATATATATATATATACATATACATATATATATATAGGAATATATATATATATAGGAATGATAGAAATTATATAGAAGGGTAACAGGGTGATGGCTGAACCCTTTATCAGATGTCTGTAGTAGATAAGCCTGTTGGTCATTAATCTTAATGCAGGATTAATGACCACTGATTCTTTGGAGTCACCAATTTCATAAACAAGACATCACAACCTGACACCTTCTCTTTAGGGAAACCCAGCTATCTATTCAAATCATTTACAGCTATAGAGAGAGATGATCCAGAGGTTGGTGGGAAGTATGGGTGATACCCATTGGCTAATTCATCTTTCCTTGAGTCAGTCAAAAGGTAATATAAGTTTACTTAGAGAGGAGACTCACAGAGGCAGGAGTGATTGCCTGGGAGTAGCTGCTGTGTAATCAGGCAGTGTTGTAACTGGCCAGGGAGTCTGTAAGATAGTGTTATGGTAGTTGAGGTTTATTGTTAGCTGTTTAAAGTTTGTGATGTGACAGGGACTCTGTCTGTGAGACAAGATGAGTTCAGTGAATCATTGTCAGTTGGTTTAATATTTGGAATGTGTTATTAGTACTGTAGTGTAAATAAAAGATTGTTATTGTAGAAAACTCAATTTGGTTATTAGCCTATTAATTGGTTACCCCCCCCCCTATTGTCGCATTAATAGAGATTACCTCTACGACAAGAGGATGGAAGTCATGCCCATGATCAACCTTGACCCCCATAAAGTGTGTACCGCTTTGGATATCTGAACTTTCTTGAAAATAGTCTAAATGTTTGCCCCTGTCACAAACATTTACTGATATCACAAACATTTAGTGATTTTCATATAACTATGCAACATTTCAAAGTTGCATCTAAATGAATACCACAGAGTGCAACCTTAACACTTGACAAAACCAAATTAACATGTATGTGAGAAATTTTCTACAGAAGATATAATATTGAAGCCCATAAATGATGCTGATTATCTATGATTTTATGTTGAATGATGCATACACACACACACACACACACACACACACACACACACACACACACACACACACACACACACACACACACACACACACACACACACACACACACACACACACACACACACACACCACACCACACCACACCACACCACACATACACCACACAAATGCAGTGGCATGTTGGCTAAAACAAAGAATGTCGGTCGAGAGAAACCAAGTTTGAATCCTCTTGCTGCAGTATTGAAGCTTGGACAGTTTTGTTCACTCCCTGTTGCCACAGTTCACTTAGCTGTATAAATGAGTACCTGGCTATAGGCAGTAGTGGATATAAGAATGGACAGGCTTGACACAGTATTTGCGTTGTGGCTGAATGCTTCCCAGAATAGTCGAGTTGGCATTTGAATGAACAGGTCTGCCAGGGGGTGAAGTGTAAAGTGCTTTGAAGAGTCTCAAGGACTGGATGCCATGTTATCAAACAACATTCCTTTACGAACACACACAAACACACGTGGATGTATTAAAGTATGAAAAGTATGTTTTATTATATGCAGCATTGGTGTTTTTGCAGCTGCTACTCCTAAATCTTCTTCTAAGGACATCTCTCCAGGTATGTCCTCATTTTGTGTAAAACGTTAAATGTTTTATTTTGAAATAATAATAATTTGAAAGATATTATTTCATATTGAATCTACTTAAAGGTGCCTCATCAACTCGATTTTTTGCTCGTCTCATTTCAAATTCATTTTACGAAAATTCAAACATACCTAGTGTGTCCACTACGACATGCTAGCTCATTTATGCAACTTTTGTGTGTAGTTTTTGTGAAATCGTCACACAAACTATTAAGTTATTTAATTCTGTATGCAGAATTTTTTGAATTGAAAATGGAAACACTGAAAACTCTTGAATTTCACCCTTGGTGAAATTTCATAGCTTTGTCATGTGATCGACGAGAGTGGTTTGGGTTATTTAAATATATATATATATATATTTAAATAACAATAAACCTCAACTACCATAACTCTATCTGACAGACTCCCTGGCCAGTTACAACACTGCCTGATTACACAGCAGCTACTCCCAGGCAATCACTCCTGCCGCCCTGCAACTCTTTGAGTCTCCTCTCTGCCTAAACTTATATTACCTTTTGACTGACCCCAGGAAAGATGAATTAGCCAATGGGTATCACCCATAATTCCCACCAACCTGTGTATCATCCCTCTCTATCTGTAAATGATTTGAATAGATAGATGGGTTTCCCTCAAGAGAAGGTGTCAGGTTGTGATGTTTTGTTTATGAAATTGGTGACTCCAAAGAATCAGTGGTCATTAATCCTGCATTGGAATTAATAACCACCAGGCTTGTCTACTACAGACATCTGATCAAGGGTCCAGCCATCACCCTGTCACAGTCCTTCAATGGAAGAGATGTTAGCCACCTGCCTGTTTCATCACCATCCTACCCTACTATATAATTTCTATCATTCCTATATATATATATATATATATATATATATATATATATATATATATATTATATAGGAATATATATAGTAATAATAGAAATTATATAGAAGGGTAGGATATATATATACATATATATATATACATATATATATACATATATATAGGAATATATATAGGAATGATAGAAATTATATAGAAGGGTAACAGGGTGATGGCTGAACCCTTTATCAGATGTATGTAGTAGATAAGCCTGTTGGTCATTAATCTTAATGCAGGATTAATGACCACTGATTCTTTGGTGTCACCAATTTCATTAACAAGACATCACAACCTGACACCTTCTCTTGAGGGAAACCCAGCTATCTATTCAAATCATTTACAGCTATAGAGAGAGATGATCCAGAGGTTGGTGGGAAGTATGGGTGATACCCATTGGCTAATTCATCTTTCCTGGGGTCAGTCAAAAGGTAATATAAGTTTAGGTAGAGAGGAGACTCACGGAGGCAGGAGTGATTGCCTGGGAGTAGCTGCTGTGTAATCAGGCAGTGTTGTAACTGGCCAGCGAGTCTGTAAGATAGTGTTATGGTAGTTGAGGTTTATTGTTAGCTGTTTAAAGTTTGGGATGTGCCAGGGACTCTGTCTGTGAGACAAGATGAGTTAAGTGAATCATTGTCAGTTGGTTTAATATTTGGAATGTGTTATTAGTACTGTAGTGTAAATAAAAGATTGTTATTGTAGAAAACTCAAATTGGTTATTAGCCTATTCTTAATTGGTTACCCCCCCTATTGTTGCATTAATAGAGATTACCTCTACGACAAGAGGATGGAAGTCATGCCCATGATCAACCTTGACCCCCATAAAATGTGTACCGCTTTGGATATCTGAACTTTCTTGAAAATAGTCTAAATGTTTGCCCCTATTACAAACATTTAGTGATGTCACAAACATTTAGTGATTTTCATATAACTATGCAACATTTCAAAGTTGCATCTAAATGAATACCACAGAGTGCAACCTTAACACTTGACAAAACCAAATTAACATGTATGTGAGAAATTTTCTACAGAAGATATAATATTGAAGCCCATAAATGATGCTGATTATCTATGATTTTATGTTGAATGATGCATGCATGCGCGCACACACACACACACACACACACACACACACACACACACACACACACACACACACACACACACACACACCACACACATGCAGTGGCATGTTGGCTAAAACAAAGAATGTCAGTCGAGAGAAACCAAGTTTGAATCCTCTTGCTGCAGTATTGAAGCTTGGACAGTTTTGTTCACTCCCTGTTGCCACAGTTCACTTAGCTGTATAAATGAGTACCTGGCTATAGGTAGTAGTGGATATAAGAATGGACAGGCTTGACACAGTATTTGCGGTGTGGCTGAATGCTTCCCAGAATAGTCGAGTTGGCATTTGAATGAACAGGTCTGCCAGGAGGTGAAGTGTAAAGTGCTTTGAAGAGTCTCAAGGACTGGATGCCATGTTATAAAACAACATTCCTTTACAAACACACACAAACACACGTGGATGTATTAAAGTATGAAAAGTATGTTTTATTATATGCAACATTGGTGTTTTTGCAGCTGCTACTCCTAAATCTGCTTCTAAGGACATCTCTCCAGGTATGTCCTCATTTTGTGTAAAATGTTTTATTTTGAAATAATAATAATTTGAAAGATATTATTTCATATTGATTCTACTTAAAGGTGCCTCATCAACACGATTTTTTGCTCGTCTCATTTCAAATTCATTTTACGAAAATTCAAACATACCTAGTGTGTCCACTACGACATGCTAGCTCATTTATGCAACTTTTGTGTGTAGTTTTTGTGAAATCGTCACACAAACTATTAAGTTATTTAATTCTGTATGCAGAATTTTTTGAATTGAAAATGGAAACACTGAAAACTCTTGAATTTCACCCTTGGTGAAATTTCATAGCTTTGTCATGTGATCGACGAGAGTGGTTTGGGTTATTTAAATATATATATATATATATTTAAATAACAATAAACCTCAACTACCATAACTCTATCTGACAGACTCCCTGGCCAGTTACAACACTGCCTGATTACACAGCAGCTACTCCCAGGCAATCACTCCTGCCACCCTGCAACTCTTTGAGTCTCCTCTCTGCCTAAACTTATATTACCTTTTGACTGACCCCAGGAAAAATGAATTAGCCAATGGGTATCACCCATAATTCCCACCAACCTGTGTATCATCCCTCTCTATCTGTAAATGATTTGAATAGATAGATGGGTTTCCCTGAAGAGAAGGTGTCAGGTTGTGATGTTTTGTTTATGAAATTGGTGACTCCAAAGAATCAGTGGTCATTAATCCTGCATTGGAATTAATAACCACCAGGCTTGTCTACTACAGACATCTGATCAAGGGTCCAGCCATCACCCTGTCACAGTCCTTCAATGGAAGAGATGTTAGCCACCTGCCTGTTTCATCACCATCCTACAATACTATATAATTTCTATCATTCCTATATATATATATATATATATATATATATATATATATATATATTATATAGGAATATATATAGTAATAATAGAAATTATATAGAAGGGTAGGATATATATATATACATATATATATATATACATATACATATATATATATACATATACATATATATATATATATAGGAATATATATATAGGAATGATAGAAATTATATAGAAGGGTAACAGGGTGATGGCTGAACCCTTTATCAGATGTCTGTAGTAGATAAGCCTGTTGGTCATTAATCTTAATGCAGGATTAATGACCACTGATTCTTTGGTGTCACCAATTTCATTAACAAGACATCACAACCTGACACCTTCTCTTGAGGGAAACCCAGCTATCTATTCAAATCATTTACAGCTATAGAGAGAGATGATCCAGAGGTTGGTGGGAAGTATGGGTGATACCCATTGGCTAATTCATCTTTCCTGGGGTCAGTCAAAAGGTAATATAAGTTTAGGTAGAGAGGAGACTCACGGAGGCATTGCCTGGGAGTAGCTGCTGTGTAATCAGGCAGTGTTGTAACTGGCCAGCGAGTCTGTAAGATAGTGTTATGGTAGTTGAGGTTTATTGTTAGCTGTTTAAAGTTTGGGATGTGCCAGGGACTCTGTCTGTGAGACAAGATGAGTTAAGTGAATCATTGTCAGTTGGTTTAATATTTGGAATGTGTTATTAGTACTGTAGTGTAAATAAAAGATTGTTATTGTAGAAAACTCAATTTGGTTATTAGCCTATTCTTAATTGGTTACCCCCCCCCTATTGTCGCATTAATAGAGATTACCTCTACGACAAGAGGATGGAAGTCATGCCCATGATCAACCTTGACCCCCATAAAGTGTGTACCGCTTTGGATATCTGAACTTTCTTGAAAATAGTCTAAATGTTTGCCCCTGTCACAAACATTTACTGATGTCACAAACATTTAGTGATTTTCATATAACTATGCAACATTTCAAAGTTGCATCTAAATGAATACCACAGAGTGCAACCTTAACACTTGACAAAACCAAATTAACATGTATGTGAGAAATTTTCTACAGAAGATATAATATTGAAGCCCATAAATGATGCTGATTATCTATTATTTTATGTTGAATGATGCATGCATGCGCACACACACACACACACACACACACACACACACACACACACACACACACACACACACACACACACACCACACACATGCAGTGGCATGTTGGCTAAAACAAAGAATGTCAGTCGAGAGAAACCAAGTTTGAATCCTCTTGCTGCAGTATTGAAGCTTGGACAGTTTTGTTCACTCCCTGTTGCCACAGTTCACTTAGCTGTATAAATGAGTACCTGGCTATAGGCAATAGTGGATATAAGAATGGACAGGCTTGACACAGTATTTGCGGTGTGGCTGAATGCTTCCCAGAATAGTCGAGTTGGCATTTGAATGAACAGGTCTGCCAGGGGGTGAAGTGTAAAGTGCTTTGAAGAGTCTCAAGGACTGGATGCCATGTTATAAAACAACATTCCTTTACAAACACACACAAACACACGTGGATGTATTAAAGTATGAAAAGTATGTTTTATTATATGCAACATTGGTGTTTTTGCAGCTGCTACTCCTAAATCTGCTTCTAAGGACATCTCTCCAGGTATGTCCTCATTTTGTGTAAAATGTTTTATTTTGAAATAATAATAATTTGAAAGATATTATTTCATATTGAATCTACTTAAAGGTGCCTCATCAACACGATTTTTTTCTCGTCTCATTTCAAATTCATTTTACGAAAATTCAAACATACCTAGTGTGTCCACTACGACATGCTAGCTCATTTATGCAACTTTTGTGTGTAGTTTTTGTGAAATCGTCACACAAACTATTAAGTTATTTAATTCTGTATGCAGAATTTTTTGAATTGAAAATGGAAACACTGAAAACTCTTGAATTTCACCCTTGGTGAAATTTCATAGCTTTGTCATGTGATCGACGAGAGTGGTTTGGGTTATTTAAATATATATATATATATATTTAAATAACAATAAACCTCAACTACCATAACTCTATCTGACAGACTCCCTGGCCAGTTACAACACTGCCTGATTACACAGCAGCTACTCCCAGGCAATCACTCCTGCCGCCCTGCAACTCTGAGTCTCCTCTCTGCCTAAACTTATATTACCTTTTGACTGACCCCAGGAAAGATGAATTAACCAATAGGTATCACCCATAATTCCCACCAACCTGTGTATCATCCCTCTCTATATGTAAATGATTTGAATAGATAGCTGGGTTTCCCTCAAGAGAAGGTGTCAGGTTGTGATGTTTTGTTTATGAAATTGGTGACTCCAAAGAATCAGTGGTCATTAATCCTGCATTGGAATTAATAACCACCAGGCTTGTCTACTACAGACATCTGATCAAGGGTCCAGCCATCACCCTTTCACAGTCCTTCAATGGAAGAGATGTTAGCCACCTGCCTGTTTCATCACCATCCTACCCTACTATATAATTTCTATCATTCCTATATATATATATATATATATATATATATATATATATTATATAGGAATATATATAGTAATAATAGAAATTATATAGAAGGGTAGGATATATATATACATATACATATATATATATATACATATACATATATATATATATATATATATATATATATATAGGAATATATATATAGGAATGATAGAAATTATATAGAAGGCTAACAGGGTGATGGCTGAACCCTTTATCAGATGTCTGTAGTAGATAAGCCTGTTGGTCATTAATCTTAATGCAGGATTAATGACCACTGATTCTTTGGTGTCACCAATTTCATTAACAAGACATCACAACCTGACACCTTCTCTTGAGGGAAACCCAGCTATCTATTCAAATCATTTACAGCTATAGAGAGAGATGATCCAGAGGTTGGTGGGAAGTATGGGTGATACCCATTGGCTAATTCATCTTTCCTGGGGTCAGTCAAAAGGTAATATAAGTTTAGGTAGAGAGGAGACTCACCGAGGCATTGCCTGGGAGTAGCTGCTGTGTAATCAGGCAGTGTTGTAACTGGCCAGCGAGTCTGTAAGATAGTGTTATGGTAGTTGAGGTTTATTGTTAGCTGTTTAAAGTTTGGGATGTGCCAGGGACTCTGTCTGTGAGACAAGATGAGTTAAGTGAATCATTGTCAGTTGGTTTAATATTTGGAATGTGTTATTAGTACTGTAGTGTAAATAAAAGATTGTTATTGTAGAAAACTCAATTTGGTTATTAGCCTATTCTTAATTGGTTACCCCCCCCTATTGTCGCATTAATAGAGATTACCTCTACGACAAGAGGATGGAAGTCATGCCCATGATCAACCTTGACCCCCATAAAGTGTGTACCGCTTTGGATATCTGAACTTTCTTGAAAATAGTCTAAATGTTTGCCCCTGTCACAAACATTTACTGATGTCACAAACATTTAGTGATTTTCATATAACTATGCAACATTTCAAAGTTGCATCTAAATGAATACCACAGAGTGCAACCTTAACACTTGACAAAACCAAATTAACATGTATGTGAGAAATTTTCTACAGAAGATATAATATTGAAGCCCATCAATGATGCTGATTATCTATGATTTTATGTTGAATGATGCATGCACACACACACACACACACACACACACACACACACACACACACACACACACACACACACACACACACACACACACACACACACCACACACACCACACACACCACACACATGCAGTGGCATGTTGGCTAAAACAAAGAATGTCAGTCGAGAGAATCCAAGTTTGAATCCTCTTGCTGCAGTATTGAAGCTTGGACAGTTTTGTTCACCCCCTGTTGCCACAGTTCACTTAGCTGTATAAATGAGTACCTGGCTATAGGCAGTAGTGGATATAAGAATGGACAGGCTTGACACAGTATTTGCGGTGTGGCTGAATGCTTCCCAGAATAGTCGAGTTGGCATTTGAATGAACAGGTCTGCCAGGGGGTGAAGTGTAAAGTGCTTTGAAGAGTCTCAAGGACTGGATGCCATGTTATAAAACAACATTCCTTTACAAACACACACAAACACACGTGGATGTATTAAAGTATGAAAAGTATGTTTTATTATATGCAACATTGGTGTTTTTGCAGCTGCTACTCCTAAATCTGCTTCTAAGGACATCTCTCCAGGTATGTCCTCATTTTGTGTAAAATGTTTTATTTTGAAATAATAATAATTTGAAAGATATTATTTCATATTGAATCTACTTAAAGGTGCCTCATCAACACGATTTTTTGCTCGTCTCATTTCAAATTCATTTTACGAAAATTCAAACATACCTAGTGTGTCCACTACGACATGCTAGCTCATTTATGCAACTTTTGTGTGTAGTTTTTGTGAAATCGTCACACAAACTATTAAGTTATTTAATTCTGTATGCAGAATTTTTTGAATTGAAAATGGAAACACTGAAAACTCTTGAATTTCACCCTTGGTGAAATTTCATAGCTTTGTCATGTGATCGACGAGAGTGGTTTGGGTTATTTAAATATATATATATATATATTTAAATAACAATAAACCTCAACTACCATAACTCTATCTGACAGACTCCCTGGCCAGTTACAACACTGCCTGATTACACAGCAGCTACTCCCAGGCAATCACTCCTGCCGCCCTGCAACTCTTTGAGTCTCCTCTCTGCCTAAACTTATATTACCTTTTGACTGACCCCAGGAAAGATGAATTAGCCAATGGGTATCACCCATAATTCCCACCAACCTGTGTATCATCCCTCTCTATCTGTAAATGATTTGAATAGATAGCTGGGTTTCCCTCAAGAGAAGGTGTCAGGTTGTGATGTTTTGTTTATGAAATTGGTGACTCCAAAGAATCAGTGGTCATTAATCCTGCATTGGAATTAATAACCACCAGGCTTGTCTACTACAGACATCTGATCAAGGGTCCAGCCATCACCCTGTCACAGTCCTTCAATGGAAGAGATGTTAGCCACCTGCCTGTTTCATCACCATCCTACCCTACTATATAATTTCTATCATTCCTATATATATATATATATATATATATATATATATATATATATATATATATATATAGGAATATATATATAGGAATGATAGAAATTATATAGAAGGGTAACAGGGTGATGGCTGAACCCTTTATCAGATGTCTGTAGTAGATAAGCCTGTTGGTCATTAATCTTAATGCAGGATTAATGACCACTGATTCTTTGGTGTCACCAATTTCATTAACAAGACATCACAACCTGACACCTTCTCTTGAGGGAAACCCAGCTATCTATTCAAATCATTTACAGCTATAGAGAGAGATGATCCAGAGGTTGGTGGGAAGTATGGGTGATACCCATTGGCTAATTCATCTTTCCTGGGGTCAGTCAAAAGGTAATATAAGTTTAGGTAGAGAGGAGACTCACGGAGGCATTGCCTGGGAGTAGCTGCTGTGTAATCAGGCAGTGTTGTAACTGGCCAGCGAGTCTGTAAGATAGTGTTATGGTAGTTGAGGTTTAGTGTTAGCTGTTTAAAGTTTGGGATGTGCCAGGGACTCTGTCTGTGAGACAAGATGAGTTAAGTGAATCATTGTCAGTTGGTTTAATATTTGGAATGTGTTATTAGTACTGTAGTGTAAATAAAAGATTGTTATTGTAGAAAACTCAATTTGGTTATTAGCCTATTCTTAATTGGTTACCCCCCCCCTATTGTCGCATTAATAGAGATTACCTCTACGACAAGAGGATGGAAGTCATGCCCATGATCAACCTTGACCCCCATAAAGTGTGTACCGCTTTGGATATCTGAACTTTCTTGAAAATAGTCTAAATGTTTGCCCCTGTCACAAACATTTACTGATGTCACAAACATTTAGTGATTTTCATATAACTATGCAACATTTCAAAGTTGCATCTAAATGAATACCACAGAGTGCAACCTTAACACTTGACAAAACCAAATTAACATGTATGTAAGAAATTTTCTACAGAAGATATAATATTGAAGCCCATAAATGATGCTGATTATCTATGATTTTATGTTGAATGATGCACGCACACACACACACACACACACACACACACACACACACACACACACACACACACACACACACACACACACCACACACACCACACACACACACCACACACATGCAGTGGCATGTTGGCTAAAACAAAGAATGTCAGTCGAGAGAAACCAAGTTTGAATCCTCTTGCTGCAGTATTGAAGCTTGGACAGTTTTGTTCACTCCCTGTTGCCACAGTTCACTTAGCTGTATAAATGAGTACCTGGCTATAGGCAGTAGTGGATATAAGAATGGACAGGCTTGACACAGTATTTGCGTTGTGGCAGAATAGTCGAGTTGGCATTTGAATGAACAGGTCTGCCAGGGGGTGAAGTGTAAAGTGCTTTGAAGAGTCTCAAGGACTGGATGCCATGTTATAAAACAACATTCCTTTACAAACACACACAAACACACGTGGATGTATTAAAGTATGAAAAGTATGTTTTATTATATGCAACATTGGTGTTTTTGCAGCTGCTACTCCTAAATCTGCTTCTAAGGACATCTCTCCAGGTATGTCCTCATTTTGTGTAAAATGTTTTATTTTGAAATAATAATAATTTGAAAGATATTATTTCATATTGAATCTACTTAAAGGTGCCTCATCAACTCAATTTTTTGCTCGTCTCATTTCAAATTCATTTTACGAAAATTCAAACATACCTAGTGTGTCCACTACGACATGCTAGCTCATTTATGCAACTTATGTGTGTAGTATTTGTGAAATCGTCACACAAACTATTAAGTTATTTAATTCTGTATGCAGAATTTTTTGAATTGAAAATGGAAACACTGAAAACTCTTGAATTTCACCCTTGGTGAAATTTCATAGCTTTGTCATGTGATCGACGAGAGTGGTTTGGGTTATTTAAATATATATATATATATATATTTAAATAACAATAAACCTCAACTACCATAACTCTATCTGACAGACTCCCTGGCCAGTTACAACACTGCCTGATTACACAGCAGCTACTCCCAGGCAATCACTCCTGCCGCCCTGCAACTCTTTGAGTCTCCTCTCTGCCTAAACTTATATTACCTTTTGACTGACCCCAGGAAAGATGAATTAGCCAATGGGTATCACCCATAATTCCCACCAACCTGTGTATCATCCCTCTCTATCTGTAAATGATTTGAATAGATAGATGGGTTTCCCTCAAGAGAAGGTGTCTTGTTGTGATGTTTTGTTTATGAAATTGGTGAATCCAAAGAATCAGTGGTCATTAATCCTGCATTTGGGATTAATAACCACCAGGCTTGTCTACTACAGACATCTGATCAAGGGTCCAGCCATCACCCTGTCACAGTCCTTCAATGGAAGAGATGTTAGCCACCTGCCTGTTTCATCACCATCCTACCCTACTATATAATTTCTATCATTCCTATATATATATATATATATATATATATATATATATATATATATATATTATATAGGAATATATATAGTAATAATAGAAATGATATAGAAGGGTAGGATATATATATACATATATATATATAGGAATGATAGAAATTATATAGAAGGGTAACAGGGTGATGGCTGAACCCTTTATCAGATGTCTGTAGTAGATAAGCCTGTTGGTCATTAATCTTAATGCAGGATTAATGACCACTGATTCTTTGGTGTCACCAATTTCATTAACAAGACATCACAACCTGACACCTTCTCTTGAGGGAAACCCAGCTATCTATTCAAATCATTTACAGCTATAGAGAGGGATGATCCAGAGGTTGGTAGGAATTATGGGTGATACCCATTGGCTAATTCATCTTTCCTGGGGTCAGACAAAAGGTAATATAAGTTTACTTAGAGAGGAGACTCACAGAGGCAGGAGTGATTGCCTGGGAGTAGCTGCTGTGTAATCAGGCAGTGTTGTAACTGGCCAGGGAGTCTGTAAGATAGTGTTATGGTAGTTGAGGTTTATTGTTAGCTGTTTAAAGTTTGGGATGTGCCAGGGACTCTGTCTGTGAGACAAGATGAGTTAAGTGAATCATTGTCAGTTGGTTTAATATTTGGAATGTGTTATTAGTACTGTAGTGTAAATAAAAGATTGTTATTGTAGAAAACTTGGTTATTAGCCTATTCTTAATTGGTTACCCCCCCCCCCCCTATTGTCGCATTAATAGAGATTACCTCTACGACAAGAGGATGGAAGTCATGCCCATGATCAACCTTGACCCCCATAAAGTGTATAATGCTTTGGATATCTGAACTTTCTTGAAAATAGTCTAAATGTTTGCCCCTGTCACAAACATTTACTGATGTCACAAACATTTAGTGATTTTCATATAACTATGCAACATTTCAAAGTTGCATCTAAATGAATACCACAGAGTGCAACTTTAACACTTGACAAAACCAAATTAACATGTATGTGAGAAATTTTCTACGGAAGATATAATATTGAAGCCTATAAATGATGCTGATTATCTAAGATTTTATGTTGAATGATGCATGGACACACACACACACACACACACACACACACACACACACACACACACACACACACACACACACACACACACACACACACACACACACACACACACACACACACACACACACACACACACACACACACACACACACCACACATACTACACACACCACACACACCACACACATGCAGTGGCATGTTGGCTAAAACAAAGAATGTCAGTCGAGAGAATCCAAGTTTGAATCCTCTTGCTGCAGTATTGAAGCTTGGACAGTTTTGTTCATTCCCTGTTGCCACAGTTCACTTAGCTGTATAAATGAGTACCTGGCTATAGGTAGTAGTGGATATAAGAATGGACAGGCTTGACACAGTATTTGCGGTGTGGCTGAATGCTTCCCAGAATAGTCGAGTTGGCATTTGAATGAACAGGTCTGCCAGGGGGTGAAGTGTAAAGTGCTTTGAAGAGTCTCAAGGACTGGATGCCATGTTATAAAACAACATTCCTTTACAAACACACGTGGATGTATTAAAGTATGAAAAGTATGTTTCATTATAAGCAGCATTGGTGTTTTTGCAGCTGCTACTCCTAGATCTGCTTCTAAGGACATCTCTCCAGGTATGTCCTCATTTTGTGTAAAACGTTAAATGTTTTATTTTGAAATAATAATAATTTGAAAGATATTATTTCATATTGAATGTACTTAAAGGTGCCTCATCAACTCGATTTTTTGCTCGTCTCATTTCAAATTCATTTTACGAAAATTCAAACATACCTAGTGTGTCCACTACGACATGCTAGCTTATTTATGCAACTTTTGTGTGTAGTTTTTGTGAAATCATCACACAAACTATTAAGTTATTTAATTCTGTATGCAGAATTTTTTGAATTGAAAATGGAAACACTGAAAACTCTTGAATTTCACCCTTGGTGAAATTTCATAGCTTTGTCATGTGATCGACGAGAGTGGTTTGGGTTATTTAAATATATATATATATATATTTAAATAACAATAAACCTCAACTACCATAACTCTATCTGACAGACTCCCTGGCCAGTTACAACACTGCCTGATTACACAGCAGCTACTCCCAGGTAATCACTCCTGCCGCCCTGCAACTCTTTGAATCTCCTCTTTGCCTAAACTTATATTACCTTTTGACTGACCCCAGGAAAGATGAATTAGCCAATGGGTATCACCCATAATTCCCACCAACCTGTGTATTATCCCTCTCTATCTGTAAATGATTTGAATAGATAGCTGGGTTTCCCTCAAGAGAAGGTGTCAGGTTGTGATGTTTTGATTATGAAATTGGTGACTCCAAAGAATCAGTGGTCATTAATCCTGCATTGGAATTAATAACCACCATGCTTGTATACTACAGACATCTGATAAAGGGTCCAGCCATCACCCTGTCACAGTCCCTCAATGGAAGAGATGTTAGCCACCTGCCTGTTTCATCACCATCCTACCCTACTATATAATTTCTATCATTCCTATATATATATATATATAGTATAGATAGGAATATATATAGTAATAATAGAAATTATATAGAAGGGTAGGATATATATATATATATATACATATATATCTATATATACACATATATATATACATATATACATACATATATATATATATATATATATATATATATATATATATGAATATGTATATAGGAATGATAGAAATTATATAGAAGGGTAACAGGGTGATGGCTGAACCCTTTATCAGATGTATGTTGTAGATAAGCCTGTTGGTCATTAATCTTAATGCAGGATTAATGACCACTGATTCTTTGGTGTCACCAATTTCATAAACAATACATCACAACCTGACACTTTCTCTTGAGGGAAACCCAGCTATCTATTCAAATCATTTACAGCTATAGAGAGAGATGATCCAGAGGTAGGTGGGAAGTATGGGTGATACCCATTGGCTAATTCATCTTTCCTGGGGTCAGTCAAAAGGTAATATAAGTTTAGGTAGAGAGGAGACTCAAGGAGGCAGGAGTGATTGCCTGGGAGTAGCTGCTGTTTAATCAGATAGAGATTACCTCTACGACAAGAGGATGGAAGTCATGCCCATGATCAACCTTGACCCCCATAAAATGTGTACCGCTTTGGATATCTGAACTTTCTTAAAAATAGTCTAAATGTTTGCCCCTGTTACAAACATTTAGTGATGTCACAAACATTTAGTGATTTTCATATAACTATGCAACATTTCAAAGTTGCATCTAAATGAATACCACAGAGTGCAACCTTAACACTTGACAAAACCAAATTAACATGTATGTGAGAAATTTTCTACAGAAGATATAATATTGAAGCCCATAAATGATGCTGATTATCTATGATTTTATGTTGAATGATGCATGCACACACACACACACACACACACACACACACACACACACACACACACACACACACACACACACACACACACACACACACACACACACACACACACACACACACACCACACACACCACACACATGCAGTGGCATGTTGGCTAAAACAAAGAATGTCAGTCGAGAGAATCCAAGTTTGAATCCTCTTGCTGCAGTATTGAAGCTTGGACAATTTTGTTCACTCCCTGTTGCCACAGTTCACTTAGCTGTATAAATGAGTACCTGGCTATAGGTAGTAGTGGATATAAGAATGGACAGGCTTGACACAGTATTTGCGTTGTTGCTGAATGCTTCCCAGAATAGTCGAGTTGGCATTTGAATGAACAGGTCTGCCAGGGGGTGAAGTGTAAAGTGCTTTGAAGAGTCTCAAGGACTGGATGCCATGTTATAAAACAACATTCCTTTACGAACACACACAAACACACGTGGGTGTATTAAAGTATGAAAAGTATGTTTTATTATATGCAGCATTGGTGTTTTTGCAGCTGCTACTCCTAAATCTGCTTCTAAGGACATCTCTCCAGGTATGTCCTCATTTTGTTTTATTTTGAAATAATAATAATTTGAAAGATATTATTTCATATTGAATCTACTTAAAGGTGCCTCATCAACTCGATTTTTTGCTCGTCTCATTTCAAATTCATTTTACAAAAATTCAAACATACCTAGTGTGTCCACTACGACATGCTAGCTCATTTATGCAACTTTTGTGTGTAGTTTTTGTGAAATCGTCACACAAACTATTAAGTTATTTAATTCTGTATGCAGAATTTTTTGAATTGAAAATGGAAACACTGAAAACTCTTGAATTTCACCCTTTGTGAAATTTCATAGCTTTGTCATGTGATCGATGAGAGTGGTTTGGGTTATTTAAATATATATATATATATATTTAAATAACAATAAACCTCAACTACCATAACTCTATCTGACAGACTCCCTGGCCAGTTACAACACTGCCTGATTACACAGCAGCTACTCCCAGGCAATCACTGCTGCAGCCCTGCAACTCTTTGAGTCTCCTCTCTGCCTAAACTTATATTACCTTTTGACTGACCCCAGGAAAGATGAATTAGCCAATGGGTATCACCCATAATTCCCACCAACCTGTGTATCATCCCTCTCTATCTGTAAATGATTTGAATAGATAGCTGGGTTTCCCTCAAGAGAAGGGGGTGAAGTGTAAAGTGCTTTGAAGAGTCTCAAGGACTGGATGCCATGTTATAAAACAACATTCCTTTACAAACACACACAAACACACGTGGATGTATTAAAGTATGAAAAGTATGTTTTATTATATGCAGCATTGGTGTTTTTGCAGCTGCTACTCCTAGATCTGCTCCTCAGGACATCTCTCCAGGTATGTCCTCATTTTGTGCAAAACGTTAAATGTTTTATTTTGAAATAATAATAATTTGAAAGATATTATTTCATATTGAATCTACTTAAAGGTGCCTCATCAACTCGATTTTTTGCTCGTCTCATTTCAAATTCATTTTACAAAAATTCAAACATACCTAGTGTGTCCACTACGACATGCTAGCTCATTTATGCAACTTTTGTGTGTAGTTTTTGTGAAATCGTCACACAAACTATTAAGTTATTTAATTCTGTATGCAGAATTTTTTGAATTGAAAATGGAAACACTGAAAACTCTTGAATTTCACCCTTTGTGAAATTTCATAGCTTTGTCATGTGATCGATGAGAGTGGTTTGGGTTATTTAAATATATATATATATATATATTTAAATAACAATAAACCTCAACTACCATAACTCTATCTGACAGACTCCCTGGCCAGTTACAACACTGCCTGATTACACAGCAGCTACTCCCAGGCAATCACTGCTGCAGCCCTGCAACTCTTTGAGTCTCCTCTCTGCCTAAACTTATATTACCTTTTGACTGACCCCAGGAAAGATGAATTAGCCAATGGGTATCACCCATAATTCCCACCAACCTGTGTATCATCCCTCTCTATCTGTAAATGATTTGAATAGATAGCTGGGTTTCCCTCAAGAGAAGGGGGTGAAGTGTAAAGTGCTTTGAAGAGTCTCAAGGACTGGATGCCATGTTATAAAACAACATTCCTTTACAAACACACACAAACACACGTGGATGTATTAAAGTATGAAAAGTATGTTTTATTATATGCAGCATTGGTGTTTTTGCAGCTGCTACTCCTAGATCTGCTCCTCAGGACATCTCTCCAGGTATGTCCTCATTTTGTGCAAAACGTTAAATGTTTTATTTTGAAATAATAATAATTTGAAAGATATTATTTCATATTGAATCTACTTAAAGGTGCCTCATCAACTCGATTTTTTGCTCGTCTCATTTCAAATTCATTTTACAAAAATTCAAACATACCTAGTGTGTCCACTACGACATGCTAGCTCATTTATGCAACTTTTGTGTGTAGTTTTTGTGAAATCGTCACACAAACTATTAAGTTATTTAATTCTGTATGCAGAATTTTTTGAATTGAAAATGGAAACACTGAAAACTCTTGAATTTCACCCTTTGTGAAATTTCATAGCTTTGTCATGTGATCGATGAGAGTGGTTTGGGTTATTTAAATATATATATATATATTTAAATAACAATAAACCTCAACTACCATAACTCTATCTGACAGACTCCCTGGCCAGTTACAACACTGCCTGATTACACAGCAGCTACTCCCAGGCAATCACTGCTGCAGCCCTGCAACTCTTTGAGTCTCCTCTCTGCCTAAACTTATATTACCTTTTGACTGACCCCAGGAAAGATGAATTAGCCAATGGGTATCACCCATAATTCCCACCAACCTGTGTATCATCCCTCTCTATCTGTAAATGATTTGAATAGATAGCTGGGTTTCCCTCAAGAGAAGGGGGTGAAGTGTAAAGTGCTTTGAAGAGTCTCAAGGACTGGATGCCATGTTATAAAACAACATTCCTTTACAAACACACACAAACACACGTGGATGTATTAAAGTATGAAAAGTATGTTTTATTATATGCAGCATTGGTGTTTTTGCAGCTGCTACTCCTAGATCTGCTCCTCAGGACATCTCTCCAGGTATGTCCTCATTTTGTGCAAAACGTTAAATGTTTTATTTTGAAATAATAATAATTTGAAAGATATTATTTCATATTGAATCTACTTAAAGGTGCCTCATCAACTCGATTTTTTGCTCGTCTCATTTCAAATTCATTTTACAAAAATTCAAACATACCTAGTGTGTCCACTACGACATGCTAGCTCATTTATGCAACTTTTGTGTGTAGTTTTTGTGAAATCGTCACACAAACTATTAAGTTATTTAATTCTGTATGCAGAATTTTTTGAATTGAAAATGGAAACACTGAAAACTCTTGAATTTCACCCTTTGTGAAATTTCATAGCTTTGTCATGTGATCGATGAGAGTGGTTTGGGTTATTTAAATATATATATATATATATATTTAAATAACAATAAACCTCAACTACCATAACTCTATCTGACAGACTCCCTGGCCAGTTACAACACTGCCTGATTACACAGCAGCTACTCCCAGGCAATCACTGCTGCAGCCCTGCAACTCTTTGAGTCTCCTCTCTGCCTAAACTTATATTACCTTTTGACTGACCCCAGGAAAGATGAATTAGCCAATGGGTATCACCCATAATTCCCACCAACCTGTGTATCATCCCTCTCTATCTGTAAATGATTTGAATAGATAGCTGGGTTTCCCTCAAGAGAAGGGGGTGAAGTGTAAAGTGCTTTGAAGAGTCTCAAGGACTGGATGCCATGTTATAAAACAACATTCCTTTACAAACACACACAAACACACGTGGATGTATGAAAAGTATGTTTTATTATATGCAGCATTGGTGTTTTTGCAGCTGCTACTCCTAGATCTGCTCCTCAGGACATCTCTCCAGGTATGTCCTCATTTTGTGCAAAAGGTTAAATGTTTTATTTTGAAATAATAATAATTTGAAAGATATTATTTCATATTGAATCTACTTAAAGGTGCCTCATCAACTCGATTTTTTGCTCGTCTCATTTCAAATTCATTTTACGAAAATTCAAACATACCTAGTGTGTCCACTACGACATGCTAGCTCATTTATGCAACTTTTGTGTGTAGTTTTTGTGAAATCATCACACAAACTAGTAAGTTATTTCATTCTGTATGCAGAATTTTTTGAATTGAAAATGGAAACACTGAAAACTCTTGAATTTCACTCTTGGTGAAATTTCATAGCTTTGTTATGTGATCAACGAGAGTGGTTTGGGTTATTTAAATATATATGTATATATATATATATATTTGTATGTGTGTATATATATATATGTATATATATATATTTAAATAACAATAAACCTCTACTACCATAACACTATCTGACAGACTCCCTGGCCAGTTACAACACTGCCTGGTTACACAGCAGCTACTCCCAGTCAATCACTCCTGCCGCCCTGCAACTCTTTGAGTCTCCTCTCTGCCTAAACGTATATTACCTTTTGACTGACCCGAGGAAAGATGAATTAGCCAATGGGTATCACCCATAATTCCCACCAACCTGTGTATCATCCCTCTCTATCTGTAGATGATTTGAATAGATAGCTGGGTTTCCCTCAAGAGAAGGTGTCAGGTTGTGATGTCTTGTTTATGAAATTGGTGACTCTGCATGCTTCATCAATCCAGGTAAAATCCTTGGTAACCAAAGAGTACAGGTAACTGAGACATGTATTTTCAGTTGGAAGTGAGCAGAATATGAGGAATTAGTAAAAAAAAATTAGCCACCATTGCTGTGCATAGATTTAAAGTTATATCCTCAGTTAATTTAGCTAATCACAAATCGTGTTCATTGATGTTCAAATTTGTAGTGGGCCAGTGAATCGCTTAAGTAATATGTGTTGGTTTAATAGAAGAATACATATTTTATTTTAAATCATCAAAACAATCTACTTTGAATGTTATCTTGCGAACGTATGAATATCTTTATGTAATAGTATATAGACGTTGTTTTTCGCAGAATTTTGACTTGGCCCAGGTGAACACTGATGGCCCTGATGATCTTAGTTGCTCAACGGTTTCAGCACAATAGAATTTGTTCTCATTGTATTGTATTTTCTTTATTCAATGCTGTACTGGTGTATGGTATATATAGTGTATAGTGTGTATAGAATAGTTAAAACATACCTCCTATACGTTAAAACATACCTCCTATACGTTAGTTAAAACATACCTCCTATACGTTAAAACGTACATCGTGTGTTAAAGGAGTGTCCTCTCCAGAATGCTAAATTCACAGCTTGACTTTGAAACCAGTACTTAGGAAATTTATGTGACATCTTGTTCTCAAAATGTCAGCTTTATTGTACAATAATCTATGGTGTTGGAAATTAACCTGAAAGAAACAACTGGAACACTTTGAATTTTTTGGCTGCATGGAATTTGTTGTGTACCATTTACATAAAAGCGGCCTGAAAGGTGTAAATGTTTGCTGCTGTCACATTCCTAACATTTAGCAGTGTGATGCATTTACTGATATTCACAACTACATTTCAAAACTGTGTCTAAATTAATACCTAAGAGTGTAACCCTACCATATGGCCAAATTAACGTATTGTTTGTGAGAAACACTTGCAAACACGTATGTATGTATGAAAGTATGAAAAGATTATCAATAGTTCTTTAGACATCTTATCTGTGTATAGGATTATCCCTTGATGGATACAGAAATAAGTATACCAGTACATGTCTATCAATGGGCTCCATTTCAGAACACCCCTTTGCATCTGTTACAATGTTTTCATTCTATACTATAATATATGTAACGTTGGTGGTTTTGCAGCTGAAAGTCGATCCATTCCTAGAAGCAAACCCTCAAGTATTTCCATATTTTGTGTATGACTTGTAAACAAGATTTGTTTTATTTCCAAGAGAAAACGCCAGAACAGGCTATGCATAATAATCTTTTTTTGTTTCATTATTCGGTGTCTCAACAATCTGCATGCTTCATCAATCCAGGTAAAATCCTTGGTAACCAAAGAGTACAGGTAACTGAGACATGTATTTTCAGTTGAAAGTGAGCAGAATATGATGAATTAGTAAAAAAAATTTAGCCACCATTGCTGTGCATAGATTTAAAGTTGTATCCTCAGTCAGTTAATTTAGCTAATCACAAATCGTGTTCATTGATGTTCAAATTGGTACTGGGCCAGTAAATCGCTTAAGTAATATAGGCAGAGCGTAGTCTCGAAGAGACGATGCTGATGCGCCCCGTTGTCAATTTATCAAATTTTGGCAGCGTCCACTGTGACTGTGAAGGCCAATTCTTGAGTGGCAGTCCTTGCCGCAGCCAAAGCAGACGAAACAGGATGACATTGGTGGTAGTGCTGCGTTTTGTTTTCGCCGCATCCTCTTCTCCGCCGCATGCTGGTGTCTCCTTTCATCTGCCCTTTCAATGCCTCTGCGTGTTGCCTGACGCCAAGCAGTGCGGTCTTCGGCCACTGCTTCCCAGTCTTTGGGGCTGATGTCACAGGCCTTCATGTCACGATTGCAGGCATCCCTGAATCTGAGGGCTGGCCATCCCACTGGCCTCGCGCCACTGGTGAGTTGTCCATAGAGGATGTCTTTCGGCAAGCGGCCGTCCTTCATGCGACGCACATGGCCCAACCAGCGCAGGCGTCTCTGGCTCAGCAGTGAATGCATGCTGCGGATCCTGGCACGGTCCAGTATGTCGTTGTAGGGGATACGATCCTGCCATGTGATGCCGAGGATACGCTTGAGGCACCGCATGTGGAAGGTGTTGAGGCGGCGCTCCTGGCACATGTATGTTGTCCACGATTTGCTGCCATAGAGGAGGGTGCCCAACACACAGGCCTGGTAGATTCTCATCTTGGTGTTCTCAGTGAGCATCTTATTTTCCCATACTCTTTTGGTCAGCTTGACCATAGTGCATGCGGCTTTTCCGATGCGCCTGTTTATCTCCGTGTCCAGCGAAAGGTTGTTAGAGATGTTTTACCCGAGGTAGGTGAAGTCTTCTACTACCTCCAGGGTGTAGTCATTGATCTTGACGGAGGGGACTTTGCTGGCATCCCGTGCAATGACGTTCTTCTTCAGGCTGATTGTGAGTCCAAACTCACTGCAGGCATGTGCAAAGCGATCGACCAGCCTCTGAAGGGCCTCTCCTGAGTGGGCAGTGAGCGCTGCATCATCTACAAACAGCATCTCCCTGACGTATACCTCTGTCACCTTTGTTTTGGCACGCAGACGTGCCAGGTTGAACAGCTTCCCATCAGATCTGGTGTGCATGTAGATACCGTCTGAGGAAGAGTCGAAGGCATATGACAGAAGGAGGGAGAAGAAAATCCCAAACAATGTTGGAGCAAGGACACAGCTTTGCTTGACACCGCTGCAGACAGGGAAGGGCTCCGATGTCGAACCATCGTACACAACTGTACCCTTCATGTTCTCATGGAAGGAGACCACCATGCTGCGTAGCTTGGGAGAGCAGCCGATCTTCTCAAGTAGGCGGAAGAGTCCCTTCCTGCTGACAAGATCGAAGGCCTTGGTTAAGTCAATGAACGCCACATAGAGGGGCATTCCCTGTTCTCTGCACTTTTCCTGGAGCTGGCGTACTGAGAAGATCATATCTATGATGGATCTTCCTGCTCTGAACCGCACTGGGATTCTGGGTAGACACGTGAGGCAAGTTTCTGAAGTCTGATTAGTAGGACCCGAGCGAAGGCCTTCCCCACAATGCTCAATAATGATATGCCCCTATAGTTGTTGCAGTCACTGCGGTCGCCTTTGTTTTTATACAAGGTGACTATTGTAGCATCCCGCATTTCTTGAGGGAATGTTCCTTCATTCCAGCAGAGACAGAGCAGTTGATGTAGGTGCTGTAGTAAGGCGGGCTTCGCACACTTGATCACTTCTGGCAGTGTGCTGTCACATCCTGGTGCCTTGCCGCAAGAGAGGGAGTCAATAGCTTTACTCAGGTCCTCGATTGTGGGCTCATTGTCAAATTTGTAGTGGGCCAGTGAATCGCTTAAGTAATATGTGTTGGTTTAATAGAAGAATACATATTTTATTTTAAATCATCAAAACAATCTACTTTGAATGTTATCTTGCGAACGTGTGAATATCTTTATGTTATAGTATATAGACATTGTTTTTCGCAGAATTTTTACTTGGCCCAGGTGAACACGTCATAATTTGTCTAATAATTTCATTGCATGTATCTTTCTACCCTGCTGCAGTGTCTGCCATAGTTTCTGCTAACGAAAATAATATTCCTGAAATATGACCATCATGTTATGGACATACATCAGCTTATTTCTGGCAGGAAGACGACCACAAAAAGATATTTTGTCCGTTCGAGTCAAACCATTCATGATGCAGATGTCAAAGATTTACTCATATACAGTCATCATGTTAGTGAAAAATGACAAGCACAGTCGAACCTCGTTATTAAAGTCACTCAAGGGACTAGGCCAAAATCGCCTTAATGGTGAATCTGGTCACCAATGCATCGCAGGTAATCCAAAGCATCAGGGGTAATAGGACAGCACTTGATATATAACTGGCAGTGTGGTACATTCCAACTATTATTATGTTAAATTTAATATATTGGTTACTAAGTTGTTATTTTTGTGTCATAAAAATTAAGTTTAGTAATATATAAAAAAAAATTGGAATGGTCAGGTCCTTTTTTTAACTGTCTATCTGCAACCCAAAATAAATGAAAAATGGTCTGGTCATAATTCTTTGCAGCATTGACTTACTTTCCTTCAATAACAAGTCTTGTTATTATTTATTATATACATATATATCATACCAAGAATCTGTTGTTTTTTTTACCAACATATGACAGTAATGACATGATGAAGGTGTCCATTATGCCAATGATTACTTTAAAAAAAATTCCAAATAGCATAAAAGGCATCATTTAGAATCTTATGCTAAATACCTGAAGTTTGTGTTCTGTTTTCTGAAAAAAAATGGAATCATTGTGGTATCCTTGAAGGTTATAACGTTATTGCTTACTGTATTGGAAGAATATCGAACTTAATTTCATATTAGTTTCATATAGAAGCACTTAAAGATTTTCCTTACTTCCTGTAGTAACTTTGCAGCTTTGTTAATCTGTTTTTCTCATCTCCGCACACCACTTTGGAAACCAACTGGCTGGAAAACACTGCAATATGATTCACTTAGCCAGTTTGTTTTAAATAGCTAAAACTTCAAATGTAAGAAAAGCCAAATCAGACAATTTGTGGTCTGTGATTTACATCACAGCTACATTGTTTGTTGTTCAATGTCCTGTCAGTTACTGGATATCAAGCAAATGAAACAATATAAATGTGATACATATATATCAGTGATAATCATAGCATGTGTGATAATAGTATGTTGCATTAATTCGCATGCTTCATTAATCCAGCCAAAACCTATTTTTGCAGATAAATAAGACACTACTGTACACAGTAAATATGCTTTTTACATTTTCTTTTGAAAGAATTGTAATTTGCATAAAATGTTTCTGCATATATGACTGCTTACTGCCTCGCATAAATTGTGGTTATCGGATTGGCAAATGAATATTTTATTAATTGTGAAACTCTAACTATATACAGTTGGCTACTCAGGTATTCCCTCTCTTGTGATTTAAGACTTCAAAACAAATGTGTTAGTCAGATCTATATGCTTTTTGTGCCATTGGCAGGGGAATGTGCCTCGCACTTTCTCTGGAGGGAACAACATGTACACCTGTGAACACCATATTTTCAAATGAAAAAGCGTGAAATATAAATGCAATATTTAAGCATGGTTTTCACCAAACATCATAGATATAATTCTTTGAGAAGGAAGATTGCAGGTGGTGTCTCTGTTTTGACAAAATTGTCACCATTTGCAATTTCCGGTTATTTTATTCTTAGAATAAAAACTACACAAATGAAAAAGCATGGAATTATTAATAAATGAACACTTCTGTAAAGATTGTATGTTATACTATTAACTACATATTTTATCACACTATCTACTACTAGACAATTGTACGGGGTATACAAATACATAAGAAATTCCTACAGTATACTTCTTTCTAACATAAATGATCATAATATATAGACATTTTCTGTATTCTCCGATATTCTTGTGGTTTTCAGATGAGCACAGACACCGTAAAAAAAGTCGCAATTATTATATTACAAGTATGGATATTTTTTCATTTTGGTTGCTCATTGTTTTGGGCCTGTACATCTTTAAATTTCAATACACTTGAATATACATATAACAACCAATTTATAATTATGAACATATATTACTATAATGAAAACTGATTTCTCATGAAGACATTTTAACCATGTCTTGGCCTGTAAAACAGTACATTGTTTCTTGCAGTTGAATTACACTGAATTGTTGTTTTATGTTATGTTCTCACTGCTACTGTTACACATGGCTAATCAAGTTTTAGCCCACTTGGCACATATATACATCCTAGTAGACAATAGCACACCATGCTGGTTTGAGTCACAAAAATCAAATTTGAAAACCAAATGTGATGTTGTGTGCCAGGGTAATTGAAGCTGCAGCAAGTGTTACGTCTGCCAACAAACCTGAATTTGTGCATATTCCTAGTAAGGGTTATAACCCTTTAAAGATACATGCAACTACAAGTTGATTTAATTTCAATTATTTTAACAATTTTATTTTGTAAAATACCACAAGAATGGTATTAAAAATAGTAAAAGATAATTCCAATAGAAATTCTCCAATCCATGCGGAGAGTGCCAATGTTACACATCTTGGGTTTGTTTTATCGTAGTAATTACATACTTATCAATATGCATGTTTTCTCACAAATTTATTATCCTATGGCTATTTAAAGCCAATATGTATAAAACAAATTGTAAAGCTAACCTTTACTAATGGTGTTTTTCATTAGTTAGTTGTTCATACTAACTCAGTTGAGAAGTCATCCACACTATACACTGTTGTTTAGGTATTGCTAGATGTTTTATTTCTTGTGATCACTGGGCAGCTGTGAACAGTATTACAACTGACTCGGTTGCAATATTTCTATTGCTTATTTTATTCCCATAGCATTGTGTATTAATGATGTGTATGACATCCTTGTGTTTAAAACAATTTTAAACTAAAATCCAAACAAATGTTGTATTTATTTGTGTGAAGAGAAATATGGAAGATGGTTTACTGGCACCATTGATAGTAGTGGTTGTGGGTGCACAGTTTGCTGTTTTTCTGAATTGGCAGGGAATTTATATTGCCTGAGTAATATGGACGCCTGGGGTCCAATCTGGAAATTTTTTTATTCAGTTTCAGAAAACAACTTTGTTTGAAAACTGTTTGGTTTCAGGAGAAAAGTTTGACCCTGGCCCCGATGACTCGCTTGTGATACTCATAGGTTTGAATTGTTTTTATTTGCAAATCATTCATTGCAGAAAATAAACATGTATTCTAATTAATTTCTGTGAATCTTTGTTTTATTTACATAGCTACAATTTTGTGTAACTTTAATGAACTCAAAATGTTGAAAAAAGGTACAATAATAATTAACATTCAGACAAGGACGGAATACTCCCAAGATGAGAATATGGTAGGTTTTCTCTATAGACTGCTGAAGTAAGCAATTTTAATATGTTCAGGAAGAGATATGCTTTGGATATTGAGTTGAAAATTAATGTTAGTTTTTAACATAGACTACATAGGTTTGCTTCTCTATAAATTGCAATGTTAATATAAGTTAATTAACAACTGTAGATTGTTTACGAACTCTTGAGAGCTATACAACATTAATATTTGACATTAAGATATTCTCGATAATGTTGAATTTATTATTATTTTAAAATAACATGTGAAATCATTTATTTTTTAGATGGGGAACCCCGCTCTGTTTCCCCAGGTTGTGTTGAAGGTAATTTTTTTTTTAATAGCCATAAAATAACTTTTAACTTATATCCTGGTTTGTAAACCTGACTTGATTTAGCAACATAATTGACGTAGCAACATAATCGATTTAATTCAGGATTGTACTTTTATTATGACAAATATATTGTGTATATAAGAGATGTGATCTACATTTCCTTTTATCTTTAAATAGCAAGGTTTTTCATGCAAAATTATTAACATTTCGACTAATTATGTGTTCCCTCTGTAGATAGTCTTCACATAAAGTAATACTATTCATCACCTGTTTTGTTTCAGTAAAAATTCCTCATAAACATCATAGAAAAGGTATTTTATCTTATCTGTTTTAATATTTGGAAGTTGTTTTAATTCATATTTTGGGATATGATGTGATTATTTGTGTTGTTGCGTGTGTTTACATAATTAATATTGTCTTACCTGCTATTCCTGTTTGATGCTCTTTGGTTGTTCGTTTCCTTTGCCACAGAAGCCTACGTCAAGTTATCCTGTAATGGATGCAAAACAGTAAAATAAACAGAGTGTGTGTATTGTTTGTCAATTACATAGTGAGGCATTTTCATCGGCTAAATCTGTTTACTTTCTACATTTTATGGCATTTTAATTAACATCCTCTCTGAGATGCAAATATTAAATAAATATGGCCATGTTTTACCAGCTATGAACAAATACCTTATTTGAGGTTACGATTATGGTATGCCTCCATAACAAAATACCGGTAACCAAAACCTGGCTACTATGCAATATTTTATTTCTTGTTGAAAAGAAAAACCTGGCAAATGTTACTATTAATATATAATCACTCAGCCAAGACCTTTTAGCCATTCTATGTTCAGGGTATTCTTTGACAAATATGTAGACAATAGCAACAAAGAAATGGGTAAGCCATTACTATATATCTAAGTGCAGAAAACCTAAACTTTACGTGTTGCTTGTGCTGTTAATTGTTAGGTGCGTTTCAGTTGAACACTAAACTTAATTGTTAGCGTTATCTATTCATGACAATCTGACAAATAAGCAACTATGCCAAATAATCTTTACCAGCTGGTTTGAATTTTTTGTAATGAAGTTGCAATAATCCGTTATGCTAATATATTATGATATGTGGTTTGTTTTGAATATAACGGTATTAAAAGCTGTCACACTGAACAATTAAGCCATTTTTTACATACGTTGATGTTGTATTTGGTACAAATTGTCGTGCCAAAGAAGCAGGTGATACCATTGCAGCTATGCTGAATGTGGGTAGTTGAATAAAACAAATATGTAGATTTTAACAAGGTTTCACAGAGCTGCGACCCATGGCAATAAGCTTCAGATGGCAGGTGGACAAGGAAGCCATTGCCTTATCAAGAGTCAACTTTTGCTGTCTATGTATAGCTCAGATAACTGTAAATTTTATTTTTTAAATTTATACTGCTAACATTCACACAACCATTAAATATTTTGTTCATTCGTTCTCCATGACAATGGGTACTTTCTCATATCCAACCTATACTGTTCCATGTCTAATGCTGCTTTGTGCCCTCTCGTTCTACTGCATTTAAATTTGAAGAAAATATTTCTATCAATATTTTCATAACCATTCAATATTTAGAAATTGTCTGTTTGGTCTCCTCTTTGTCTTCTGATATCTAGTGTTGTCAAACCATGCTCTGACATCAGATCAACTAGTAATGAACCTGTATGTATGATACATACACGTCCATTACTACCTGATTACTAGGTGCATATAATTGTGAAAACTTTGTCAATAGATTACCAACCTTGCATCCCTTTTGTTGATGCACCTGTACATTTACAGTTGGCCAGTTTACCCCGCTAGCATGACAGACTGAGTAAACTGACAATGTCCAAAACTGTAAATGTACATCACACATCCGAACGGTGTAAACTGACCACACGTCCAAGCTGTCTGACAAAGGAGCATAAGTTCTTTAGTGATGGTGGGAGCCTCGAGTCATTGGTGTGAGCCTTAAGTCCTTGGTGTAAGCCTCGAATCCTTGGTGGGAGCCTTGAGTCCTTGGTGGGAGCCTCGAGCCCTTGGTGGGAGGCTCGAATCCTTGATGGGAGCCTTGAGTCTTTGGTGTGAGCCTCGAGTCCTTGGTATGAGCCTCGAGTCCTTGGTGGGAGCCTTGAATCCTTGGTGGGAGGTTCGAGTCCTTACTAAGAACTTGACCCCCTACAACAGTAGTACTGCAATGGTGTTTAACCTTCACATGTCTGTATTGTAGAAAAAGACCATGTACATAGGCATCATCACAGTGGCGGAACAGGTAGGTGCAATTAGGCGATTATGTAGCTATTGACAGCATTATGACAACATTACATTGAGTTCAGCACACATTTTTCATGCAGTTATACATCCAAACTGAGTATATAGGTAAAGGTACGTTCTTATATAGCGTGGTATCCGGTCCATAGGACTGCTCAAAGCGCTTTACACTTCACCCCCTGGCAGGCCTGTTCATTCCAAGGCCATCTCAACTTCTTTGGGAAGTATTCAGCCACGTTGCAATTGCTGCGCGAAGGCTATTCGTTCACATATCCACCACTGTCTGTATTGCCAGGTACTCATTTATACAGCTGAGTGAACTGTGGCAACGTGGGGTGATCAAACTTGCCAAAGGTTCGAAGCGACCGCAGTGGGATTTGAAACCGGGTTCTCTCGATTGAGAGTCCGGCCTTCTAACCAGTATACTATCGCGCCCCACAAATACAGACTGCATTGTCAGTGGGATCAACTGAGAACACATGCAAACTGCGTAAACTCACATTTTAGTGAATTTCTATTTAGGACAATTTATATTTTCAAATGGACAACCCATCCAAAATGTGTAAATAGGCAATACAAACAAACTGTGTAAACAGACTGTAAATATCCAAACTGGATATTCTGACAACACATTTAAACTGAGAAACCTTACACAACTAAACTTATTAATCAAGGAACTCCTCATAATTGCTTAAACTGATAAGACACGCACATAGTAAATTAGAAAGGCACAGTAACATGGCAACACCCATGCTTCATAAAATGATGGCACATACACTAGCAAACAACATATGCAAACACGAAGTACCGGTACTTGAACAACATGGGTAATGCAGTAGTCTTTAACCTTCATGTGACTGTTGTAGAAAGAGACCATAGACATCATCATCATCACTGCAGTGGCGGAACCTATAAGTGCTATTAGATTACTATTTTGTCATTGGCAGCATTATGAAAATTAATAAGATGTTTTCGTTATTGGCAGTATTTCTTCATGTTTTAGTGTTTGCCAACGACATGTACATTAGTATGTTATGGCTGCTATAACCTACTCCTGGATGTACATGTACATTAGTATGTTATGCCTGCTAACCCTACGTACATTAGTATGTTATACCTGCTAACCCTACTCCTGGATGTACATGTACATTAGTATGTTATGCCTGCTAACCCTACGTACATTAGTATGTTATACCTGCTAACCCTACTCCTGGATGTACATGTACATTAGTATGTTATGCCTGCTAACCCTACGTACATTAGTATGTTATACCTGCTAACCCTACTCCTGGATGTACATGTACATTAGTATGTTATGCCTGCTAACCCTACGTACATTAGTATGTTATACCTGCTAACCCTACTCCTGGATGTACATGTACATTAGTATGTTATGCCTGCTAACCCTACTCCTGGATGTACATGTACATTAGTATGTTATGCCTGCTAACCCTACTCCTGGATGTACATGTACATTAGTATGTTATGCCTGCTAACCCTACTCCTTGATGCACATGTACATTAGTATGTTATGCCTGCTAACCCTACTCCTGGATGTACATGAACATTAGTATGTTATACCTGATATACCCTACTCCTGGATGTACATGTACATTAGTATGTTATGCCTGCTATTCCCTACTCCTGGATGCACATGTACATTAGTATGTTATGCCTGCTAACCCTACTCCTGGATGTACATTAGTATATTATGCCTGCTAACCCACTCCTGGATGTACATGAACATTAGTATGTTATACCTGCTATACCCTACTCCTGGATGTACATGTACATTAGTATGTTATTCCTGCTAACCCTACTCTTGGATGCACATGTACATTAGTATGTTATGCCTGCTAACCCTACTCATGGATGTACATGAACATAAGTATGTTATACCTGCTATACCCTACTCATGGATGTACATGTACATTAGTATGTTATGCCTGCTATACCCTACTCCTGGATTTACATGTACATTAGTATATTATGCCTGCTATACCCTACTCATGGATGTACATGTACATTAGTATGTTATGCCTGCTATACCCTACTCCTGGATGTGCATGTACATTAGTATGTTATGCCTTCTATACCCTACTCCTGGATGTACATGTACATTAGTATGTTATTCCTGCTAACCCTACTCTTGGATGCACATGTACATTAGTATGTTATGCCTGCTATACCCTACTCCTGGATTTACATGTACATTAGTATGTTATGCCTGCTATACCCTACTCATGGATGTACATGTACATTAGTATGTTATGCCTGCTATACCCTACTCCTGGATGTGCATGTACATTAGTATGTTATGCCTGCTATACCCTACTCCTGGATGTACATGTACATTAGTATGTTATGCCTGCTAACCCTACTCCTGGATGCACATGTACATTAGTATGTTATGCCTGCTAACCCTACTCATGGATGTACATGAACATTAGTATGTTATACCTGCTATACCCTACTCCTGGATGTACATGTACATTAGTATGTTATGCCTGCTATACCCTACTCCTGGATGCACATGTACATTAGTATGTTATGCCTGCTAACCCTACTCCTGGATGCACATGTACATTAGTATGTTATGCCTGCTATACCCTACTCCTGGATGTACATGAACATTAGTATGTTATACCTGTTATACCCTACTCCTGGATGTACATGTACATTAGTATGTTATGCCTGCTAACCCTACTCCTGGATGCACATGTACATTAGTATGTTATGCCTGCTAACCCTACTCATGGATGTACATGTACATTAGTATGTTATGCCTGCTATACCCTACTCCTGGATGTGCATGTACATTAGTATGGTATGCCTGCTATACCCTACTCCTGGATGCACATGAACATTACTATGTTATACCTGCTATACCCTACACCTGGATGTACATGTACATTAGTATGTTATGCCTGCTAACCCTACTCCTGGATGTACATGTACATTAGTATGTTATGCCTGCTAACCCTACTCCTGGATGTACATGTACATTAGTATGTTATGCCTGCTAACCCTACACACGGATGTACACGTACATTAGTATGTTATGCCTGCTAACTGTACTCCTGGATGTACATGTACATTAGTATGTTATGCCTGCTAACCCTACTCCTGGATGTACATGTACATTAGTATGTTATGCCTGATATACCCTACTCCTGGATGTACATGTACATTAATATGTTATGCCTGCTATTCCCTACTCCTGGATGTACATGTACATTAGTATGTTATGCCTGCTAACCCTACTCCTGGATGCACATGTACATTAGTATGTTATGCCTGCTATACCCTACTCCTGGATGTACATGTGCATTAGTATGTTATACCTGCTATACCCTACTCCTGGATGTACATGTACATTAGTATGTTATGCCTGCTATGCCCTACACCCGGATGTACATGTACATTAGTATGTTATACCTGCTATACCCTACTCCTGGATGTACATGTACATTAGTATGTTATGCCTGCTAACCCTACTCCTGGATGCACATGTACATTAGTATGTTATGCCTGCTAACCCTACTCCTGGATGTACATGAACATTAGTATGTTATACCTGATATACCCTACTCCTGGATGTACATGTACATTAGTATGTTATGCCTGCTATACCCTACTCCTGGATGCACATGTACATTAGTATGTTATGCCTGCTAACCCTACTCCTGGATGTACATGTACATTAGTATGTTATACCTGCTATACCCTACACCTGGATGTACATGTACATTAGTATGTTATGCCTGCTATACCCTACTCCTGGATGTACATGTACATTAGTATGTTATGCCTGCTAACTCTACTCCTGGATGTACATGTACATTAGTATGTTATGCCTGCTAACCCTACTCCTGGATGTACATGTACATTAGTATGTTATGCCTGCTAACCCTACTCCTGGATGTACATGTACATTAGTATGTTATGCCTGCTAACCCTACTCCTGGATGCACATGTACATTAGTATGTTATGCCTGCTAACCCTACTCATGGATGTACATGAACATTAGTATGTTATACCTGCTATACCCTACTCCTGGATGTACATGTACATTAGTATGTTATGCCTGCTATACCCTACTCCTGGATGCACATGTACATTAGTATGTTATGCCTGCTAACCCTACTCCTGGATGCACATGTACATTAGTATGTTATGCCTGCTATACCCTACTCCTGGATGTACATAAACATTAGTATGTTATACCTGTTATACCCTACTCCTGGATGTACATGTACATTAGTATGTTATGCCTGCTAACCCTACTCCTGGATGCACATGTACATTAGTATGTTATGCCTGCTAACCCTACTCATGGATGTACATGTTCATTAGTATGTTATGCCTGCTATACCCTACTCCTGGATGTGCATGTACATTAGTATGGTATGCCTGCTATACCCTACTCCTGGATGCACATGAACATTAGTATGTTATACCTGCTATACCCTACACCCGGATGTACATGTACATTAGTATGTTATGCCTGCTATACCCTACACCCAGATGTACATGTACATTAGTATGTTATGCCTGCTAACTCTACTCCTGGATGTACATGTACATTAGTATGTTATACCTGCTATACCGTACACCCGGATGTACATTAGTATGTTATGCCTGCTATACCCTACACCCGGATGTACATGTACATTAGTATGTTATACCTGCTAACTCTACTCCTGGATGTACATGTACATTAGTATGTTATGCCTGCTATACCCTACACCCAGATGTACATTAGTATATTATGCCTGCTAACCCTACTCCTGGATGTACATGTACATTAATATGTTATGCCTGCTATACCCTACTCCTGGATTTACATGTACATTAGTATGTTATGCCTGCTAACCCTACTCCTGGATGTACATGTACATTAGTATGTTATACCTGCTATACCCTACTCCTGGATGTACATGTACATTAGTATGTTCTGCCTGCTATACCCTACTCATGGATGTACATGTACATTAGTATGTTATGCCTGCTATACCCTACTCCTGGATGTACATGTACATTAGTATGTTATGCCTGCTAACCCTACTCCTGGATGTACATGTACATTAGTATGTTATGCCTGCTAACCCTACTCATGGATGTACATGAACATTAGTATGTTATACCTGCTATACCCTACTCCTGGATTTACATGTACATTAGTATGTTATGCCTGCTATACCCTACTCCTGGATGCACATGTACATTAGTATGTTATGCCTGCTAACCCTACTCCTGGATGCACATGTACATTAGTATGTTATGCCTGCTATACCCTACTCCTGGATGTACATGAACATTAGTATGTTATACCTGTTATACCCTACTCCTGGATGTACATGTACATTAGTATGTTATGCCTGCTAACCCTACTCCTGGATGCACATGTACATTAGTATGTTATGCCTGCTAACCCTACTCATGGATGTACATGTACATTAGTATGTTATGCCTGCTATACCCTACTCCTGGATGTGCATGTACATTAGTATGGTATGCCTGCTATACCCTACTCCTGGATGCACATGAACATTACTATGTTATACCTGCTATACCCTACACCTGGATGTACATGTACATTAGTATGTTATGCCTGCTAACCCTACTCCTGGATGTACATGTACATTAGTATGTTATGCCTGCTAACCCTACTCCTGGATGTACATGTACATTAGTATGTTATGCCTGCTAACCCTACACACGGATGTACACGTACATTAGTATGTTATGCCTGCTAACTGTACTCCTGGATGTACATGTACATTAGTATGTTATGCCTGCTAACCCTACTCCTGGATGTACATGTACATTAGTATGTTATGCCTGATATACCCTACTCCTGGATGTACATGTACATTAATATGTTATGCCTGCTATTCCCTACTCCTGGATGTACATGTACATTAGTATGTTATGCCTGCTAACCCTACTCCTGGATGCACATGTACATTAGTATGTTATGCCTGCTATACCCTACTCCTGGATGTACATGTGCATTAGTATGTTATACCTGCTATACCCTACTCCTGGATGTACATGTACATTAGTATGTTATGCCTGCTATGCCCTACACCCGGATGTACATGTACATTAGTATGTTATACCTGCTATACCCTACTCCTGGATGTACATGTACATTAGTATGTTATGCCTGCTAACCCTACTCCTGGATGCACATGTACATTAGTATGTTATGCCTGCTAACCCTACTCCTGGATGTACATGAACATTAGTATGTTATACCTGATATACCCTACTCCTGGATGTACATGTACATTAGTATGTTATGCCTGCTATACCCTACTCCTGGATGCACATGTACATTAGTATGTTATGCCTGCTAACCCTACTCCTGGATGTACATGTACATTAGTATGTTATACCTGCTATACCCTACACCTGGATGTACATGTACATTAGTATGTTATGCCTGCTATACCCTACTCCTGGATGTACATGTACATTAGTATGTTATGCCTGCTAACTCTACTCCTGGATGTACATGTACATTAGTATGTTATGCCTGCTAACCCTACTCCTGGATGTACATGTACATTAGTATGTTATGCCTGCTAACCCTACTCCTGGATGTACATGTTCATTAGTATGTTATGCCTGCTAACCCTACACCCGGATGTACATGTACATTAGTATGTTATGCCTGCTAACTGTACTCCTGGATGTACATGTACATTAGTATGTTATGCCTGCTATACCCTACTCCTGGATGTACATGTACATTAGTATGTTATGCCTGCTAACCCTACTCCTGGATGCACATGTACATTAGTATGTTATGCCTGCTAACCCTACTCATGGATGTACATGAACATTAGTATGTTATACCTGCTATACCCTACTCCTGGATGTACATGTACATTAGTATGTTATGCCTGCTATACCCTACTCCTGGATGCACATGTACATTAGTATGTTATGCCTGCTAACCCTACTCCTGGATGCACATGTACATTAGTATGTTATGCCTGCTATACCCTACTCCTGGATGTACATGAACATTAGTATGTTATACCTGTTATACCCTACTCCTGGATGTACATGTACATTAGTATGTTATGCCTGCTAACCCTACTCCTGGATGCACATGTACATTAGTATGTTATGCCTGCTAACCCTACTCATGGATGTACATGTTCATTAGTATGTTATGCCTGCTATACCCTACTCCTGGATGTGCATGTACATTAGTATGGTATGCCTGCTATACCCTACTCCTGGATGCACATGAACATTAGTATGTTATACCTGCTATACCCTACACCCGGATGTACATGTACATTAGTATGTTATGCCTGCTATACCCTACACCCAGATGTACATGTACATTAGTATGTTATGCCTGCTAACTCTACTCCTGGATGTACATGTACATTAGTATGTTATACCTGCTATACCGTACACCCGGATGTACATTAGTATGTTATGCCTGCTATACCCTACACCCGGATGTACATGTACATTAGTATGTTATACCTGCTAACTCTACTCCTGGATGTACATGTACATTAGTATGTTATGCCTGCTATACCCTACACCCAGATGTACATTAGTATATTATGCCTGCTAACCCTACTCCTGGATGTACATGTACATTAATATGTTATGCCTGCTATACCCTACTCCTGGATTTACATGTACATTAGTATGTTATGCCTGCTAACCCTACTCCTGGATGTACATGTACATTAGTATGTTATACCTGCTATACCCTACTCCTGGATGTACATGTACATTAGTATGTTCTGCCTGCTATACCCTACTCATGGATGTACATGTACATTAGTATGTTATGCCTGCTATACCCTACTCCTGGATGTACATGTACATTAGTATGTTATGCCTGCTAACCCTACTCCTGGATGTACATGTACATTAGTATGTTATGCCTGCTAACCCTACTCATGGATGTACATGAACATTAGTATGTTATACCTGCTATACCCTACTCCTGGATTTACATGTACATTAGTATGTTATGCCTGCTATACCCTACTCATGGATGTACATGTACATTAGTATGTTATGCCTGCTATACCCTACACCTGGATGTGCGTGCGTGCGTGCTTGCGTGACTTCTGCCATCCCATCAAAAAAGAAAATCTTCCAGATTGTAGGCCATACGCAAAAAATGGAGATCTGCTCACTTTAGTAGTTCCCTTCATCCTGGTGTTTTGACAAAACTATGGGTGGATTTAGGGTGGCACGTGCCCCTTTGCAAAAAGTGCTACCATACGGTTGTCACATTTTATGTCTGCGAGATGTTTAAGAAGCACCACAGAGTATAAAAATTCAATTGACTGTTTTATGATTTCTCATGGATTAAGAAACTCTGAGGTTGGCAGGTTGTGGTATATTGACATTGAAGTTCGGTGAAAGGTCTGTCACAGTGGAAGCAACAGTGTGAGTAGTAACTGTTTTAGTCTGTTCATGTCATTCAACAAGTGAAACATATGCCACAGCCTATGGAAGGTATTAAGTACATCCTGGTTGGTTCTTATTTTGTTCACAGACAAAGGCCTTTATAATACAAAAAGGAAGCCAAATATATTTGAAGGTAATCAGAAAAGACTGATTAGACAAGGTATAGCAGCCATGGTTTGATATTCGGCACAAACAGATTGTTCAACCATAACATTGAATTACTTCACAAGCATAATCACATGTCAACAACATGAAAGTTAATTGATTAGTTCAATCGTACGTACGTACGTACATATTGCAATTGCAACAGTTAAATGATCCAGGGAGGTCTGAGATCACTATTGTATGGCCTCCCTTTGTGAAGTATGTTTATCTTGTATTATGTTGTCTAATTAGTTGATGTGCTTAGTCTATATCAGACCAGATGATGACTTGTGTTAGGTAGAAAATAAATCACATATAATAAATCCTATTCGCTTAATTGTATCTTAAATAGTAGTTTTTTTATTATTCTGGAAACGTAGTGTTATAATACTCAGAATAGCAACTTTTATAATAATAGCAATACTGTTAGATATACTATATAATGGCAGTACGGCAATACTAGAAAAGCAGAGCACACACATTTCTAGATTAGAGTTGTTGGAGTTGGTATATTTTCTTTGCACAAATAGCAGTTTTTAATGTTACATTCTGAATCATTTTATTTACTATATATATATATATATATGTTACAGTCAATCTGCGTAATCAGTCATTTCGTGTAATGGATGACATGTTTAGGCATTATTTCATTATTATGAAATGACTGGAAAAGAGGTGCAATCATTTCGCGTAATGACTGAAACAGTGTTTCCCCTGGTTAATGACAAGTAATATGGGCAAACTTGCTGTTTTTTCATCTACCTAGCCAGATATTTTCAGAAATGGCCACCTAACAGCTATCTATTTCTCACACTCAAAAATATTTTTTATATTGTGATGAAATTATGATTTAAGATTATTGTTCGGGTTCACTTTGGATCGTGTAGAACACCAGGAATTGAAGTTACTCCACATGGTCGAAACCACTTATCATCAAATTAATGTTCTTATTCCTAGGTGCGCTTTGTGCCATTATACCCAGAGCAAACACTGCACAGTATCAATTACAATTTGTCTTCTATTGTGTATCTTAAATTGAATGTTGGAAAATTAGAATGTCCTATTGTTTTTGTGGAGTCAGGACATTGTGTCCTATTGATTTCAGAGATTCAGGACTTTTTATCCTATCACTTCTTTTTTTTCAGTGTGCATCACTGTGTATTTCGTTTCTATATCAACTTCTCGATGTCACTGCATTGACCAATTTGATACCTGCGAAACATAAGAGCAAATTTAAACTATTATCCAATTTTAATTATAAACTACCTAAGCCAAAATGGTGAGAATAAATAAAAAATATATATATTGTAATATGTTGTAATTGTAATATACTCATAATCGTGATGTTAATCAATGAGTCTTTTATAGTAAACTTAGCAATTGGTTTAACTTCCCTTTTAAATTAATTTGTTTGAACGACTCACGGCTTAATGTGACAAATCATGAAAGGACTTCTTGACTTTTGTGAGACAGTATTGATGGCTTTCATTTGTGCTCACTCTTGCAATTCATGACTAACTGAAGAAAGACCCTTTCATTGTGAACTTCCTGGCTTACATAAAGAGAGGAAGAATTTAATGGAGAAAGGATTAAGGCTTGAATTGGTATCCAATACAACTGTTATGGATATTAGCTTCTTACTGAGAAAACCTTTAAAGGGAATTAGCTATGTGGCTTCAATGTGTAGATCAATGAATGAAGGTGTAACATTTCACCATTACCAGATCAAATTGAAACCACATCATGTTATGCAAGCCACCAACATTGCATGTGGGGCTGTGGAGTAATTTATATGACAACATTCTGGTAAGATTTCATTACTGCGTAATTACATGTTAGCAATGGCACATTTGGAAGATTATTTAACTTTATCTTTCAACCCATACCTCATTTATTATAGGTTGGAATATTTGTATTGATTAAATGGACTACCATCTACCCCTCAAATTGTGAAATGTAAATTTATCACACTTAAAATCAACAAACAATATTCAGCATAAGAAACCACAAATAAAAATTGGTTCTTACTTTCTGAGTATGTAGTATCTATGGCGTGACTTTGAAGATTCATCAGTTGCTGCAAGTTTGAGTTGTTCTATAGTATTGAAATATTCCACTTTGGGAATTATATGTTTTTGACACATTTGAAACCTTTTGTAAAGTTCTTCCTTAAATTGTACTTCGTAATTATCCTGCGCCACTGTGATAGCTATACCAAGAGACAAGTGATTAACACCTACTGATTGTGTTCTTTTTATAGGGAGAGGCAATGCATAATAGCCAATTGAGACTGTCACCATTGTTAGGCAGTTAGCATTACCAGTTGGAGAATGGTTGGGTCATCCATTACCTGTCCATCAAATCAGAGAACACTAGTGAGATAGCTGTCAATCAAAGTGTAAGGTGGAGGGTTAGAATCGTGTACCCAGAGAGGGATAAATTATTACCAAAATGTTGCTGTTTGCAAATATATAGCAAATATTTATTCACTTTGTTTATCTACTTGAGTAATGTGAATGTCTGAAGAATTATGAAAGCTGACATTAAAGGGGAACTGAAGCAATTTTGTGTTATGCCGTATATTTAAATATATATTATCTAACTATGCATTAATGGTGACAGATACTTGCTAATTTATGAGATAAACTGAAAAACTGATTTTGTTCGAGACAAAAATCGACAAAATACATCACTGCGTATCGCCATCTTGTTGTCGAAACGAGTGGTTTGAGTCGCGTATATCTAATCAATGTAAATTTTCGATTTTTTGCGATTTATTTCGTAAATAGGCATTCTGGAGCGAAAAAAAAGATATGGGTCTCTGTTATATATACAAGTGTTTACACACGTCAACAAAATAGCGTTTTTGTTCGTTCCAAATAAAAAAGTTAAAGAAATTACAACAAAACACGCAATAAATCGTGGAAAACGCCACACTTCTCGAACACACGAGACGCTAACCAACGAGAATATGCGATAACGGAATACCGGAACTATTTTTTACTTGTTGACAAGATGGATGCATCGCTTGTGACAGTTTTACCAGATCTGCTACTAGCGATTAGTGGTTTACTGAACTTCCGTAATAGTTGTCTATCTTTGGAGAAATGGAAACCACAGACGAAGAGTCTAGTTCGACAGGCCACACGGAAACAACCGTTGACAGTCGTAAAGTGTCGCCGAATGTGCAGTCAGACTCCAGGTCGGCTTCGCTTTAGACTTTGTTGACGTTGGATTCAGGAAAAATTACAACAGCGCTTTGACTGTCAACGATTCCTGACTAGGTAATGTGATGTGGTGAACCTGTGGAAATTGCGTCCCGATGTCTGCGCACGTTTACGTTGAGTCATCATGCTGCGCCGAGGAAGCTACCATGCCTAGCGCTAGGCTATGGCTATGCAGCACCGTGTGCCCGACCGCCTTGGTGCTTGCATCACCGTACGAAGGCGAAGACGATGATTTTGTAGTGATATGCACAAACAGAGCGGTGCTAGATGTTGGTCTGCTGTCATTGCATGATTTGCGTGCCGACTCATTGATTCGCCCTATAGCTAGCAGGTCAGTAATTCAATTGTTATCGAATCATTGCCATTTTAATAATCATATTTTTTCTGCATATTTCTTTTACCTAGCCCGAGGGCGAGGTCCGAACTACAATGGCAATGCAAGCAGGCTTTTCTCTATATTTTGTATCTAATCTAATGAAGTGTACCGTGACTGTATTTTAATATTGTGTTTGATTTTGTGTTGAATAACATTGATGACAATAATAACATGAGGGTTTATTTAATTAATTATGTGAATATATATATATTCTTAAATGTTACCGTAATCGTGATTGTAATAATTATTGTAATCATGACTACATTAGTAATTGTGATTGCAATAATTACTGTAATCATGATTACATTAATATTCGTACTTGTAATCACCCCTCTCTGTAGCACACCACAACACCTTGTTGTTTGGTGCAATGTAATCATTTAAATAACAATAATTAACTACTGACAGTATGTAATGTTCACAGTTTTGCAACTATTATGGTAATTATGGAATTAGTGCTATCAACTAACCCTGACAAATTATATTTCAGGCTCAGGAAAGGCAAGACAAGTAATCCCATCCTGCGATGTGGGAAGGATCTGTTATGTCTATTCTGAACCGAATTGAATTGATGGAAAGTTTAGCTATGGAGATTGACCTGACACAGGTGAGTGTACTGATAGTCTGATATAGACAAATTGTGAGGCACCCACAGTATGCAGCAGGTCGAAAAACAACCTGGAAAAGTAAAAAAATTCCCACTAAAATATTAATAACTGAATGATGTGAATGCCTTCTTATCCACATCCCACTTCTGTCAACAAAAATATTACCTGCAGCATCTTGCATGTCACTACACACAATTTCATTTATATTGAGACCAACATAAAATATATCAACAGTTTATTCACATAGAAAAACAATTACCAAAGAAATAAGGTTAACTAGAACGACTGAAACCAAGACTAAACATTGACTAAAAACAGTGACTTCTACCACCGGGAAATACAACCTGGAACATGGATATCACAGTTACACACATCATTATTATGCCACAATATATAAAATATACTGGTAGTTTAGCTTAGGAAATAATTAATCTTTATAAAGCCAAGGCATTTTAACTGTTTCACCATCATCATCTGTACCAATGGCAATAGACTACTTGTTTTGATTGGACAGTAAATGTACAATCATGTGTAACAATATTACTTGTTTTGACTGACAGTAAACGTACACCAATCATGCATACCAATACACTACATGTTCCTACCAACAGTAAATGTACACCAATGATCTCATTCTGGAATCTGCACCATTTCACTACTTCTTCTGACAGTAAATGTACACCAATCATGTGTATCCAATATACTACTTGTTCTGACTGAATCTACTACTTGTTCCTACCGACAGCAAATGTAAACCAAGCGTCTCATTCTCTACCAAATACACTACTTGTACTGACAGTAAATGTACACCAATCATATGTATCAATACACTACTTGTTCTGACTGATAGTACTTGCACACCAACCATCTGTTCCAATACACTACTGGCAGTAAATATACACCAATACACTACTTATTCTGACTGATAGTACATGTACACCTAACATATTCAATTCACCTTTCACTCATCCAGGGGTAGAAATCAGCACACTTTCCTGACAGACACCCCAGTATCCGAAAGACCTTGGCTGATAGATCAGACATGAGTACAACCTGTGTCACAGTTTATAGCTGTTTGGTGTGTGGCAGGAGCAGAAAAGTGACATAAGTTTTTCTCACGAATGACAAACTTCTTCTCTTTCTCATAGGTGTCGGAGCTGCTTGAGTCACCCCTTGAGTCACCCTCGGTTATGTCGCTGTTATCACATAGTGTGCATCATCTGCACCAATGTCTTTATTCTCACTGAATCTGATGGAAGCTTCACATAGGAGTAGTCATGATCAACGTTCATTGGTGCAATAATGTCATCCGTGACTACAGCAGCATTCGCGAAGTGTCGCACTTGAAATATCGTTACCGGATCGATTTGCATTTAAGCATCAGTTGTATGTGGTGCCACAGCAGTAGTAGCAGTGATGGCACTAAAGGTGACATCCGTAATGTAAAGATTGACGGCATCACCCGTAGCGCTGGATGCTTCAAAACTAGTACCTGTACTTGTACGAACCAATGGTGAATCCTTCATCTGAAAAGATTACACATACAGTGACTTGAAAATTTTACAAAATTCATCTTTTGCATAATAAAAATTAATCACAATGTGAGAAACTTTCTCTTGTATATATTATTTTTAGAATATAAGAGTGCCAGTGTCATATAGAATGTATAAAGTAATCAACCACAGGGAAAAGCATTTTCCCTATGGAGCCATGTTAATTCAACCAATGGGTCTTTCACTGATCTCTTAATGTTTTTAATGAATCTGTTTGGTCAGTTTGACGAATGCCACTGGTAACATAACCAAACGCATGTAACCAAAATTGTAGCATCCTAGCTCCAAAGTGCATTATATTATCTAATCAACATTGCACTGTTTTCAATGGGCCAGGGAGGTCAAAATTCTATAAGGGGTCCAAATTCCATAACAAAATATGGACCCATAGGTACACTTTCTATGGGGTTCCTTATTTTATATCTGACACTCGATTTAGATAACATAATGCATGAATATTGTTATTGGACCAAATGCAGATCTATGCTTGTGACATCTTTACCTTATAAATGCTGCACGCACACACATATACCTGCCCACACGTATATATATATGTATATATGTAAATATATATATAATTATTAGGTATTATACTGAAAGCATCTGCTAGATAGCATGGTGCATGGACAAAAGCCCCTCCCGACAAAAGCCCCACAGACATAAGCTTGTTTCAATTCAATTATACTGTTCATGACTGTTGCTGTAGTACACAGAGACAAGATATTGTCATGAATATACTTCAGGCATGTGGTCAATTCCATTCCGGAATTGGAACTGACCCTCAATTCCAGTTCCGGAATTGGAATTTACTTCAACATTTTTTTTTAATTGAATTTTTTTTCTGAAATTTATTTTTTGGGAATTGGAATTGATTTTGTTGGAATTATTGACTTGATACTGTTAATATTTACCCTTAAATTTACTTATATTACTTTTAAAATCATATTTGTCTACTATTAGCATGTCACCCTGAATCTGGTAACAGCCAGGAAGTTGTCAACATTACAGCATAGACACTGTCTACTCTGGTATTGAAACATTGTAACCAAGAACAATATAATCAAGCATTTGCATCAAAAAGAAATACTAAGTTACTGTAACAGACAGTAAAACCAAAATCAGACCATTCAGGCCTCATTTTCTTTCTCAATGTACAAGGTTTATTTACAGAGATTGTCAATTAAGGGCACCTGCCTGCTCATTCCCTTTGTGTGAGAGAGGAAGCCTGCCCCACCTGATTGCAGCCCCTTGTTTATCCAAGCCTAATGTTCAGCCCACAAGTTTCCCATACTAAACATGTCACTGGTCACCTGTACAATGCTGTTACATGTGGCTGTAGGGTTTGCCCTTTGTAGTAATTAAAAATGTCCCCATGGAGAATACATGTTGGAGATTAGGATGTTGAAGACTCAAACTTTCCAGTAAATTTGATGAAATATCAATGATACCACAACTGATAGCGATATAAATCCACCTCCTAGTATATTTGCTCCCCCCCCCCCCGGACATCTGCCCCTTTTTTCTATGATAGTTGACAAGTGAAAATCAGTTTGCAGTTTTATCATTATTGCTACAATAACATAACATTCAATGACAAGTCAAAGTCACTTTAGCCTAATGCAATGGCCTATCCCCTGGAGTGTGTATGAGATGATCTTGTCACCAGTTGTCTTCCAGGTATCATTGATAGTCAGATCAGTGGTGGAAGATGGGTTCTTGGGGTGATGCTTCCACAAACAGTGGTGGACAGAAACGAGTCAGAGATCAGCTGGTTTGGAGTGCCCCTGGTATTAGCTGCCTTAGTTTTCAGGTCCTCACGGACCTTGGCAGCTTCTATCTGTGCCGTGTCACCATCATGGTTGCAGGCAGTCTTGTTGATCACATTCTGGATCTGGAGATCAGATCAGTGACCACAGCACCCTTGCATGATCAGGATCGACGCTGGCTTCACTCCCAATGAAGAGTAATCTTGTTGGTCCCCCTTCTTGGTGTAGGAATGACACTCAAAACATAGCTTCTGACCTCCTCAAATGCTAGTAGTAATTTCCATGGTGAAGTTATAAGTGAATTCTGACAACTCTGGCTTGTGCATCCAGTCTTATAGGAAAATGGAGTCACTCCAACTCTCCATGGTAAATGCAATTCAAAAGAAACCTTGTTGAGATGGCTTCTTTCAAATATCCTCAATTGTCCTAACATGTCCAGGTCCTAATGTCACTGGCTTCTTCCACAATTGCAATAAAGATAATCCTTTGATTACAGGATCATCTCCAACTACATAAAGTAATTTACTTGGCTGATCTGGCACAAAGAACATTAATTGCAATTAGGGTAATATATATCTTGAATTCATGTTCAGAAATAAAAAATAAATTAAAAAAACATTTCTTAAAAAAACTTACAAATAATCCAGAAGCTATGGACAGGGGGCAAATGTCCAGATTTTTAATAAGGCAAGGGGCTAATGTCTGGGGGGCAATTGACAAAGGGGCAAATGTCCGGAAGGGGGGCAAATGACCTGGACCCAATATAAACAGGGGAAACTGTTCAAAACTCAGATTAATGACCCAACTGTCCAGGGCTGTCCAAAATGTCTGGTTTTGTTAGCAAAAATCCAGGAGAGGTGTCGCAGCAGAAAGTACATATGAAATGGCTGGATGCCATTTTAAAGTTTTTTTTATGGCAAACCTGATGTGTGTGTGTGTGTGTGTGTGTGTGTGTGTGTGTGTGTGTGTGTGTGTGTGTGTGTGTGTGTGTGTGTGTGTGTGTGTGTGTGTGTGTGTGTGTGTGTGTGTGTGTGTGTGTGTGTGTGTGTGTGTGTGTGTGTGTGTGTGTGTGTGTGTGTGTGTGTGTGTGTGTGTGTGTGTGTGTGCATTTAACGAACAATAATTTTTTAATCATATCTAATTAAATATGATTGTGCACACGTGACAAATAAAACTGTGTTAAAACGAATTGGATTTGAATTTTTCTTTAGCCTAGGATTTTAACAGTTGGAATTGATTTTTTGCAAGGCGGAATTAGAACTGATTTTTTTTGAATTGACAAAACAGAATTGACCCCATGCCTGATATACTTCCTTCATATGTATAGCTTGTACTAATACTATTGTGGGTTGCCGACAGTTGCCCCCTCCCCCCACGATATTCATTACAGTTTTATCAGTTGACTTAGAATAAAATGTAATTAATACATCTCTATGAACTTCCGGTTATTACATGTGGGGTTTAATCTGATCAATAAAGCAAATTAATTTTATATAATTTTGCCTTATTGTCAAGTCACAAGAATTCAGACAGAAATTGTAAAGTGTCATTATAGAAAGCAGACATGTAATCTGACAGTGTTCAACTGGGTAGACGACGATGCCTTAGTTAGTTTCCTTTCCAGCTAGACATTGCATGGGTGAAATGCATTTTATTTAAATACTTTAAAAAAGTTTTTGTAACTGCATTTGCACTTAATCACAATGAAAGTATTTGTATATTTTAAATATTTCCATAAAGAATTTGAAATGTAAACAGCAACAGTAGGCTTCTGTTGCACTATAGTCTATACTGTCTTTTGGTCGTGTTTCTCCCATGCATCTAACCCCCCCCAGGCTTAGCCTTACGCTTGCTGCTTGCTCTCTAGGCATTTAGAACACAGGAGTATGAGACTTATTATGACTGTCAATAAATAATATCAAATTATTTTCTTGAATAATTTTGCCTAGTACATACGCCATGGCCCATGTTATAAGGTTGCAGTATATCCTGTAGCACTTACTGAGTTATTGTTATTGTTTTGAGTACGGCCACGTATTGACGGTACGTCTGATCACGTCGAAAATAAATCGGCGGATTGGAAAACACTCGTAATTATATCAAACTATTAACACTTACTCGCACTTTATTGTATTCATACATTTCGATTTACTGTGGGTTATATATATGCTGACGTTGAAGCACAGCTGTGCTTATTGGGGTGGAACTATATTGTAATCGTAGTGATAAGTCACAATGGTAACGGTAATCCAATTTACTAACCTGGTTTCGGCTCGTCGCTTCCTACGCATCGCTCTGCCCTCTGATATCTGACGTTTCCTTGTCGCAGAATAGTCTGTAGATGCATGGTCATATGCGAAAAAAAAGATCTAAGATGGAACGGTGTCTTTGACCAAGAATGACATCTTGATGCTCACCGTCTGTCCATGCTCATCACATAGTCTTTTGTCTTGTAATCTGCATCGGAAAAGTGGTCACTCGCAGAGCCTGCGGCTGGCGGACACGGCAATTTCCGCATTTGCAACCACCTTTTCCGCTGCAAATTCTTCCTCGGAAGTCGATCAAAAGTTTTTTCCTTGCATTTGTAGTACTAGTTGATATATCCAGGAGCCATCCAGTGCACACCAGTTTTCTTTTTATTCGATTTTCCATGCGTTTCGGCCGTTTTTCCGAGAGGTTTTTACTGTGTGAACGCGGTGCCAGGAGCTCGTACTCAAACCACTCTGCCGCTGAGCCCCCCGCAGAGCAATATGGCGCCGCCCAGCGAAGATAATGGCAAAGTTAAAAAGGATATTACAAAATTACCGTGGCGTTGCGCCCATCATATAAGGGTGATATATACTGTAAATGGTATGTTATTATGTTTGGGCTATGGTTGTTCGAGTGCTTCACCCCCCCCCCTTTAATACTCAGTTAACATTAGAACAATATATAATGACAAAAGTACACAAATTGTTATTACACAGTATGACTGTAATGGTCACCAGTCAAACTGTAATAACAGTGCCTTATTACGCGAAATGACTGGAATTTTCAGTCATTTTGCAAAATGCCTGAGTGAAACACTCATTTCGCGTAATGCCTAAACATGATAGTCATTACACGAAATGACTGATTACGCAGATTGACTGTAACACACATATATATATATATATATATATATATATATATATATATGGAAAACATCCATTCATACCAGAGCTTCGTATGTGTTAATGTTTTCCATGACACTTGTTGGGAGATCTATTATTGTGGTGTTGTATGTCTGATACAAAGATTGCACACATTTTAGTAGTTTATATTTGAATGTCATTGTCTTGAGGAACATTTGTGACTTTGTCAATGAAGTGTTACATTTTTGTGCCCGTCATTGTTATCTTGGTCACATTGATATATTCTGTGGGCTTTTAGTTTAAGTAAAAATCTTTGATGTGGCACTTTATCGAAAGCTTTCTGGAAATCTAAGCAGACAACATCCACTGTTGACCCATCATCTATCCACTTTGTAATTTCTTCCAAAAACATAAGAGATTGGTTAGACATGACCTTGCTTTTAGGGACCCATGTTGATGTGTATTTATTAATTTATGTTTTACAAGATCATGAATACACTATTCCCGAAGAAAATTGAGAGGAGATGGACATGGAGAAGACCGGAAGGAAAAACGAAGAATGAAATTGACTACATCATGACTGACAAGCCGAACATGATCACATATGTAAGAGTCATAAACCGTATAAACATTGGAAGCGACCATAGAATGTTGATGAGCAACATCAGGTTAGACACGAAAGCAGAAAGGAAGAAGCTGCTAAGAAAAAAGAAACCACCAAAAGTCGACACTAGAGAAATTGGAATTAAAAAGAACGAATTCCAACTCGAACTGAAAAACAGGTTCACTGCTCTACAAGAACTGGATGATATCGACACTAAATGAAAACATGACAGAAATGATCCAACAGACTGCGACAAACATAGCCAAACAAAACACCAAACGGGACAAGTCTAGATTATCACATTCATGTCATAAATCAACTGAAGGAGAAGTGCCGTGAATTCAACATACTACTCTGTATAGCATTCATTGACTATGAGAAGGCATTCGACTCGGTACAAACCGAGGCAATACTGTCTTCACTCCAAGACCAAGGAATAGAAGATGCACACATACAACTCATGAAAGATATATACACAGACAGCTCTGTGACAGTACATCTTCACAAAGAGAACGAGAAAATAAACATCAAAAGAGGAGTACGATAGGGGAATACCATCTCACCCAAACTATTCACATGAACACTCGAAAGTATCTTCAGAAGATTAAACTGGGAGAACAAAGGCTTGAAAATAGACGGAGAATATCTTAACCATCTCCGTTTCGCAGACAATATCTTCCTGTGCACCGAAACACCACAAGAATTATAAATGATGCTACAAGAACTATGCGAAGAAAGTAACCTAAGCGGCTTGAGGATGAACATCTCAAAAACAAAAATAATGGTGGAAGACAACACCCCAATATGCGTTAATAACACTTAGATAGAGAATGTGGAGAGTTATGTATACCTAGGCCAACGCTTCAGCCTTAGGGACAATAACCAAGACAAGGAAATCCTACGACGAATTACATACTGTGCGTGCGTGCGTGCGTGCGTGCGTGCGTGCGTGCGTGCGTGCGTGCGTGTGTGCATTTTTGTTGATTAAAATCTGCATGCATGCAGAAGGGAAACATGCTGTTACAGCAGCATAAATTAGAGAATACTTCTTACAGTTAGAATGGACACATGGAATAGGAAGTAGACAGAACATATGTGTGAAGCAGTGTGGTACTACCCAGAATGGGGCCGTGGTACTACCCAGCCTGACTGGGGCCGTGGTACTATCCAGCCTGACTGGGGCCGTGGTACTACACAGCCTGACTGGGGCCGTGGTACTATCCAGCCCGACTGGGGCCGTGGTACAACCCAGCCCGACTGGGGCCATGGTACTACCCAGCCGGACTGGGACCATGGTACTACCCAGCCTGACTGGGGCCGTGGTTCTACCCAGCCTGACTGGGACCGTGGTACTACCCAGCCTGACTGGGACCATGGTACTACCCAGCCTGACTGGGACCATGGTACTACCCAGCCTGACTGGGGCCGTGGTTCTACCCAGCCTGACTGGGACCGTGGTACTACCCAGCCTGACTGGGACCGTGGTACTACCCAGCCTGACTGGGACCGTGGTACTACCCAGCCTGACTGGGACCATGGTACTACCCAGCCTGACTGGGAAGTTATCAAGAGTCCAACAATGTTTCATTTATGTGTGGCACACCCGTATATGAGATATGTCAATTTTATTTATAAATATGGTCACATTGCTGGCATTAACACCACTATTAGATTATTTATTTCATGCTTTTCTCATATTCATTCTACACTGTGCGTGCGTGCGTGCGTGCGTGCGTGCGTGCGTGCGTGCGTGCGTGCGTGCGTGTACATCAAGTGAAATGTTAGAAAATAGAAAGCACCAGTAATGGCATACATAATAATATGAAGACTTATTTTGTGTCTAAATCCTCTACTGTTCATTTAGGATTTCCTGGAGAGAGTGATTATGGCATGCTTTAATTAAAACTCAGGCAAGTTGTACCAATATGAGTAATGCAGTTGCTCAAGCTAGGTATGCTTGCAGATGGAACACGTATGGATCCCTTTAATATTTCTTGCAGACACTGGAGACACTGTGCACATGCAGATAATATTACTTGAATGTTATTTCAGCTCGCCAGCACTAAACCAAGTGATAACACGGCAGACAGTTACGTCAAAGATTAGTCCTGCAGTCATTATTTAGAACACTCAGTAGATATGTGAGAAAAATGAAGGCGTCTCGTTTGAGTTGGATTGAAGTCACACCCTTGATCGGCATTGACTTGCACAGTTTTTACCATTTTGGATATCCACTATTTTAATCCTTACCAGATCCAATGACTGAAGTCAATTCTTTCGATTATTTGAACAAAAATAGCATTTTTTATTAAACAGACTGCGCACATTACTTAAACTTGTCACACACTACACCTCTTGACATAAATGAACCAGATTCGCGATGGGCTGAACCATTTGAGGAAGCAGCTTTAAACAATTTATGGAAATGTATCGTAGGCCTAGCATTGAAAATAGTCGTTTCTTTATTGTCACTGGTGAAAGTAAACATTTCTGTATCGACTTCAGTAATGCTGTGTTGTGTATTTCTGTGTGCAGATAACAAGAACCAGGCTGGCTGAGCGTACAGGAAATCTCGCTGCGACATTCAGGTCAACATGCAGGAGTGTAGACTGGTCGACGTTGTAAATAAAACGTTATTTTGTCGTCAACAATCGTGATCTGTCTTCTTTATTCACGTTGTTAGGTTAAATGTGTTGGCAATCCACAAACAGTACCGTTTGCTGCAGACATTTCATGTGAGCCAATTTGACATACAGAATCCATCATTTTCAGAAATTCGACAGGGGCCTAATGTGCATTAGCTTCCTAACCATGCAAAAAAAATTATTCAGTAAACGAATCAGCATAGCTTACATAAACACGCACATTTGACGAAGTAGTCGCGCTGAATTGTTGAAGATTAGTACTGCAATGGAGTGGGTCGCTCGTGACAACTACAATTTTCTGGGATTTTTTAATCAGTTATTCTTGTTTTAGTTATATTAGTGATGACTTCCCCCAAATTAGAGTCGCAATGTGTTAAACGTGTGGATGTGCGTGAAGTTTGATTGCGAAATGTGACACTACGTGAATGTATTAATTTGCTTAATGTGTATTTCCTATCAAACAGTCAGATACTTACACATGCTCGTTGTCCGTAACTGGTGTCAGAGGCGCCAGGTTAATAATTGGGAGGACGGAGATTGTTTTATCTCCTCGGGGAAATGAAACAATGGACGGAGGGTTGGGAAGAGTTTTTGGAAGAGACTGTAGCCACTGAAGAAAATATGGAATTGTTTCAAAAAGGAAGTGAAAAAGAAGGAATCGGGAGATGTGAAAACAACTAGAAGAAAAGAAGGCGATGTTCTTCCCAAAGCAGGGGATCTGGCACGTCTACGGTGTTCTGGGACACTTCTATTTTTAAGAATTATGCCCAGACTGCGTCTACGAGAACATTGAGCGAGAGTAGGAAAACCCGTCGAAGGCGCATAAATACAACGACTCATCCAATTGGTCTCATCTGGAATATGTGATAATATAAACACAACGTTGCAGTTTCAATATAATATTACTTCTCGACTTGAGACCGAGAGTAACATACCTTAGCCGTTGCGCGCTATTGGTCTTTATTTTTTAGAACGTCTCGGTACAACTCCCGAAAGTGCTAAATCAATCCATACATACGCGTGATAGAAACGAGCTTGGCTGTGAATCGGCGAAACAACGGATGAATATTGTTCCTGCGGTCCGCTAGAGTACTGGGGATGCGCGCTTGAAGCCAGTCGTTGCCGCCTGACATGGAATTGCATGCATGCGTGTAGGTCTACACTTACATCAATACGCATCGTTATAATATTAGCCATCTGAAAACGGATAAATACATGTGTGCATGTTCGTGTGCATGCTTCGAAATGTTTACCTATGCGTTTATTAAACGTTTCTTAAACAGTTTCATTTAGATCCGTATACATTACGAATTGCATCAACGAATTATGCCTACTACGTGTTCACCAAGTCTGATACTTGTTTAATGGTGTGTGCTTAATCATTTGAACAGAGGAGCTATGTAAAGTAGGCCGAAAAAAAAATCATTAACAAGGAATGTAGTTCGTGCTTTGGTCCAACTGTGCGTGCCGGCGTTGAATGTTTCGTCAGCGGTATGGAGTGGTTGTGTCTCACAGCTGAAGGAAGTTTGTTCAAAAATAATCTAGCATAATAGGCCTTGTGGGTATATCGAAATAATAAACTTGTTGTATTGGACCATGTTTGCATTACGGCGTTAAGCCGTGTACATTTGTAACGGTGTTAATAAAGATTGATTGATTATCGATTATTAACGGCACGGTTAGCTCCTGTCGGATCAATCTCGAACTTGAGATGATCGGCACTGCTTAGTTTGCCTAAATACAGGTCGACGTCTGCTCAGCGGCACACGGATGGAAGCAGAAGATGTCCTGGACGTGATGGCGCTCCCCTCTCTACATGTGTGGTATCATGGTCTTGTAACTGCTGAGCGGCATCTGGGTAGGATTGCTCGTTAGTTTCCCGCTGTGCCAGCCGGCATACTGGCCTAACCGGATCTGTCGGTATTATTAACGTGTGATTTGACGTAACTAAATCATCGCAGTCGGACGACGGCGGTCTGATTACGGCCTTGTCGCTTATCAGATACACCTGCAGCAATGCCACGGCTAATCACGACATAGACGCGCCGAGACGAGACAATGGTCGTTATTATCTCTCGTAAATGGAGCACGTAGGCATGCACGCTCACGTATGGATGCACGCGCCGTAGGCATGTACACATGCACGCTCACGTATGGATGCACGCGCCGTCTCAACTAGTGGTCATTTTAACGTCGTCGTTCGCCAACAAAGGATTCGAGTGCACTCTTAAAATGTCACCTGTTGAGCGAATAGTCGGATTGTTACCCAAGCTCGAAGACTAGAGATATACAACTTAGTGCACTGCAGATAAATGCACATTAAACACGACACAATCAGGCGAGTCGCTTTTCATTGAAAGGATAATTAAATCGACGTCGATATTAAATTGGTTTTCGCCGATGTAACCTGCTTCCACTTGAACGATTATTGGCATGACCCTCGCCAGATCAAAGCTGCCGGATTTCAAAACTGCGTCTATATGTACAAAACGTAAACGCCGTATTCTTGGTGTGTGTCATCTCTCGCGTGGTGTCCACTCACTGCCGCCCCAACCGTGGGGCGACATACTCGGATTCTAATCAGGCGAGCATAATCAAGCCTTTAATTATGCCTGCAGTGAATCTGTTGCACAAACCCAACCCGGTTTATGACAGAAATATTGTTAATTGACCCTCGTTAACAGCAAATGATTGACTGTCGTTCACCTGTTATGTCGCCGCCAGAGGGGTAGTAAAACTGACGCTACAAGTAGACACATCGGTCATTGGCGTGTTGTTGACGTCGGCAGGCACATCTTGACGCAGACTCGAAGATGCTGCTGGGTGATACTGCGATTTGTTCGAGTCGGCTGTACCTGTCAGTGCTGTCGGACTAGGGACATCAACTAATGCTGTATTCGACGGATGTGGGTCAGAATTACAGTTACTATGTGTGTGCGTTTTGTACATATAATTCGACAGCTAAAACAAATGTTCTAGAACATTGTTCGTGAACTGTACGAAGGTGACCAGCGTAGAACGTTGAACACGGTAGCGGAGCGGAGGATGTCTTCGGGCGAGCGTTGTTCGCTGTTGCCGGCGTTGGCGACGCGGCAGGCGGCCGGCCTGTGCAGGAGAAACGGACTGCGTCCGGTCGGTGTCAGGGACTGCATGGCATGGCCTGTTGACGTTGCCCCAGAGATCGAAGTCATCGCCAGCACCCCGTCGGGGGCAAGCTTCCTGCCCAAGAGAGCCGCGCTAGGTAAATCACAGACACTTGGCATTAGACTGCCGAGTATCCCCGTATCGGCGGTGAAGAAGCCGACAATCAGCATGGAGTCGGTGGGGCTGGCGTTGTGTGGCTGGCCAGGCAGCGACGAGCAACGCAGCGGGGAGACGAACGCCGTGAAGCGGGTGGTGAATGGTGTCGCACGAAGAACGGTTCTTGAAAATGGTGACACTGCTGACTACCCCCGTGGTACGTCGCTACCAACTAGCGGTAAACTACAACGCGACTTTCTCGGCTCTGGAGGAAACCCGACGAGTCGTAAACTGTCAACCGGACACCACAACTTGTCGCCAGGGAATGCCCGTGTGAACATGACTGGTAGAAAACTTGAGCTGACCGGCGAAGACGCTCAGGTGAACAAAAACGGTCGGCCCCAAATTGGCAATATTAATCACCACAGCGAGATATCACAACGGACTGTAATAAAACAAACCGTTGGAACAAACGACATACAGGTAAAACCTGATGCTGTCCACGCGAACGCATCATCAAACGACAATGGTAACGCAACTGACTCCCGTAAGATGACGCTACCTACGACAGGTAAGCTTCCACTTACGCGTAAGCCACGCGTCGGGCTGCTGCACCGCGTCCGCGTGTCGCGTGTTCCTTCGGGCAACATGAGCGATCTGATGGCTCACCGCTTCCTGTCGGACTACATCGAGCGGCAGGCCGAGGCGAATAAGCGGCGCTACTTAGCCGAAACCGAACGACTGAACGCGAAGCGACGCGCAAAGCTGGTGCGCAGCAACAAGACATCCGAGCTGCGAGCCAACCGGCCTAAGATAGCGCCGCTCCCCGGTCATCAGAGGACGCTCTGGAAAATGGCAAAGTTCACGAAGAAAGCGCAGCCGCATTTCACTACATTCCGACGCGGACAGACGCAATCGCAATGCGGAAAATCCGCCGCTAGCGGTAGCAGCGGCGCCGAAATGTCGCAAGATGGCGCCGACACACTTTCAGACGGCACTGTGACAAGTAGTCTCGCAGATACGTCACCAAATGCTGCTCATCTAGACTCAGCGCTTGCTGATGCCGAGCTCTCTCCCGAGTAGCGCGGACACAAGCTTCCCCTTTCTCTTCTACCACATGCTATGGACAATTCGACGATTCAACCCAAACACCCGTAACCGGCTGAATTGTGAAGCATTTAGCGTGGACATGTTCGGTAGTACCTTATAGGTGTGTTGGCTATGCCACAAATCCATTACATGCTTTAATGTCAGTGGGATACAACGCTTAAAAGTGACCTGTATCCTATATTGTGTGGTTTTGTTTAATTAATGAAATGTATCCAGGCAGCAACCTTTGTGGGTTTGACCATCGGTCAAAGTTTCCATGGTTATGTGTGGTGCAATATGTACGTATTTTAGTGATGATTGTCCCAACATAGGAGATAACAAGAGTGTATGTCAAGAAGTTTATTTAAGTTGTTCCGCAATAAATGTCACAAATGAGTGAGTTGTGCTCTGTGTAGTTAAATGGTTAACTCCATGCCACATAACTAGTGGCTTCGCTGAAGGAATGGTTCTCAACCGCATTTTGTTACGTTGATGGAAGGATGAGAGAACAAATTAGCGAAATAAAGCAACTCGGGGAGGATATAGTGGGACAGGAGAGAAGGCGTCTTGGTCCACTTTCACAAGTAAATATAATACATATGACATACCTTTATATAAATGTCCGTTGTAAATAATGTTGATGGTAAAGTGTTGGTTTTAGGAAGCTGGCCGGCTGTTAAGTCATACAACGATGATTGAACCAAAAACGTTTAAATTTGAAATGACTACATTGGTGTGCATAGATGCTAAAGGTAGTCAAGCTAAAGGTAGTCAATCTAAAGGTAGTCAGGCTAAAGGTAGTCAAGCTAAAGGTAGTCAAGATTAAATAATCGAAATTGTGCAAAATAACATAAATAGAAGCAAATGTTTAATATATCAATGAACCATCTAAATTATAATATAAACCGACCTAAGTCAGGAGCCGAATTGACGTATCCAATAGATTAAAAATAAGCTCATCAAAATATTGCATAGCGGATTCATATATTCCGACGACTACACCATAATCTGGTGTTCGTCGAATGACCGTGTAGCTACCAGGACATAGGCGTACACATGTCTGCAGTCATGTAAATTACGTTTTACCGTTACCTATCTATGGTAAATCAGTGACATAACCTTTGAATGTATATGTATTTGTACCTAATTAGATGCGAGTAGCTTTTCGAACCAACCTTTTATGGCAAATAGCGGGCTATGACAATGAATATCTAATGTCGCGGCAATATTTATGCAGCGCATTGTTGGCAACGATTTCTAAATGGTTATATTGTGCTTTAGTGGTTTAGTGTAAATGCAGCATATATATCTACTCACCACTGCATAGCGTTGATGTTGTACACAAAGTGCACACCGTATCGATGTTGTACACCATGTGCACACCTTATCGATGTTGTACACAATATGAGCAAACATATTGCTTTTCAGAAATAAAGCCGTACACGGGGTTATTCCTTGTTCATTTGTTTTGTTCTTCAAATGTTTGTTTGCTGCAATGTATGAAAATATTATGTCTCCTCTTACACTCCATTGATCAATGTATGAAAATATTATGTCTCCTCTTACACTCCATTGATCAATGTATGAAAATATTATGTCTCCTCTTACACTCCATTGATCAATGTATGAAAATATTATGTCTCCTCTTACACTCCATTGATCAATGTATGAAAATATTATGTCTCCTCTTACACTCCATTGATCAATGTATGAAAATATTATGTCTCCTCTTACACTCCATTGATCAATGTATGAAAATATTATGTCTCCTCTTACACTCCATTGATCAATGCTAAATCATTCCCTGGTCGTGTTCTCACTTCAAAACTAACCATGTGCAACTAAAATAAAGAATATCACACCAGTGGTCTACTCAGAATGTGTTCTACAAGTGGGAGATTCTGCTAATTTCTCCGGTTGACTGGGGCTGACATGTTAACCGACAAGCGCATGCGCAGTTCTATGAAGTCGGGATAACCTAGACTACGTGTGACGTATTAAGAAAGGCCGGCATACACATAGCCAACTCACAGTATCAAACAAACGTTATGTTTTTACAAAAAGAGGACTAGTTTAGTAAACAAAGGCCAACATATGTTACATAAGTTGAGCTTGGATGCAAACAACATGGCCATACCCTATTGGCAAGTACAGGAATATGTGTATAAAAATATATTTCCATTTGGCGAGTGAATGTTGCCAGACTATGACACTCGTGACGCAGAGTTATCTAGCAGAAAGCCTAAGGCATTTTTGCTAGTATTCTTAATTGTAGTTGCAAACGTAACTGTTAAGGTGCATAGGCCCAAAACCATGCCTTTTGTTTCCCTTTATTCAATACAGTCAAATCAGTTAAACAAAACAATTAATAAAAGGAATAGTTTCTTGCATGATCGCAACTTAATAAACTTTTATTATAAAGGAAGAACACATAATTCTGTGATTAGTGGCGCGACTGGTGAAGTTGAGCCGATAACGAGACTACGTTTTTTCTTTTACTGATGAGGTAGGCGTTAAATATGTTAACTGTACCCGTTAAAGCTGTCACTTGTAATTCGGTTACAGTGAAGATTCCGCTCACCCGTGACGCCACGTGCTCGATCAAAACCTAGTGATATGCCGCACACGGAAACTGTAATAGATCATCAACACATTGTGTGAATACAAGTTCAAGTTTTATTCTCTAATATCATACAATGGTGTATGGGATAAATATACAAAACCAAGAGTACTTGAAAGTACTCAAAACATTTAAAAATAATAAGAACAGTCAATGTTAGTTAAGCTTACCAATTATGATTTTGATTAACTCACAAATTCTTATTAGTTTGTTTAAACTATGAATATTAAACAACACAGATAATTTGAAAGAATTAGTTAGAAGTGACGCGAGTTCGCTATGGCAACGCAGTCGTGCCTTTGTTTTGTTACGTGACAAAATTTTCTTTTATGCTGCCAAGTACATCAGAGAAACAAACATAAAAAAGTATTGCGCATTTATGCAGATAGGCCCTAATCATACAGACATCAGTTGTAATCTTTATATCAATGCACCTCGTACGAAGACAACGACATTATATGAAACAGCTCTATCTCTTTGTGCGAATGGCGAACTGCTTACTGGCCACCGGGTAAGGTAGTAAGCGTCTGATTAACGGGTAACCAGCCATGCCAAGATGCGCTTGTTTCTCCCCGCCAGCGCCCGAGGTGATCCCGGTCGAGATAGCCACGGAACCCATCGATGGACAGAAGCCGGGCACCAGCGGACTGAGGAAGTCGACACAGATGTTTATGGAAAAGAATTATACTGAGAATTTTGTAGCAGCAATGCTGGAAGCGATGGGTGCATGTCTGAAGCGGAGCACTTTAGTTATTGGCGGCGATGGCCGATTCTACTGCATCGAAGCTGCGTTGAAAATCATTCAGATGTGCGCTGCCTACGGGGTAAGTTATTTCAAACAAAGATGCTTGAAATAAAAACATCAGTCTTACTCCTCAAATGCAAAGATAATGTCTTAAGGTAGCTGGGGTGGCTATTATATATGCCTGTCTTGAATTGATTCGTTTCAGTAGAAGTTTTTAAGATAAATTAACCACATATTGTAATTGAAATACTATAATATAGTATTTAAAAGAAATTAGAGTTTTTCATTTATTTGGTTATGTTACATGGTTTTTAAAACATTTTTGTAAATGTAAAAAATGGCCACTAAAAACGTTAACTAGGTTTAATCGTTTTGAGATAATCCTCAAAGAAATAATCGACATACATATAAGCATGACAGTGTAACTGATAATTTTACGGCAGATTTTGGTTAACATAAACCAATTATGAATGAATTCAACAAAAGTTGAATGACAGCCTAACGTGGCAGTGTATTTTTGACACAAACCCTTCACCAATCGTAATCTGTTGTATTACGTTGCGAGCACGTAAGACGCGTTCATACGCAAAATTGCAACGTCGTGAGTGTTGTAGTTTTTCTCAAACAATATTTTAAACATCATTTCCTGGTTATTAATGAAAACACAATTTTAACAAATGTTTTTTTTTTTTTTTTAATTTACAGCGTTACTGGTGTTTTATGTATTGTTGACAAGACATACTGGCCATGTGTATTGTAATATTGACATGTCCCCTTAATTTGGGCCACAATAGCGCTTGACTCTGTCGTGTTGTCGTCTATGGTATCAGGTTACGCCAGCCATCTAACAAACACGTGGCAGGGTGTGTATACGGTCATTTTGATTGGTCCATTATCCCTCGGGGTCACCAGGTCACATACGCGTCGCCATTTCCGTTCGTGTCAAAGGCATGATAAACTACGTTAACGCTCACTGAATGCTGACATTTGCTTGTTTAAGTACATGATTTAGTTAGGTAGATATAATACTGATGTGTACTAGCATTACAGTAGCCAGACGAACGAATATAGCTGGTTCGCATATCGTAGCGCACGCGGTCGTTACTATGGAAACATTGTCGTTTTTCCGGGAACTCATGGGGATTTCCAAAAGGACTGCGTTTTTAAAGGATGGATTGGCGAAATATGCCGAGTGATTTTTTTGTGGTGTCGACGTTTAGCTCAATATATCTTACCATATTATGAAGAAAAGAAAAATTCAACTGACACTAGCCGCTCCAGCCACCTTAAAATCTACTCTCCTTGCGATTCAGTATCTGTAAACCTAGATCAACCTGAAGGAAAGTAACTAAGTTAAGTCATATAGCAACTGAATACGAAGTCTTAAAATACTACTAATAAACACTTACGAAATCCTACGATAGCTGCGATGTTGTGGCATATTAAATCAAATGTCACACGAATCGTACACCATATCTATTTCCATAATTTGTACCGCCTCAAGAAATATCATGAATGATTAACTTATTTACTTTAATACTTACTTACTTGTGCTCATGGATGGCACATTTCGCTCGCCACAACATTATGGCCAGTTCCTTCTGTCTTGGGCTCTCCTTGCCGGTGTGTTCCATGTCAACCCAGACGCCTTCAGTCCTTCAGTCATAGTTCTGCTCCTTTTCCTCTTACCTTCTGGGGTGTAAGTAGAGGCTGAAGACATGATCGAGTCATTTAATTTTCCCATTTTCAGGATAATGCAAATGCTTGGTAGAGTCTGGTATTGTGGAAACAGGCAAGATAGCATCTTGCTGTATTGTCCACCAGAACTTTTAGTTGTAGAGGACCACGAAGTAGGACATTTACACTAGTAGATTCTGAGTTTTGTCTTTCGGGAGTACACTGAGGACCTCTATAGATGTTGCGGCTTTCGGCCCTGGCTTTACCCAATCGTATTGAGGTTTCCCGTTCTGCACCTCCACGAAAGCCAGTGCTGTCCAGGTAAGAGAACTGCTGGACGTACTTCAGGTTGATGGTTGTTGAACATGCTGGGTTTAATTGTTTAGATGTTGTTTATGATGACACTAATTTTCTTTGCATTAATGGTGAACGCAAAGAAGGTTGATGCAAGAGTGTTTCTGTTATTCGTTGCGTATGTTCCATATAGTATTTAGTCGTTCTCTGTATGATTGTCCTGAATCCTTCTTATTCAGGTCTGCGAAGAAGCATGTCTATTGTTGAATTCATTCGCGTCATAATATTGTTGGTGGAAATTTTGCTTGGTTCACTTTCTTTAGAACTGTTACAGGACCCCCGAGCGGTATGGGGTTTGTTTTGATTTCGAGGTCGTGAGTGGTCAGGTGCGGTAACAGCGACGCCGAAGTCAAAGCAAACTTTGTTGTCCGAGAAGTGCGGTCGAACGATGAAGCATAGATAAAGTGATACAGTATTCAAGTTACGCCAATGCGGTTACAACAACACGCACCTTAAACGGACCAATTACTTGTCTAAGCAGATACAAACAGCTGCAAAATTAGCCACAAGTTTCCCGCCGGCCCAAGAACAGCAGAACCTCCTCGTCATCGGGTAAGACATTTAAGGACACCACGGGGATTATCCCGAACCCTGTATGCCAAAAGATACTTGACTTGACTTATACCCTTGACTTGTGGAGCATAGGTCGACCACAAGCTTCCTCCACTTGGCCCTGTCTCGGACAAAACTTCCAGCTGGCCCCGGGAGTGTCCCAACGGTCGCCCCTCAGTCTCCACAGACCTTCTCCAAGTGGAGCGGGGTCTTCCTCTCTTCCGTTTCCCTTGTGGGTTCCATTTTAGAGCATGGCGTACCACGCTGGACGTTGGTTTTCGCCGGGTGGGGCCAAGTTTCTTCTCTTGATCTGGGCTTCTTCTTCTGCTTTTGCTTGTCCCGTTCTTCTCCAGATTTCTTCGTTTGTGATTTTGTCCTTCCATTTAATGTGAAGGATGGCCCTCAAGCATATGTTAATGAAGGTCTGCACTTTGCGTGTTAAAGCTTTTTTATGTGCCAGGTTTCACATGCATAAAGAAGGACTGACTTTACGTTGGTGTTTAAAATCCGAAGCTTGGTCTTGACGGAGATAACCTGTGAAGTCCAAATGGGTCTCAGGGTCTTAAACGCTGCTGTTGCTTTCCCTATCCTGCTTTTAAGGTATCGGTCTGTGCCACCGTCTCTGCTAACAACACTTCCCAGGTATGTGAACTGTTTCACGTCCTCTATGTCCTCGCCCTTCAACTGGATGCTATTCTTGTTCACGTGATTTGCTCTCATGGTCCTGATTTTCTTTTTTGCTGATCTTCAGACCCAATTTGCAGCAGACTCATACAGTGATGTCACCTTGTCCTGCATGTTGTCATGACGATGTGAAAGTAGTGCGACGTCATCTGCAAAGTCAATATCCTCTAGCTGTTAGGAGAGTGTCCACTTGATTCCCCGCTGGCAACCTTCTATTGTTGATGCCATAATCCAATCAACTGTCTGCAGGAACAGGAATAGGGAGCTTGAACAGGTGGCCATGTCTCCAATCCTCTGGAATATCTTCTTTAACCCAGATCTTCCCAAAGAGCCTGTAAAACAGTCCACTGATGTCTCTGTATAAGCTTTTATTGCTTCTGGTGGAATCCCATCTGGGCCCGGTGCTTTCCAGTTCTTCAACTGCAGGATTGCTCTCCTGATTTCCTGGTTTGATGTCCTGTCGGTGTTGGTGCAAAGTGGTGTTTCAGCCGGAGGTATATCTGGAGGCTCATCAGGTGAAAGACGGTTTAGTAGTTCTTTTAAATACTCTTTCCATCTGTTGAGTTCGTCTGCTTGGTTTGTCAACACCTGTCCAGTTTTTGTCCATAACATGTTGTTCATCTTTACTACGTGTACCCGTTAGCTTCCGTGTAATGTCATACAGTTCTTTCAGATTTCTTTGTCCTGCGACTTCTTCTTCCTTGGCCGGCCAGTCTCTCTACAAAGTCTTCCTTATCACGTTTTACACTTCTTGCTACCTCCTTGTTAGCTTCTGCATATAGGCGGTGCGCTTCTGTCTTGGCTGCTCTTGTTTTGGTGTTGTTTATTGTTGCTTTTCTTTGCTTCCTTTCTGCTACCTTCCCCAAGGTGTCGGCTGAAATCCAGTCGTTGTGCTGTCTTGTTCTCTTACCGAGTATCTTGTTACATGTTTCTAAAAAAACTTTATTTCCATGCTGATTTGCTTTGTTGCCATACTTGTTCCACTGTTGCATCGTCTTCAATGAAGTTGGACAGGAGTTGATATATGTTTGCTAGTTCCAACTGGAAGCTGTACTTGGTTGTTATGTCTCTCAGCAGTTCAGTGTTGTATCTGAATCCTGGTTTTGCTGCCATATGGTGATATCTCTTGAGCTTGATTTTTCCAGCTACCAGGTCATGGTCTGTTCCTACATCAGCTCCCCTCTTGGAGCAAACGTCTTGCAGGGATCTTCTAAAGGTACTGGAGATACAGATGTGATCAATCTGGTTCTCTGTTTCTCTGTCTGATGGTCTGGTGAAATCCACGTGGTCTTGTGAATCCTCTTGTGTGGGAATACACTTCCCCCGATAACCAGACTGTTGAAGTGGCAGAAGTCGGTAAATAGTTCTTCATTCTCGTTTATTTCATCAAAGCCCTCCTTCCCCATGACTAGCTCTTTTCCTATGTTGTCCTTTCCAATATTGGCATTGAGGTCGCCCATTATGATTAGTAAATCTTTCTTTGCTTTTTGGTCCACAACTGCTTGGAGTCTCCCATAGAACTCGGATTTTTTTCTCTGCATCTGAGTCGTTTGTTGGGGCATAGCACCGTACAATCAGTATCTTGCGTATTCTAGTGTGGAATCTTGCTGAAATGATACGGGATGAAAATACCTTCCAGTGAAGAAGGGCTCCAGCTGCTGCTTTGGATAGCATTAGACCAACTCCTTCTGTGTGAGGAGCGTCCTCTTCCTCGTGTCCTCAATAAATAAGAGTATCGCCTGTGGCCAGGCGAATCAGCCCTGACCGCGTCCATCTCGTCTCACAGAGACCGAGTACGGCAAGTTTTTACCGCCTCATCTCTGCTGCAATCTGGGCGGTCTTCCCTGTTTCGTTCATAGTACGCACGTTCCATGTACCAACTTGGGTATTTGTCCTGGGAGAAAGATGGTTCCGCGGGGCGGCTTCCTTGCGGCTTTCCCTGCAACGCGTCATACTCAATCCAACCGGATTGTCTTCCCCACCCGAGACTTGGTCTTTTGAAGAATTGCTTGGAGTCGTTTCTTTAGCAAACTTTGTTTTACGGGGTGGGGCTGCTAACATCACGGCCAACCCTCCTCCTTTTCCGGGCTTGGGACCGACACATATCTCCAAGAGAGTACGAGGCGGAGTTAGCTGCCAAAACATAGCATGTTAAAAACGTGACCACTAATATAACGATTTTTGTAACAGTACTTTAATTATCCTCCCATGGTCCCGTCCTCGTTGGTCGGACGGTTAATAATGAGCATTTCGTGGGAACGCTCTTTGAAGTTTGGACGTAGGCTTGAAACACGTCGACTACTTACAGCAAGTGGGATGAATTACAATTGATCCAGCGTACTTCCGCACAATGCGTGGGAAAATCTTAAAAATACACGTTTCAACAGTTCGATCTGCCATGGGTACTGTAGACATTTCCCACCCCTGGCTAGCAATGATGTGTCAATCTAGTGTTGTACCTTTTAGCAGCGCCGAAGGCGCTCACTTGGGTTTGGCGCTGTGACTATAATAGTGGCGCCATACGGTGGAACTTCATGTAATTAAATATAGTTTGCAATAACTCTGGTAGGGGTCGACACGAACACAAAATCTTGAATGCCTTAGTTGGGCACGGACCACAGTCACTTTTCCCATAGACGACCATTATAACGTTCTTGCGCCTACATTGAAAATTTATCCTACAATTTTTTTTTTAAATTCACAGAAAATGACAGACCCACTAAGACACCTGGTGTGCGAAATTCGTGAAAATGACATACCTCCTTTTCGCACAAATTGCTTTAAAGCATGAGGCCCCTGCATTTCTGCCATGAAATTCTCCGGTTTCCCAAATATGAGTACATCCTGCCTAACAGCCACTGTGTCCTTACGCAACAGGTATACCTACTGACAAATGGCATAATTTCAAAGCTTAGATGCTACTGTGCACAAAAACATCACTTCCACTCACTCATCCACACAATTTCTGCTCTCACAAATAAACCCTATCTGCACAATGAATTTTTTCCTTGGGATTCTTTATGTATGTAATGACGGATGGATTCTGACTGTGGTCCGTGCCCAGTTACGGGGTAAGACCACAGCTGATCTTCCTGTTTATTGTTTGACACGAATGTAGTGCGTATTAAATATTCACAGGTTTGTTTGTAGAATGGTGCATTTTTTTGAGAGTTTAACAGGCGGAGGGATTTATGAGAATTTTTCTGCTATGGGTCACGTGGGCGCATTGATACATATGGCTATTTTTTTCAAAATTTATGAGCATCGCACGTCAGGGCGTTTTAAAAGAGCTGGAGGTATGTCATTTTGAGAAGAAAAAAATTGGTCAGCATGTCAATGATAATGATGGCAGTTGTTGTGAAAATTTTAAAGAATTTTAAAGATTTTCTTATAATCAGACAAAACGTTAACATGGCCACCAATGCAATTCTCTATAGTGGTCTGACTCCTTACCTGTGGCCTCGACATTGGTCTTGACGCCGGCAGATTTGTCCTTGACCGACGGGATTCGTATCTGTTTACGTACCCGTGGTTTAGCGGGCAGTCAGTGGACATCATAGAAGATCAGTGATCATGACCCCATCAAGTTCAAAGATGGCATCAACTGTCGTAGCAACAAAACCGATTGACGGACAAAAACCCGGAACGAGCGGCTTAAGAAAAGCTACAAAAGTATTTATGGAAAAGAACTATGTTGAGAACTTCGTAGCTGCTACCCTGGACGCGATGGGCGACAAAGTGAAAGGCTGTACTTTAGCTGTTGGCGGTGACGGGAGGTATTTCGTCAAAGAAGTTGCTATGAAGATAATACAAATGTGTGCAGCCTACGGGGTGAGTGACTAAATAACGAACGCCATTGGCTACTGCGGGACCACTCCCACTTTACAAGGATCAAGGCCGATCGACCCGTGGCCGTGACCTTGACCTAGGCCTGGGGTTGCCAACTCATTCAACTCGATTTTGGTTTTATTGTAGGCCTGCTGATAATCTATTTTATTAATTTGCGCGATGATTCATTCCAGCATGCTGTTGACACATGCAGTTAATTTGCTCCTGCCAAAAGCAAAGCTGTGCTATAGTACTATAGCCCCCTCATTTATTACCATTGGCATTGCCATTGCCTTGGCATTGCCACTCACTCACAGGCACTGGCACTGCCATTGCTGGGGCAAATTGCATGTGCACCCGCCAGTATCATTGTCACTATCATGATTTATAGACATAATCATAGTTAAGGGCAACAATGATGCATATTATGCAGCTATGTTCTAAAGAAATCTACCAAATCCGTTTAAATAAAGGGAAACAATTAATTTGAAAATATAATTAAGAATATCATGCCAGTGGAAAGGAAAACCTTGTTGAACACACAGAGTTTGTTGAACACACAGAATTTCCTGTGCCGCACTATACTGTTTGAAAATCCTACATCACGAGTCATATTCTGGCAGTATTCGCTCGCCAAATAAAAATATACTTCTATGCACATATTCCTATAGATATGGCCATGCTGTTTGCATCTAAACTCAACTTATGTAACATATTTTGACCTTTGTTTACTAAACTAGTCCTCTTTCTGTCAAAACAGAATGTTTATCATGTTTGAGACTGCATTGGTTCTGTGTATGCCGGCCTCACTTAATATGTCACATGTAGTCTAGGTTATCTCAATTTCATAGAACTGCGCATGCGCTTATTAGTCGTGCTAGTTAACATGTCAGCACTCAGTCAACTGGAGAAATGACCGGAATATCCAACTTTTACTAGTTTTAGAACACTTTCTGAGTAAACCACTGGTGTGATATTCTTGATTTTAGTTGCACAAGGTTAGTTTTTATTATCTCTTAGGTGCATAGCCCCAAAACTTTCTTTCGCATTAATGAGTCGGTGCTACCATGAACCGTTAAGCACTCCTAAAATGAATATAAGCATGTTCATTAGAAAGAATTTAAGAAGTGTGCCTTACGGTTACTCAACTCCAGAGAAATTGTGCTCAGGAAATGTTTGCCGTTTGAGCAATGTTTGGATAAAAAAATCAGGCAAAAAACTACGAAAATTGGACTACAACACAGCACCTGATTGTTGTGTTTGTCTGCATTAATTGTTTGAATTGTCACAAGTATACAACAACATCCTACAGTGCTGACATGCCAGCCCTTCAACAAGACACACAAAGCACATGAGAAGATACTTTGCAAATGTAATTCCATCCTCCAGACCTGGGGCAGGTGTACTCAGTACTGATGTACTTGAGTACAATTTTGAAGTACTCGTACTTATTGAAATTATAGGTCATGTACTCATACTCGTACTCATACTCAGTGTACTCAGATTTTATGAGTACATCTGAGTACTTTTTTAATATGATGCTGTGATAATTATTTATGATTTTATTTTAAATACAGTAGTAGTATTTGTATTTGTAGTTAACATAATGAAAATATATTTTTTAAATACTTCAGTAAAGTATCTGAAATGTTAAACTGATATAACAAAACTAACTAAAGGCTTCACTAAAGGCAGCACCTTTTCCCACTCAGAAACCCACAGTTAGCCTTAAGCAGACAGTTATGTTAGTAACCAGTTCAGGCTGTAATCCTTGTGTTTGTTTAATTAGGCTAGGAAGTCAAAAATAAAGGGGCCATTAATCAATTAGCCTTAAAATGCCTTTGTTGCCCCTACAAGGGACATTGTTAAGAACTAGCTGAGTATATTTCTATGGTGAATCAAGTCACATAGCACAAGTAGTCTTTATTCAAATTGGCACACAACCCCTTTGTTCCAGTTTGGATAAATCTTCTCACTAGTAGACTCACTACATTGCCTCAGACCTCTTGCTAATTGCTTTATTTTATAACTTGCTTAACACTAAATAAAAAATTGCAATTTGCACTCTTTTGAGATCACTACAGAAATATTTTAAGTTTAATTAATGATAATTAATTTATATAATTAAGGAACAATTGATTATGCAGAGGCAGTTGATCAGACATGTGGCATGATATATATATATATATATATATATATATATACATACATATATATACATACATATATATATATATACATATATATATATATATATATATATATATATACATATATATATATATATATATGTATATATATATATATATATATATATATATATATATATATATATATATATATATATATATATATATATATATATATATATATATATATATATATACCTTGTCCAAGCCCAACTGGAGTGAGCTGCTGCTGTGTAGGACACCCAAACATGCAAATCAAAACTAGAGATAGTCCAAAGATGGGCAACACAGCCGGTAAGTGAGTGTCACCACCATGCTAAGCCACTTGGACTGGACCAGCCTCCAACAAAGGAAAGATAACATGTGGCTTGTCATGATGTAGAAGACCATACATGGCATAATCACCTTGGACCTCAGCCCCCATCTCATACTTATTGCAAGACCATCTCAGCACACTCATTCCAAAGCTTTTCAGCTCCCCTTAGTGACTTAGCAATCCAGTTCAGCTTCCTACCTCACACCATAGCCAACTGGAACAACCTGCCATCTGAATCTTACAGTGCCATGCAAGTAACAAATAACAAAGTGACAGAGTTTTCACATTTTAGGCAGTTACCTTTGTCTCCTGGTGTTTGAAGCATAGTAGCGAGAGGAAGGCTTAAATTTGCTATTTCACTTCTTTCAAGAATCTTCAATATATTTTGTTATGTCCAGGTCCGTAATTTGTAAGCAATTTCCTCCATGTGTTATTATAGTCAACTCGTGTAGTTTTTTTACCTTTGATACATTCTTGTATGCATGACAACTACATCACCTGCAAAATTAGCAAAATACTGTACTCTGATCATAATCAGTCATAGCACAATATTTGAATGCGAGTAGTCTTAAATATGAATTAGTCTGGATGCTTGTTATCTATAGTACCAGTTTTTCTTGGGTACAACAGTATTTTGTATAAATAAATATATATGTAATTTATAATGTATTTACCTAATAAGCATATAGTATGCTTGAAAACGTTTTTGGAAAAATGTCAAAAGAATCTGTTCTTATAAGCGTACACCCAATTTGTTTCTCTAGACAATAATAAGATAGCTGTTTAACACTAGTGGTGTCATTTGGTAACTAGTGTAGAACAACTGAAAAGTGGTGCCAACTGTTTAGCACTTCAGTTGTTCCACATTAGTCAAATGACAATAATTAAGGATCATGCTGATTAAAAAAGGGGGTGTACGCTAATTAGGGCATTTATGCTTTATAGGTCGAATACAGTATTTTGTATCTTAGACATGAATATTGCACGATATGTGAAAAAAATCAGTGTGCACACACACACACACACACACACACACACACACACACACACACACACACACACACACACACACACACACACACGTGCACACATGCATGCACGCACGCACACACACACACGGTCAAACTAATTCTTCATTGTTTCATTAGACTTTTGGATCTATCATAACTTGATGCAGTTGACTGTCTGAATTGAATAGAAAGTGCCAAGAAGTAATCAGCGTTACTGTCCAGGTAAAGTGTTAGATGGTGCCTTAAAGCCGCCATGTTTTCTGCCTGTAGGTGGCCAAAGTTATCGCTGGTCAGAATGGGATCCTGTCAACGCCGGCTGTGTCGTGTCTGATTAGGAAGTACAAGACAGATGGAGGCATCATCCTGACTGCCTCGCACAACCCTGGTGGCATCAACGCTGACTTTGGCATCAAGTTCAACACCGCCAATGGAGGTCAGTTCTCTAGTGCTCCAAGTGTGTAGCTGTTACATTGGTGGAGTCTACTTAAAATTATTTGCTACTACTGTCAAGAATAGTGAATGCACTGTACTCAAAAATGTACTTATTCAACTCAACATATACATACCATTGGTAAGCTAATGGGTAACTAAGCTTCGCCCCCCTTTGCGAGATCCTAGATACGCCACTGACAATATGCATAATCCTATACACACCTGAGACAAGGAGAGTGGTGAAAATGAGAAGAAAGAATGTTAGGTATTTGTGAAGCTAACTACCTCTTGGATGACCAGCTCTGCCTGCCTCAGGTCCAGCCCCAGAGAGCGTCACCAACAAGATTCATGAGTTGACCAAGAGCATCAACCAGTACCGTATATGTCATGACCTCAAGGTCGACCTGTCAGCAATAGCGGTCACCAGCTTCACAACAAACATTGGCGCATTCACCGTAGAAGTAGTCGACTGTGTCCAGGTAGAGCAAATACATATTTCCAGTTGCTACTCCTGACTTTTTATTTTAACATGTTTTCAGTTGTAAATTATATTTCCACAGTGCATCCATTCATGTGAAGCAGTCTAGCTGGTTGCACTGTGCAGTAGTGTTTTAGGTGTGATGAAGAATGTTGTATTATGATATAACAGTTGTTATGACTCTGAAATTGATGGTAGTTTAACTTTTGCCACTACCATTCTAAAATACGAGGTTTATTAGGTTTACGACAATGTTTTAAAATACATAAATAGTGCAATGTTACATTTAATGTTGTCTAAGCAGGCCTCAATGTTAAGCTGTTGTACCCTGTGGCCTGTCGGGCCAGTAGATTTTAAAAGTTACTGGCCCCCCAAAAAAGTTGCTGGCCCGAATTTTTTTATTAAAAAAAAACAATTCTTTGCGATACATCGCATTACAAGTCGTTGATGCGAGTTTGGTTGTGATTTCTTGTACCATTTGTGAGTTACTTTTATGCTTTCTGTCAGTATTCAGAATGGCAGACAATGTTGCTGCTAGAATCGTTTGAGAATCAGAAGCCCCTGTTGAAGCCACAGCAGGTCGCGTTTTGAGAACGACGATGCCGCTGCGTGTGTACTGTCGGCATTTTTTTACAATCCTTATCGAGTTACAGCTAGTTATACTAAAAAATACGACGGGTGAATCGGACCTGACACTGTATATAACTATAACTGTTACAATTGGGTTTTATTTCTTTCGAATATAAACTTTTGGACTGAAGTACAAAGTTACAGTAAACTTAGCTGTCTGCACCCTAGCGGGTCCTGGAATGTATGTTAGGCACCAGTCGGTTTATATGAAAACGGTACATTGAAGGCGTATCGTGATAGCCGATACGTATCGCACAAAAGAAAATGCTGCGATATACTGGTAACATGGCAGAACCCTAGTAAAATATAGACGTCCGCAATGCATGAGCTTCACAAAAAGTCCACTCGTCATCGCTAGTAGTGACGCCATGTGGACTTGTTGTGAGGCTCGTACATGTCAAAACAAGATAGCAACTATACGAAGCGACAACACGAAACAGATGAGATGAAAAATTTTTCTAATGGTAGCGCCGGGGTGGATGGAAAGAACAAGCGATTGAAACGATGACCTGTTGCTGTGACTAATATAAAAACAATCTGAAACTATGATGGCCCACCGGGCCAGTAAAATATGAAACATTGTGGCCCGAACTGGCCCGGCAGCCCCAAAAAGGGCGCCGGGCCAGCAGGCCAGTATTAATGTCGAGGCCTGCTAAGAGATATTCCTGAATTTGATTAAATCATACTTTTTGTATGTGTGTATGCTGCAGTCCAGGTGAATGTGTATTACAATTTTGTTTGTACCCACATGTAATATCTGTACATATGTGTAGAATCCTTTCCAGTTGTAAATGCACTAGAAAATATGCTACATGTATATACATTATTAGTTATTATGATTATTGTTGCATACAGTTTTCTGTAGCTGTGTTGTGCAGACACACACGCACATACTCGCGCGCACACACACGCACACACACACGCGTGCGCGCATGCACATACACGCAATGGTGCTATGTTAATATTATTTGCACATAATTATATTAGTGAACAGTTTTTTGTGTTGTGTATTGTCGACATGTTGCTGGGTCTGATGTTGGCAGGACTACATGTTGCTGGGTCTGATGTTGGCAGGACTACATGGATCTGATGAAGGAGATCTTTGACTTCCCAAAGATCCGAGCCTTGCTGAAGGGAGCCGAGGGCGGGCCCAGGTTCAACCTGACCATCAACTCCCTCAACGGAGGTTAGTCTCGCCCTTCTATACGTGTCTTGTACTCCGGTAAAGTTTTTATTTAATTGCTGTTTTTTGTAATGATGACTCGTATACCTCGATGAATTGTAGTTGTGTATTTGTTGATTTTTGCAGTAATGGGACCTTATGTGAAGAAGATTTTCTGCGGTGAACTTGAGATGCCAGAAAAGAATGCAGTGAAATGTGAGACTCTAGAGGATTTTGGTGGCGGCCATCCAGACCCAAACCTGACATACGCCAAGGAGCTGGTAGATATGATGAAAACAGGAGACTATGACATGGGAGCCGCATTCGATGGAGATGGGGTAGGTGTTGTAATTGCAGCCATGCTGCAATTACTGCGCGAAGACTATTCATTCACATATCCACCTCTGTCTGTAGCCAGGTACTCATTTGTACAGCTGAGTGACAGGGTTTGGTTTCTTCCGGGATGCCCGGGAGAAACTGGAAGAAAGGGGTTTCTTCCACTTTCTTCTGGGGGGAAATGGAAGAAACCGGAAGAAAGAGGAAGAAATATTAGGATAACACAAAAAATGTATGCATTTATTTCCAAGTTGGTCCTCTTGCACATTACTTGGGTTATTAGTCCCTTAAAGTGAAAGTCAGCACGGTTCCCTTTTATCACCCACCATAAGCCATGTGGTGCATGCCACAATGACACATTTAATCCATTCAATATCCATAGAAACAATGCCCATCAATAAACCTCCACTATGTCATAGTTTTATGTTATGTATTTGTGTTTAATACATGTCATAGTTGGGGAAAAATATTAACTGAAAGATGTGTTTAGAATGATATCTCAATCACCATGTGCTTATGTCACCCAGGCCACATTCAATCATTTATTATTTAGTTTTAAGTCTTAACAGGCAGTTCAAATCACACAAATAACATAGTATAGCATATCATATGTAATCTATCTGAATGAACAGTGTTAAACAATTAAAGTAAATTATGCATATTTGTTATATGCACTGAAAAAATGTGGACCAGGACTAAATGACAACATGGGCAGTATTGATCTATTGCTCACTCTCTTACCAAAGTAACTGACATTTGGAAGCTTCGTTATCATGTGGCATGCCACAAATGCTTACAGCTTATAAGTAAAAAATAAAACATTTAATGCAATGATGTTATTTAATTTACAAAAAAAAACATTAAGTCATTCATAAATAATATTACTCATTCCTACCTCATTTGCAAATGCTGCACAGTTGCTATAATGGGACCGCATCCTGCAGGCCTTGATACTTTGTTGATGAGCACAGTAGTTGCACCTAGTCAAAGCTCTCCCATCAACTTCACGAGTGAAGTGCTGACATATTGTATCTTTAGGTCTACCTCCTCGCAGCAGGTTGACCTAAACTTTGTAATGCTGTAACACAGCAACTCTGCTCCGACTTAGAAGTAGCTTACTGAACTAGGTGGCTGTTACACAAGAAGTGAAGCCATTTAATGTTCTACTATGTGGGAACAGCAAGACAAGCCTGACTGCCTGAAGTAAGAAGCCATAAGTGACACGTGAAAATCTTAGTTTGTAAATAGCCCATATTTGCCTGAAATAATAAGAAGTCTTATTTTTATGTGGGATGGAGTTACAGTATTAAAAACCATGTTTTTTATCAATATCACTAGCTTAAAATGAGCGGTGGTCTAATGGTTAGAGCACCCGCCTGTCGATCGAGAGGACGGTGGTTCGATTCCACCTCCGCCGTTTCGAAACTTGGGCAATTTCGTTCACCCCACTTTGCCCGTGTCTTTCGGAAGAGACACTAAAAGCCGTTGGTCCAAACTCCTGCGTTAGCTCAATATTGGGCTGTTTGGAGTATAACTACATGAGACATTTATAAGGCTTTTGTCGTTATTTGCATTTTCTTCCGGAAGAAACTGGAAGAAACTATTTCTTCCGAGACGGAAGAAACTGGACAAAAACAAGGACAAAAACCGCCCTTCGGAAGAAACTGCAAATCCTGCTGAGTGAACTGTGATTTCGAACCCGGGTCTCAACTGAAAGTTCAGCATTGTAACCACTACGCTACCGCACCCAATAGGGAGATGGGGTTTGTGTTGAAGTTGGGATAGGTTTTGGAGATGGGGGTTCATGTTGGGGATGGGATAGGTGTTGGAGAAGGGGTAGGTGTTGGACATGGGGTAGGTGTTGGACATGTGATCCGTGTTGGAGATGGGATAGGTGTTGGATATGGAGTAGGTGTTGGACATGGGGTAATTGTTGAAGATGGGATAGGTGTTGGAGATGTGGAGGTGTTGGAAATGGGTTAGGTGTTCAAGGCGGGGGTAGGTGTTCAAGAAAGGGCATGTGTTAGAGATGGAGTTGGTCACTTCTGGGACTTGGTTGCAGGCAGTGTAGTTAGCAACTCAGTTAGCAACTCACTTAGTGACTCAGTGTAATATTGTAATCAGACTCCCTCCACCAGCCACAATAAATAAATTATGCATGACACTTGCAGGACCGCAACATGATCCTAGGGAAGAATGGGTTCTTTGTGTCTCCCTGTGATTCCCTGGCTGTCCTTGCTGCCAACCTCGAGTGCATCCCCTACTTCCAGAAGACGGGAATCAAAGGGTTCGCCCGCAGCATGCCAACCAGTGGCGCTGTCGACAGGTCGGTCATTGCACATACAGTCAGTGGACAACTCAGATCATGAGTACACGAAATGTTGCACCGACCCACACACAGTTAGTGGACAACTCAGATCATGAGTGCACAAAGTGTTGCACCGACCCACACACAGTCAGTGCATAACTCAGATCATGAGTGCACAAAGTGTTGCACCGACCCACCCACACACAGTCAGTGCACAACTCAGATCATGAGTACACAAAGTGTTGCACCGACCCACACACAGTCAGTGCACAACTCAGATCATGAGTACACAAAGTGTTACACCGACCCACACACAGTCAGTGCACAACTCAGATCATGAGTACACAAAGTGTTGCACCGACCCACACACAGTTAGTGGACAACTCAGATCATGAGTGCACAAAGTGTTGCACCGACCCACACACAGTCAGTGCACAACTCAGATCATGAGTGCACAAAGTGTTACACCGACCCACACACAGTTAGTGGACAACTCACATCATGAGTGCACAAAGTGTTACACCGACCCACACACAGTTAGTGGACAACTCAGATCATGAGTGCACAAAGTGTTACACCGACCCACACACAGTTAGTGGACAACTCAGATCATGAGTGCACAAAGTGTTACACCGACCCACACACAGTTAGTGGACAACTCAGATCATGAGTGCACAAAGTGTTGCACCGACCCACACACAGTTAGTGGACAACTCAGATCATGAGTACACAAAGTGTTGCACCGACCCACACACAGTCAGTGGACAACTCAGATCATGAGTGCACAAAGTGTTACACCGACCCACACACAGTTAGTGGACAACTCAGATCATGAGTGCACAAAGTGTTGCACCGACCCACACACAGTTAGTGGACAACTCAGATCATGAGTGCACAAAGTGTTGCACCGACCCACACACAGTTAGTGCACAACTCAGATCATGAGTGCACAAAGTGTTACACCGACCCACACACAGTCAGTGGACAACTCAGATCATGAGTGCACAAAGTATTGCACCGACCCACACACAGTCAGTGGACAACTCAGATCATGAGTGCACAAAGTGTTGCACCGACCCACACACAGTTAGTGGACAACTCAGATCATGAGTGCACAAAGTGTTGCACCGACCCACACACAGTTAGTGGACAACTCAGATCATGAGTGCACAAAGTGTTACACCGACCCACACACAGTCAGTGGACAACTCAGATCATGAGTACACAAAGTGTTACACCGACCCACACACAGTTAGTGGACAACTCAGATCATGAGTGCACAAAGTGTTACACCGACCCACACACAGTCAGTGCACAACTCAGATCATGAGTACACAAAGTGTTACACCGACCCACACACAGTTAGTGGACAACTCAGATCATGAGTACACAAAGTGTTGCACCGACCCACACACAGTCAGTGCACAACTCAGATCATGAGTACACAAAGTGTTACACCGACCCACACACAGTTAGTGGACAACTCAGATCATGAGTACACAAAGTGTTGCACCGACCCACACACAGTCAGTGCACAACTCAGATCATGAGTACACAAAGTGTTACACCGATCCACACACAGTCAGTGCACAACTCAGATCATGAGTACACAAAGTGTTGCACCGACCCACACACAGTTAGTGGACAACTCAGATCATGAGTGCACAAAATGTTACACCGACCCACACACAGTTAGTGGACAACTCAGATCATGAGTGCACAAAGTGTTACACCGACCCACACACAGTTAGTGGACAACTCAGATCATGAGTACACAAAGTGTTGCACCGACCCACACACAGTTAGTGCACAACTCAGATCATGAGTGCACAAAATGTTACACCGACCCACACACAGTTAGTGGACAACTCAGATCATGAGTGCACAAAGTGTTACACCGACCCACACACAGTCAGTGCACAACTCAGATCATGAGTACACAAAGTGTTACACCGACCCACACACAGTCAGTGGACAACTCAGATCATGAGTGCACAAAGTGTTACACCGACCCACACACAGTCAGTGCACAACTCAGATCATGAGTACACAAAGTGTTACACCGACCCACACACAGTCAGTGCACAACTCAGATCATGAGTACACAAAGTATTGCACCGACCCACACACAGTCAGTGCACAACTCAGATCATGAGTACACAAAGTGTTACACCGACCCACACACAGTCAGTGCACAACTCAGATCATGAGTACACAAAGTATTGCACCGACCCACACACAGTCAGTGCACAACTCAGATCATGAGTGCACAAAGTGTTACACCGACCCACACACAGTCAGTGCACAACTCAGATCATGAGTACACAAAGTGTTACACCGACCCACACACAGTCAGTGCACAACTCAGATCATGAGTACACAAAGTATTGCACCGACCCACACACAGTCAGTGCACAACTCAGATCATGAGTACACAAAGTGTTACACCGACCCACACACAGTTAGTGGACAACTCAGATCATGAGTACACAAAGTGTTACACCGACCCACACACAGTTAGTGGACAACTCAGATCATGAGTGCACAAAGTGTTACACCGACCCACACACAGTTAGTGGACAACTCAGATCATGAGTACACAAAGTGTTGCACCGACCCACACACAGTCAGTGCACAACTCAGATCATGAGTACACAAAGTGTTACACCGACCCACACACAGTTAGTGGACAACTCAGATCATGAGTACACAAAGTGTTGCACTGACCCACACACAGTCAGTGCACAACTCAGATCATGAGTACACAAAGTGTTACACCGACCCACACACAGTTAGTGGACAACTCAGATCATGAGTACACAAAGTGTTGCACCGACCCACACACAGTCAGTGCACAACTCAGATCATGAGTACACAAAGTGTTACACCGACCCACACACAGTTAGTGGACAACTCAGATCATGAGTACACAAAGTGTTGCACCGACCCACACACAGTCAGTGCACAACTCAGATCATGAGTACACAAAGTGTTGCACTGACCCACACACAGTCAGTGGACAACTCAGATCATGAGTGCACAAAGTGTTACACCGACCCACACACAGTTAGTGGACAACTCAGATCATGAGTGCACAAAGTGTTACACCGACCCACACACAGTCAGTGGACAACTCAGATCATGAGTGCACAAAGTGTTGCACCGACCCACACACAGTCAGTGCACAACTCAGATCATGAGTACACAAAGTGTTGCACCGACCCACACACAGTCAGTGGACAACTCAGATCATGAGGACACAAAGTGTTACACCGACCCACACATAGTCAGTGCACAACTCAGATCATGAGTACACAAAGTGTTACACCGACCCACACACAGTTAGTGGACAACTCAGATCATGAGTGCACAAAGTGTTACACCGACCCACACATAGTCAGTGCACAACTCAGATCATGAGTACACAAAGTGTTGCACCGACCCACACACAGTCAGTGGACAACTCAGATCATGAGGACACAAAGTGTTACACTGACCCACACATAGTCAGTGCACAACTCAGATCATGAGTACACAAAGTGTTACACCGACCCACACACAGTCAGTGGGCAACTCAGATCATGAGTGCACAAAGTGTTGCACCGACCCTAAATATTAGAAGCAGTAGTTATAACTTAGCGTAAATATTTTTGAAATGTATCTTATGTAAAAATTGGTTACGTAGTAAGAACGCTTGTGTTTTGACTTTGAACATCCAGTAAAGTTAATGATCCTGCATTTCCCATGATGTCGTTCTCTGTATGTCATAAACTGGACAAGATCAATGGTGTTAAGAATTGTTCAAAGTAAACTTTATGTACAGGTAGATGTAGATGACTTTAATTGCTCTTGCACAACCTCAAATACTGTGAATAGCCTTATGCTACAGTATCTAGAGCTGGAGCCCCCCGCATTTTTTTAGTCTTATTTTGACTGGTTCTGGTCAAAAACAGTTTAATAATTTGTCCAATGATTTCAGCAAAAATAAGTAAAAATTTGTACAAATGAGCTTGGATGTCATAGTGGAAACTATTTAGGTTAATGTTTTTTGCACATTGAGTCTGAAACTAGACATTGTAGACTGCCATTTAATTGCAGTGGTAAAAACAATTATCTTGAATGGTTTTTATTGTTCCGTCAGCATTGTTTTAATCTTGGCTGCAGCTATATTGCATAATAAAATGTTATTACAATAATGATGTAATGCTACATGTATACAGTTGTAAGTATAGAATGTAATAATAATACTACAAGTAAATTTGCATCCCGGTATGTTTAGAGTAGCGGCTGAGAAGAAGATGGAGATGTTTGAGGTGCCCACTGGTTGGAAGTTCTTTGGCAACCTTATGGATGCTGGACGCATCTCGCTGTGTGGAGAGGAGAGCTTTGGCACTGGCTCCGACCACATTCGGTACATACATACAACTTAGCATCCTCCACTCAGTCAGACAATTTGCATTCCACTGTGTCACAAGTTGAAATATTAATCACCCCATATGTCCATACTTGGACATGGAAACAGCATGGGAACCCGTGAATATATCTTGATTTGTTTTGTTCTCATAATAAATTTTTTTTTTAACCAATTGAAGTCAAACCAGTTGGTGACAAGTGTTTATTTATACGTCTATGCTATGTAATGTCACACACATGCTTTCATGCTCACGTGAAATGGTCTGAAACACAACATGATATTGTTCAGCGACATTTCTCAGCTTTGGTTTGTAATGTTGTCAGTTTTTTTAGCAGTTATTGCTTATAATGTTTTGATGATTATATGAATGATATAGGATAACTTGTGCATTTGTGCAGTTAAAATGTAGCAGATATAGGAACTGTGTATTACCAACACTGTATGTGTGACACTACTAGAAGTAACATGACGCACATCAGATGAGTGATGTTTGTGTGTTGTAGAGAGAAGGATGGGATGTGGGCTGTGCTGGCGTGACTGTCCATGGAGTGATGTTTGTGTGTTGTAGAGAGAAGGATGGGATGTGGGCTGTGCTGGCGTGACTGTCCATGGAGTGATGTATGTGTGTTGTAGAGAGAAGGATGGGATGTGGGCTGTGCTGGCGTGACTGTCCATGTAGTGATGTTTGTGTGTTGTAGAGAGAAGGATGGGATGTGGGCTGTGCTGGCGTGACTGTCCATGGAGTGATGTATGTGTGTTGTAGAGAGAAGGATGGGATGTGGGCTGTGCTGGCGTGACTGTCCATGGAGTGATGTATGTGTGTTGTAGAGAGAAGGATGGGATGTGGGCTGTGCTGGCGTGACTATCCATGTAGTGATGTTTGTGTGTTGTAGAGAGAAGGATGGGATGTGGGCTGTGCTGGCGTGACTGTCCATGGAGTGATGTATATGTGTTGTAGAGAAAAGGATGGGATGTGGGCTGTGCTGGCGTGACTGTCCATGGAGTGATGTATGTGTGTTGTAGAGAGAAGGATGGGATGTGGGCTGTGCTGGCATGACTGTCCATGGAGTGATGTATGTGTGTTGTAGAGAGAAGGATGGGATGTGGGCTGTGCTGGCGTGACTGTCCATGGAGTGAGGTATCTGTTTTGTAGAGAGAAGGATGGGATGTGGGCTGTGCTGGCGTGGCTGTCCATCGTTGCGACACGCAAACAGAGCATTGAGGATCTCATGAAGAAACATTGGTTCAACTTTGGTCGTAACTTTTTCACCAGGTAATGTAGAACGTCCTCACTAATAAAGAGGAAGCCTAGAAGCAACCAGCAATGTGACATGTTGCATTGTGTAGCTGTTTAGCTGATACAGTGTACTTCTAAAACACCCATAATTTCTAACTGAAATATAGTTTTGTTGAACTAAGCCAAATGAAAAGTATTGAAACAGCAACATATATATATATATATATATATACATATATATATATATACATATATATATATACATATATATATATACATATATATATATATATATATATATATATATATATATATATATATATATATATATATATATATACTAATGAGCAGTATTGTTAGCCATAATTTTCTACAAATTGATCACTGTGTTGTCAAAATGCAATTCAACTAAATTTCCAACCTGATAATAGTGATATATAACCACGTGACAAAGTAAGAATCACTTAAATATAATATAATATAAAAGCTGTGAAGATAATTACTTAGTGGTTAAGAAGTGAGACCAATTTTAAAGAGTTGAGTGTTTTGTCGCAGATACGACTATGAGAATGTAGAGTCTGCCCCAGCCAGTCAGATGATGGAGAAGCTGGAAGCAATGCTGAGAGAAGGCTCTCTCACTGGCAAGACTTTCTCACGTGGAGATAAACAGTATGTTGTTGCAAAGGCCGACAACTTCGAGTACACGGACCCAATAGATGGCAGCGTCTCCAAGAATCAGGTGTATATTTGCGTATGCGAATGCATGCATGGTCCCGTGTAGCAGTGGCCACATTCTATCCTCTCAGTTCTCTGATTGGCTGAAGTTTGTGTAACATGTTTTTAGACATCATCTGGAGCTATTATCAAAATGTTTGGAGCATTATGTAATCACTGCATACTTCGTCATTGGTAGAAACTCCCACACTGTATGTTTACATGAATTTAGAAATCATGTTTCAAAATGGCCTCTGCAACATCTGTGAGCACAGCTGTGAGTCTGTGAACTGTTGAACTAACTACAGCAGTCACCAGGGGGTGCCAGTGCCCTCTAGCAGAGAACATACCTGGCTGGAAGAACCATTCGCTGGTCTCTGCATGACCCACTAGGTGGGGTAACTTATTTGACAAGTCCTACACTCCACTTAACAACCCGTAAACTATCAGTTCATATTTTAAGAAAAATGGTCTAGATAAAACTGAAATGTTAACAATGCCAGTAATAATATATAGTGGATGTTTTCTTTCAAAGCCATGAGTTGTGTGTTAAGTTGTGTTTCCTGTAGGGTATTCGGGTGATATTTGAGGATGGATCACGACTGGTATACCGACTCAGTGGCACAGGAAGCTCTGGAGCCACCATCCGCCTCTACATAGACAGCTATGAGAATGACCGCAGTCTCATTGGTCTCGACCCTCAGGTATGGGCCGGCCACCAGTGACGAATACACAATAAATATATAAAGTTAGGGTCAACAAAATCAACTGTTTAAACGTTTTAGAAATGATTAATGTTTGTGGGGTGTGGTAGTAGTTAGCGGTTAGAATGTTGGACTGACAATTGAGAGAATCCAGGTTCGAATCCTCTGGCCGCTGTTTCGAAGCTTTGGCAATTTCGTTCATCCCACGTTGCCACAGTTCACCCAGCTGCATAAACGAATACCTGGTTACAGACAGAGGTGGATATCTGATCGAATAGTCTTCGCACAATAATTGCAGAGTGGCTGAATGCTTCCCATAGAAGTCGAGATGGCACTGGAATGAACAAGTCTGCCAGGTGGTGAAGTGTAAAGCGCTTTGAGCAGTCCCAAGGGCTGGATACTGCGTTACATAAGAACGTACCTTTACTTTTACACCCGAACAGGCACACTAGAGTTTATCTGTAAAAAGGTTGTTTGTCTTGCTGCAAAAACAATAACAAGGTCCTGACACTGTGTTGTTTACACTACAATACGTTAGCAGCAATTTAATCAGCAGCCAAGTCTGCAGAAAAACTACACAATAAAATAATTAAACTACACTTCATGTATAAATGTGTCCTGCTTACGTTATGTTGAGCTTTTCTTAGATCGAGTTTACATGATTTATGTAAAACGAGATGTTCAGCGCTGGGAAACCTACGACACTTGTATTGCGCTTTTCGTTGTAGGACATGCTGCGCCCCCTGGTGGAAGTTGCACTGGACATCTCGCAGCTGCCTCAACTGACCGGTCGGACAGCGCCAACGGTGATAACATAGAGAGGCACCTAGTGGTCAACATCATGCAGGAAGTCTGTTCTGGGGTGAACGTTATTCTTTAGGGCTTATTCATTTAAAATCATGATTTAGTAGTGTGCTTGTGGTGTAGGAATTAACGGGAATATATAGGAACAGTGGTGTTTCCCTTGGGAGGGGGGAAGCAACAGTGGTTGCATCTTACTGCTATAAGTATGTAAACAACTCAATCAAACACAACAGTGGTTGCATCTTACTGCTATAAGTATGTAAACAAGTCAATCAAACTCAACAGTGGTTGCATCTTACTGCTATAAGTATGTAAACAAGTCAATCAAACTCAACAGTGGTTGCATCTTACTGCTATAAGTATGTAAACAACTCAGTGTGAAACAACTAATAAAATTGGTTTCTAATGTTGTGGTTGGTTGCACTTGCGTAGATAGCTCTCTACTGACAGTTTAAAAGAACATGTCACAGAGATCACCTATGTGAATATAAAACATGATTTTGATCCTAGCAAGAAATTAATTTTAATAAAACAATATTTACTTCATATAGCCATTTTTAATGTAGTTTTACCACAAATTTAGCATTCCTGCTAAATATGAACAAATTATAAAAAATTCAACAATGTGTGTCCATAACAATTTTTAATGTAATGCAACTAGTGGTGGTTTTTTTATCAGTAACCACGCACAATCATATATCGATTTGGTGTGTTGATTTCTCTCAAATATATTTTGCCAAACAGCCATGGAAAAAATCAGGAGAAAAACTAGATAGGATTCCTAGTAAACAAATGCAGATACATGTTGTTTAATTGCTAAGCTAGCCCTTTTCTTAGAACATCGGTCGTTAAAATGTTTGAATTAGCTGGCTTTTTTCTAGACATTTATCATTGTCTAATCCAGCTGTTGGGAGAACTGCTCACTCAATCTGAACAAGAAAAAGGACTAGGCAGGTGCATAATGAATCATTGAGTCCAGGCCCCTGCACCAACATGGCCTCACCTTTAGATCTATGGTCTCACTCATCTCATTATCAGGTGGATTAATAATATTGTATTCTTTGCAGATTATACTGATCCAATGTATCACTTACAAACTTGCTTAGATCAGTTACCAATGGGTATGAATCATTTGAGTATCCAAGGGATAATTTACAAACAGTGGTAGGGTGTTGAATCATTCGAGTATCCAGGGGTAACTAACTGGGGCCCAATTACTGGGCCAGGACATGAATCATTTTAGTATCCAAGGGTAATTTACAAACGGTGATAGGGTGTTTTCGAGTATCCACGGGTAACTAACAATCAGTAACAACATTCATTTTGTCTGTTCTTTCGAACAGTTATTTTTATTGTTTTCTTTTTTAAAAAATACTCTGCGCAACCTGCTAACAAACTGCTAAGATGATCACTGGCACATAGGACGGGTTTAGTTAAGCAGCAATTCCAATTGAATGGGAGATTTGCATCATCAAATCCCCTCTGGTTTGGTTAGCAACATGTGTCACATGTAATACTGTAGACAAGAAAATATGGAATGATAAAAATGCGAACAACTCTCAGATAAAATATCCTTAGAACAGCAAGATATTTAAAACAACCCCTATATGACGTATTCATTTCTGCCACAATCACACGCACACATCCACGCATGCACTCACACATCAAAATGTTTCATACAGTTGAGAATCATCTGGAAATTGAAATTATCTAACCTGTGACAAATACGTACAAAAATATTCTGGCCAAACAGTAGTTTTGCCATGCTGCCCAGTAACAGGGAAATTGGCCAGAAGGAAAGACTTGGCTGAAGACAAATAACTGGCAACACTATGCAGTCGACTAGTGCAGTCGCTGCGTTCCTGCAGGTTGTGTAATGACTAGGATTCATTCTTATCACCGACACACAGGCGACACGTCACAGCCTCCTGGTAAAAGTACGTATGTCAGTAGCAATTAATGACAATGTGGCACTTGGCCAAAGACAGGCCAACAGCTGGAACCCAGACAGAAATAGGGAAACTAGCATTTTGGTACAGAATGAAAGCTTGAAAATTTCAAAGTCAACTCTGAGAAGTGTCAAATGAGAAAAATAATCTGGGCGTTTCCTCTTGAAAGAATTAGCTGTGGGGTATATTACCAGGGTTACATCACTAGGGGTGTCTACCAGCTTGTGTATGCCATATCTACGGCCATATCCAGTACCACTGTTGCCATGTACAGTCTGACATGACTACTGCATATTGGGGATGATCATTGTCACCTTTGATTAATACATTTAAACAATAGTTCAACTGTCTTGTTCAAGATTATCACACTGACAAGTCTTGAACTGAGGTAATGTCATCACAATGTTCATGGTGGACACCTCATCAATGTTCATGGTGGACACCTCATCAATGTTCGCGGTGGACACCTCATCAATGTTCATGGTGGACACCTCATCAATGTTCGCAGTGGACACCACATCAATGCCTCATCTCTGTAGCTTTTTCCACCTTCCGCTCTTTGTCCTTTGTAAGCTCTATCACATGCAAATTCACCCTCGTGTCACCATAGAAACCACCCACATCCAGGTGGAATAACAACATTTCACCAACTTAGAATATATTTTACACCCTCCCACAGTTCATCAAAACTGCATATTATCATCGACCTCAAATTACACCTATTCCAATCAACTAATCACAGTATTTACAATATATATATCCCTACAACATTAGAAGGTAAAAACATAAAGCAATTGACAAGTCTTTGTCAGCCGATTCTGCTGATGCAAAATTAACCAGAAAACAAGTGCAACCTAGTGGCAATGTGTTAGTTTTGTGATAAACAATAAAGCATGCAGAGAGCACAGCAGGTTTGTATCACATGTCAACTGTTTTAGTTGCAAGTGCAGGTATGTTCAAATATATAAATATAAGCGTATTTACAGTTTTTATACTTGGGACAACTACACTGTTAAGAAGCAGCGGCGATGAATAGCTGTTTTTTAACTCGCATTCTGATGCGAATGACTGCAAAATATAAGCGTATTTACAGTTTTTTTTCTTAGGACAACTACAGTGTTAAGAACCAGCAGATATGAATAGCTGTTTTTTTAACTCACATTCTGATGCAAATGACTGCAAAATATATAAATATAAGCATATTTACAGTTTTTTTTAACTTATGACAACTACACTGTTAAGCAGCAGCGATGAATAGCTGTTTTTTTAAACACGCATTCTGATGCAAATGACTGCTACTAGGTTGCACCTGGTTCAGTCTATTACTTATTTACATACACATACATACCAAAACAATATAAAATCATAAGCAAGTAGAAACCATTCTCGCCTGCCACAACCCTCCTTTGTCCTTGGCCACTCACTGTCATAGAGTTGCCAATAACCTTATCTTATCCGATATAAAAATAATAATAGCTGCATAACTGAAATAAGTACAAAGTTCAAGGACATACGTCCACACACATAGTACACATATATTTTTTTAAGTTATTTCCCCTACTGTACTGTGCGATCTGTCGGTTTCCAAGAAACCACAAAATATACCAATAACCGTGTAGTTCTTGCACACACACACGCACCCACAAATCTTGTCCGCTTGCAACTATAAAAAAACTGTTCAAAGATTCCTGAGACAACGTTAGAATGTTCACACCGATGCAAGCACATTCGTGTGAGTTGTCGAGTCGACTACGAGATCATAACCAGTAGGAGTCACCACCGTATCAGACCCAGCTGTTGCGGCTTCAGTTCATTGATTCCTCACTAACACACGACCCACTGATCAGAACATGGCTGAAGCAAAGCGTGTTGTCACGGAAGACACACTGGATGCACGATCGTCGTCGTGGTCATCCTCGCTGCTTGAGCCTCGCAGTGTTGACTTGCGACGTCGACGCTGCGCCAGACTCGAGCTGCCTGGTGGCGACAGACCCATCCAGAGAATGGGTGCATGGTCGGCCTCACCGTCAGAGCCGTTGTCGGACGAGTCCATGTGGAAGATGGTCTCCTCATGGTCCACGAACGTGTCCTCCAGGTCTTCGTCGTCACGGAAGAACTGTCCCGTCTCCCGTTCCTCCGTGATAGACATGTGACGCAGGATCATGCGGTTCACTGCCACCGCATTCTCTGCAAACATCTGCAGCTCCTTGATGCTGTTGTTTCTGCAACACAACACAACATCATTCATGGATGTCATTTGAGACGCGCTTTTTTTCATATTTGAACTTGTTTTACTTATTTAACGTTGTTAGTGCCTTTAAGCAGGTTTTTACCACGATACATGGTACCTTATAAATGTATTACTAAATGATGCAAGATTAACATGACATGAAACATGATAAAGTTAGTACCTTTGAAGGACATGAGGTGTCGCCAATAGTGTCTTTGGAGACTCATTTGTCACCCATGGATGTGACAACACTTGCGCAGCCGAGTAGCGATGGTGTGGGTCTTTCACCAACAGGTGACGTATCAGGTCCTTTGCCTCATCTGAGATGGTCGACCAATCATCTTTACGGAAGTCAAACACACCACCTTGGATCTTCGCAAAGAGCAGATCCTGCAAACAAGAACACAGCAATGAACCTCTGTATACAAACAGCTTAAATTATTCTATTCTGGCTAGAACCTAGAACTCCAGCTAAATGCAAGCTGTATAACCCAGGCACCTGGCTGTCAAATTAAATAGAGACTTGCTGCTAATTCTGAGCAGATTGAACTCATATCTTTTTTGTTTTGGTGGTTAAGGTATATTTAATTTTTAAACTTTATCTGTAGTAGATACACAATATACACCTGAGTTGCATCCTTGACCACACATGAACAGTGGTGAATCTTGTCAAAGCAGTGTAATAGGGAACGAGATCATACCTGGCACTCCTGACAGGCCTTGCCATGGTTCCATCCACAGTCCTGACCACAGTCCACGTAGAATGGGGGGTAGCCACACAACATGATGTACCTGCAACAACAACAGCACACAATACAACAACGGCTCATGACAACAACTACACACATTAATTCTGAGATGGCCTAACCCTTTCGTTTTTATACGCCCCTGATCTAGTTTTTTTTTAGTATTATTACTACGATAACACCATCACCATGGGCTTTTACTTTAATAAGTGTAATAAAAATTATCTTCTGTATCATCTAGAGGATGATTAAACATGTAATGAGAATCGTTAAGAGAAGGATACTTACAGGATGATGCCGAGACTCCAGAGATCACACTTCTTGTCATAGGACCACGCCATGTCTTGCCACACGTCCACGACTTCTGGAGCCATGAACTCTGCTGACCCGACAGGCGTCTGCAGCTCCGGGGTGGTGACCGGAGTCGCATGTCTACTGTCCAGGATCACCCCACTGCCCAGATCAAAGTCACAGATCTTCACTGGTGTCAGCTGCAAACAGATACTCGCGTCAACCACTCTGTACATGTTTGAATGACTTGGACATAAAGTTTGTCTGACTTGGACAAAATGCCTGTATGACTTGGACAAACCGCTATAAACGATCAAGTTATAGCGGTTTGTATATTGTCAATTCTGCATTTCTATCTAGCCTTTTCATCGAAAACACTTCAGCAAGTGTATTATCACAGATCAGCTTAATAATTAATTCTGATATCATAAATTTATCTTCCAATTATTTAACATGTACACATATTATACGTATGGATGCTTATGTAAAATAATTTTGTAGTAGAAACAAAATCAACACTGAAGTAGAAACTTACATGTCCAGGTCGAGTACACAGGATGTTTTCTGGCTTCATATCGCGATGAGCAATGCCTAAAAGAAGGCACACACACATTAACATTCTCTTTCTCCATTGCTCAATGATCAACTAATTCTGTATAGCCATATAACAAGGGTAATGCAAGCAGGTGTGTATAATAGGGCAGTTTAGTGTATTGGATCTGTATCAGGTACATTAGTTCACATTTGCATTGGTTAGACTTCATCTGGGGAACATTATTTATTTTACAATTCCATTTGACAAAGTAACATATTAGGAGATAACTACAGGAGTGCTACACTTTCAGCTGTTTGTGATGTGAGCAAATGATGCTCACCTTTCTGGTGGAGAAAATGCAGAGCAGTGGCGATATCACGGATCACTAAACTAGCTTCCTGTTCCGTCAGGTGACGACGTCTCTCGATCGTCTCGAACAATGTGCCTCCCTCCATCTTCTCAAACACCACATAGAACCTGCATCGACACAAACACAACAATGTCAAACACAGCAAACACAAGTGTCACTTATTAACAGAACATGTAACAACAACAGTTATTTTGTTGGTTACTCAAACACAGATATATGCACCAATTAAAAATAATCTGAGTTCAGTGGCACAAAAAAAACAATTACATCGGCATGGAATTGTCAACGTTGTCAACAGATGGGTGAATAGTGAACTAAGCGTGGTTAAAAAGATGTATTCAGATGACAATGAAATGCTATTGTTTCCCACTGACCTAATACTACAGGCAGCGAATTCATAAATTAATAGACTGCATTGTTAACACTACAATATACAAAGTAGCATGAGACAGTCACACACCTGTCCTCCTCCTCGAAATACTCAATGAGTTGCAGGATGTTCTCGTGTCCCCGACAGTGGTGGAAAATCTCAATCTCCTTCAGCACCTTATTGCGACTCTTGTGTTGGTTCTTCTCAATGATCTTCACAGCGTATTCTTTGTTCGATGACATTTTCTTGTAAGTCTGTACGGAGCCCTGCGAACCTTCTCCCAACGTCTCCCCAGTCGCTGTGTACAAGTCTGCAAGATGAGATGTGCTGTTGTGAAACTGAACCACAAAACTACAGGGACAAAGCTTGTATGTATCCTGATGTATAATTTGCATACTTTATTCAACTTGAAAAATCTGTAGAATCTATAAGATATACAAGTATGTTCCACCATACAAGGAACGTTTTGTGGAGTGTTTAATACATCATGATACCATTGCGTTTATTAAGGAATATTTACGGATTATGTTTGCCAAACTTCACCACGAAGACATCATAAGTACTGCAAATTACCACTCACCACAAAAACGTTTCATACAGAACTCGGAAGCACGCTTCTTCTTGCGTCGTCGATGACAGTTGTTGACGTTGACAGCATTGTTTGCGGCTACTGTCGTGGCTTCTGACAGTAATGTGTTGTTATTCGTCTCCAGGAGTAGGCTGGTCGGTCGAGGCGGGGACACGTTCGATCTGCAAGTTCTGTCCAGACCCATCTACAACACACAACATGACACATGTAACACATGCCACACACAACATGACATATGTAACACACACAACATGACACATGTAACACACACAGCACACACTACATAACATATGTAACACACACTGCACACACAACTGTGGAATGTTCCAGACCAATACAGAAAAATGGATGCAACAGTGATTTGGTGTTAAGATAAATACAATGGATTTGTCACAGGAAATGACTTTTTCAGTCATGTGGAAATATCCGGTTTCAAGAAGCAGACCCGTAATGATTAAAAGGATTCAGTGCCAAGCAACCTTCAAATGTGCCATGACTCAGCTGAATTGGAGGTATGTCCAATACATCTATAAATAACCACCTAATGACCATTTCTAGAATTCTCCTGCATTATATAAGCAGTGAATACGGCAAATTCAGCACCACAATCACATGACATCATACAGACATATGCAGCCAATTGAAAACAGGATATTACAGATTATCTCACCCGGGTAACAATCTATTAATAGCACACAGCAACATGAGAATCTAAAACAGTTCTTGAATGTTGCACTTGTGTTGCAAAATAATCTACACAAATGTGAAATAAAGCACAAACATAAACAGCACATTATCTATAATTATAAAGAGTGAATCAATTAGTGGTGAAACTTATATAACAGAGGTAACTGTTATGTGGTGTAAACAATATATTCACTGAATATCACATTACCAAGTAAACACAGCAGACATCAGGTTGTTTTGCTGATATGAGCTATCATCCAACAAAGATTACTGGTATTTTATGTTGATCCTGTACCCTGGAAATCTGGCAATGTACTGTCATTGACATTGTAGTTGTCTATGTACAGTGAGCGATGACATCTTCCACATCAGCCCAGGATAGTAATGTTTAGATTAGGACTTGATAACAACACCTGTTCTTTTTAAATTTACCAATGTTCAGCCACTTAAATGTACAACTACATTGTATAAATGTGTCGGATCGTAAATATATTATATTAAAATAACACAAATGCCAGTACAAAACATGATAGTTCCCTGAATTCTGCTCCAAAATTCATATGAATAATGATAGGCTCCACTGTTCGTGTGTATGGTACTGCTGATGAATGATATAATAACAGGTTCACCAACTTTTCCTTGACAAGAAAAAAAACTGTAAGCAGTGACTTGTCTTGAGAAAACTGAACCGTCCAGTACTTCTGCCACTGGAGCGAAATGCACGACACAGTATCACACAATGTGAAACTGAACTATATTTCTGCCAACTGCAGGAGTTTTGCTAAAGGACTACAAGGGCACTGTCATAGATCAACAAGGGGGAAGGCTTCCTGGGAGGAAGTTAGCCGATATCCTGATTGCCAGCAGTAGTAGGTCACCGTCAGAGCCAGAAATAGCCTGCCTGGCAGACAAAGTGATTGCACCAACGGTTGAAAACACTCTGTTAACAACACACTTCTACGTACCTCCTCGACTGTAGACTGCAGTCCGTTGCTCAGTGTGAACACCATATTCCTTTCAAATGTGATCTTAACGGACACCTCACTCTGGCAGTGCTACAAACACTGTCTCTCGCTCCTAGCCACTCCTGCTTCTTTCTTAACGCCTCTACTCTCAAACGGTGCCTCTGCCTGACGTAATGCTGCTTATATACCGGCCGCCAATGATACGTGTGCTATTATTGGCTGATGCAACCTTGGCAGCCTCTGATTGGCTGGCGGCTGTAACGTGGCTGGTGTGATGCTAGCACTGCCAACGTAAACAATAACAAGCAACGAGTGACGTGGAACCTGCTGGAACCAGCCTGCGCGCACCGCGAATCACCTGTTTACCAGTCAGCGCGCCAGTCTGTCATATTCACACTACACAGTGTGGCCTGACTGTGTCACGGTCCACTGCCTGCCACTGCTGAGTATGAGATACACTAGCTCCCTTCACATAACCACACACCCAGTGTAGGATACTATCTCTCACACTGTAATAATTTCTGGGTGTAACTACTATATTCCTTTTATGAACTGATCTTCAATATTAAACAACTATATGTAGACAACAAAATCTCAAGAGGGAGCTGACCAAGTTTGTCACAAAATAGGCAGTGTCATGGTCCAGAGAACAGATGACAAGTTATTTGTTCTGCCAACTACAGACAATAGACTTCTGACTAAAGTGGGCATAGTAACAAAATATTATGTCAGGTTAGGATATACCGTGGACATAAATATTGACACGGTAGTTCGCATTTTTCAATCTTCTGTTTATTTACATGTAATAAAAAATATGTGAGTGCTGAATATCTGTGTCTGGTCCCAATATCTGTGTCTGATCCCAATATCTGTGTCTGGTCCCAATATCTGTGTCTGATCCCAATATCTGTGTCTGGTCCCAATATCTGTCTGGTCCCAATATCTGTGTCTGATCCCAATATCTGTGTCTGATCCCAATATCTGTGTCTGATCCCAATATCTGTGTCTGATCCCAATATCTGTGTCTGGTCCCAATATCTGTGTCTGGTCCCAATATCTGTGTCTGGTCCCAATATCTGTGTCTGATCCCAATATCTGTGTCTGATCCCAATATCTGTGTCTGGTCCCAATATCTGTGTCTGATCCCAGATATATAGAGATTTACAAATCTTAGAAGTAGTGATAGTAATATTAGTTCTTTACTAACTGTTCATTTTCCATGTTTTATTATACTGTATTTTACAAAATACTATTTAAAATGCACATGTGGAATAGTAAATGTGTCTATTTTGTGCAGTGTTAAAAAATTAACTCATTTAATTTACAAAGATAGGACACCAGTCCACCAGTCCATGATTCAGAGGAACTCACCCATTTGGCCAGGACAAACTAAGCTGACAACTGTTAGATATGCACGAGAATAATTACACACATAACCACATATGCATACAATACCCATAATCAGTATTCCCCATACCATATACATGGTTAGTTGATGTGGTCATTCTAGCAATGCTTTTCAGAATGTCATGCATTTGACTGAATGTCATTCATTAAAGAAACAGGCTTCGGTCAATCCGATAGCACCAACCCCCTCCAGCACTGCAATTAAACCTACTGCCATAGGCTCACCTTTCTAAAGCAGGGTATGTTAGTTAGAAAGATAAAATTACTGTATTCCCATAATAACTGGCATTTACAGTTGTACACATTTATCACAGTACATTACAGTTAGGATTCCACACAGTAGCAAGACAAAATCATACAATGTGAAATGTGGACAAAATCCCATAGTACAATATTTATTTCTAATTCTTTATTTTTTTTTACTTTTTACACATTATGGGATTTTGTCTGTAGGGATCATGTCCTGGATTCATCCATACATTTGTGCAGTAGCAAACTAAAATGATACTGAACCATTTTGTGTAGATTGGTTACTAACACTGACAGGACCACGCAGGCACTTAGGGATTCCCAAACTGGGGGACGGGGATTCGACCCTGTAGTCCTTGTCCCCCTTGGCAAATATGCAAAGTAAAATATTGTTATACAATCAAAGGAACTCATCTGGGCAGAGAAACTGAGCTGACAATTGTCTCATCTATATGTTCACTGCTCACAATAACCACAATGTGACACACTAACAAGAATTAACCACTAACACACATAATCACATACGTGAACATATGCATACAGTACTTCCTTAACCAAAGAACAAATGCATATAGTGCTTCCTTAACCATGTGCATGGTTAGGGTGACATTTGAACAATATTGTTGTAACAGCATAAATCTATGAAGGTTATTTGCTCCAACATTAATTTTTGCTCCAATATTTCCCATTTAACTGGTAAAATAATTCTGACTGTAAACAGACTTGGGGTGAATTACATTATATAAATTCCAATTCCAATTATCAATTCCATATCAAAATAACAATATGTGAACATATATTTCATTTTATTATTTAAGTGTAGCGAATAAATTGAGTTAAAAAGTTACATGATGTAACTGAAAAAGAAAACTGAAAATAACAATTACATTTTCAGCAATTCCAATTACTTTTAAAAACAAAACACCCATTCCAATTCCAGAACTGGAAATGGTGTTTCAATTCCAATGTAATTGACCCCAAGTGAGATTGCAAAGACCAAAATTAATGTTGATCTGCTTGTGGCAGAAATGGATGAAAATTATTAATTAACAAAGCAGAGAGCTTCAGTTATTTGCTCCAACAGCATAACGCTTAATTGTCATATTTGCTCCAACGATTTCTATGTAGCAGCCTCTATTTACTGTACAGGGTCTGCTGCACCAGGAACTAAGCTGTAGTCCACTTGACAGTGAGGTAAACAACACCCCCATGCTCACAGCAGTGTCACCCCACTGAATAAACACTGGCATTGCATCAGAATAGAGGTGGACGGGAGGGGGGGGGGGTGCACACAAGCACCAGTGCATGGACCAATCAGGAACAATTGAGTTCATGCAATTGGTTTTGGTTACTAAGTGTCCTGGATGTAGGAGTGCCAAGTGTTTGTCCACTACAGAGGCTCATGATGATAGGGTTGTGTAACAAACACCCAAGTAGTGATCTCCAGTCAGCCTTGTCAATTATTCCAGTCAGGTGTTTCAATAACCCCAGTAGGTGCATGGACCCCGGCCACACCCCCAGGTTGATTGTCTGTTTAATAGTTCACTTGCAGATGGCAACTCACATCCAGATCACAGCTTCAGTTCAACCACTTTTGTTGGTCACAACATCCTAGTTCGCTATCAGGGAACTGCCAAGTACAACAGTACCACCCCTGACAGATCCTATTGAAAATATACCATCGTATTCCATGGTAAATACCATGGTGTTTTGAAATAGGTAAATACCATGGTAAAATACCATGATATACCATGGACACCTTGGTAATTTCTTATTAAATGGTAACTATGTATTATGTATACTTCAACTACAAAACTCATCATCGCAATATTTTACAGCAGCAGTGTTTAGCAAATTCAGCAATCCTTCATCAATGATGTTGTCAATGACTGAGCACATGATGTGTAACAGAAATGTGTAGGCCTAATACACTGTACAAGTAAAGAAAGACCAGCTGGTCTGCCTTTCAACTGGCAGGCCACTTTGGTAGTGCAAAATCACTGTATATTTTTAGCACAAATTGGTAATTGGAAACAGGAATATGGGCCGATTCTTTGTATGATGTCCCATTACTCACTGATTTTTGATGTGTTATTAAGATTGTGCTAACATACGAAGTTAATCTATTCAACAAATGCTAACTTTGTGGTGAATGCCATTACATAAATAAAGATGGCAACCAATTAACAGTGACATCTGATCAAATATAATATTCCCCTCTATATTTTAACTTGTTTCAACTAAGAAAGGTATATACTTTAAAAGCTTCCAGGACATCCCAAACAGGACAAAAATAAACGTATCATTAAGTTGCACATGACCGACTGTATATTTTAACTATACACAAAAGATGAAAGCTATGAAAAAAAATATTTCAAAGCTACACTTACATTAAAGGAACCTGATTCAATGAGCTGCTTAAATTGCATTGTCCACCCTGGCTAACCTTTCTGATCAAAGGATAATTTTTCAATCAAAATATCAGTGAGCTAATTAGTATGAATGCAATATGATCCACACCCAGTTACATTTTCCCAGAAATATGGTTTACCATAGCACTAAGTTCAAACCTGGCGAACTAATGACGCAGACCACATAATCTAAATACCTGGTAATCATTCATTTCCTTTTATTAATAATACTTGCTATTTTTAATAAGTTGTATCATTTCCAATAGCTCATGTACTAGATCCAATGCCAATACTAATAATGCCAAGCTAATCCTCACAAGCTCCCTGCTTGTGAGGATTAACTTGGCATTATCCATAAGGCATAGTACAAGCTCATTAATAAACTATACTAACTGACCAACTGACCAATGGCTGGGCACTAACCAGTGTGTGACGTCAACTGTTCCACGTAGTAATAAGCTCAGCTTAGAAGTGACAGCTGGACGTGGCCATCACCTTCTCTGTGCCACTTACTTACATGTGTTCATTAGCACTGTTCAGGTTGACCACATTATAGGGCATTATCATTGCTCGTATTGCACACATATTATCTTATTTTTTTATGTTCTGCCAAATATTTATCAATAATACAAATGTTCGATTAGCATACCTGGTAGCCAATGTCAACCTGTGTTTAATTTGGGTTCTTGTCGAGTTTATGAGTGGATTGAATGTGACAATATTTCAAGTTGTACAGTTGTAAAAGTTTACAATGAATTAGCTTTGACCTTTTTTAGCTGACAAATCATGACATGCTTCCAGTGACTGGTCAGCAATGTGGCCATTAATTTAAACTTCATGCGTAGGCAACTGCCTTTTCTTGCAGCCATCTCCTAAGTGACTTAGCTTGTGAATCATTTGATTCATGTTCACTCTCAGTCTTTATGTCTCACCATGTCTACATAAAAGCTTACTCTTACTGTGATTTATAACACTTATACAAAGACTTAATCTTTTGATTTTCTCACCTCACGACACAGTAAACTTGGAAGGGGCGGAGAGTCTAGAGCATTCAGGCATTATGGAATCTCAGCATGCCACAGCCACAAGAACAGCACAGAGCTGCTATATATAGCTCACACAAACAATGTGTAGACAAGACACCAGACATATAAATAAATATATACTGTGAGTAACTTTAAATAGATTTGAATGTCATTTAACTGTTAACGTAATTGTAGATATCAGTGCAACTGTCTGGCTCACCAGTTTTTATATCACCACAGTGGGAAATATATCAGACATGCAAGTCAATTATCTGAGTATGTATCAGACATACACCAAGTCAATTATCTGGTTCTAATATACCCAAAAACAGGTATGTAGCAGTTTTCCATAAAAATGGCGGCAAAGCTGCCTTTGGGGCAGTCACACATGCAATATATAATACCAAGATAACATGGTGAATTAAAGATTATGATGCAAGCCGGCCAGTTTGGCTGGGATTCAACATGTATTATGTAATACTTCAGCAGGCATATTCAGCTTTTAGCATGTGAATAGTATTTATCCAGATATTCTAAGAGTGAACTCCCGTGATACTTCTGCTGCCACATCCAATAAAAACTTGAGTTATGAATTCGTAAGTCTTGAGAATATGGGCTCTGGTGTTTGTACCAGGGAGGTAAGAGATCATTATCATGGTTCTAACCACTGTGTTACTGAGTCCCATTATCATGGTTCTACCACTGTGTTACTGAGTCCCATTACCATGGTTCTAACCACTGTGTTACTGAGTCCCATTACCATGGTTCTACCACTGTGTTACTGAGTCCCATTACCATGGTTCTAACCACTGTGTTACTGAGTCCCATTATCATGGTTCTACCACTGTGTTACTGAGTCCCATTACCATGGTTCTAACCACTGTGTTACTGAGTCCCATTACCATGGTTCTACCACTGTGTTACTGAGTCCCATTACCATGGTTCTACCACTGTGTTACTGAGTCCCATTACCATGGTTCTAACCACTGTGTTACTGAGTCCCATTACCATGGTTCTACCACTGTGTTACTGAGTCCCATTACCATGGTTCTACCACTGTGTTACTGAGTCCCATTATCATGGTTCTAACCACTGTGTTACTGAGTCCCATTACCATGGTTCTACCACTGTGTTACTGAGTCCCATTACCATGGTTCTACCACTGTGTTACTGAGTCCCATTACCATGGTTCTACCACTGTGTTACTGAGTCCCATTACCATGGTTCTACCACTGTGTTACTGAGTCCCATTACCATGGTTCTACCACTGTGTTACTGAGTCCTATTACCATGGTTCTAACCACTGTGTTACTAAGCCCCATTACCATGGTTCTACCACTGTGTTACTGAGTCCCATTATCATGGTTCTACCACTGTGTTACTGAGTCCCATTACCATGGTTCTAACCACTGTGTTACTGAGTCCCATTACCATGGTTCTACCACTGTGTTACTGAGTCCCATTACCATGGTTCTAACCACTGTGTTACTGAGTCCCATTATCATGGTTCTAACCACTGTGTTACTGAGTCCCATTATCATGGTTCTAACCACTGTGTTACTGAGTCCCATTACCATGGTTCTACCACTGTGTTACTGAGTCCCATTACCATGGTTCTACCACTGTGTTACTGAGTCCCATTACCATGGTTCCAACCACTGTGTTACTGAGTCCCATTACCATGGTTCTAACCACTGTGTTACTGAGTCCCATTACCATGGTTCTAACCACTGTGTTACTGAGTCCCATTACCATGGTTCTACCACTGTGTTACTGAGTCCCATTACCATGGTTCTACCACTGTGTTACTGAGTCCCATTACCATGGTTCTAACCACTGTGTTACTGAGTCCCATTACCATGGTTCTAACCACTGTGTTACTGAGTCCCATTACCATGGTTCTACCACTGTGTTACTGAGTCCCATTACCATGGTTCTAACCACTGTGTTACTGAGTCCCATTACCATGGTTCTAACCACTGTGTTACTGAGTCCCATTACCATGGTTCTAACCACTGTGTTACTGAGTCCCATTACCATGGTTCTAACCACTGTGTTACTGAGTCCCATTACCATGGTTCTAACCACTGTGTTACTGAGTCCCATTACCATGGTTCTAACCACTGTGTTACTGAGTCCCATTATCATGGTTCTAACCACTGTGTTACTGAGTCCCATTATCATGGTTCTAACCACTGTGTTACTGAGTCCCATTATCATGGTTCTAACCACTGTGTTACTGAGTCCCATTACCATGGTTCTACCACTGTGTTACTGAGTCCCATTACCATGGTTCTACCACTGTGTTACTGAGTCCCATTACCATGGTTCCAACCACTGTGTTACTGAGTCCCATTACCATGGTTCTAACCACTGTGTTACTGAGTCCCATTACCATGGTTCTAACCACTGTGTTACTGAGTCCCATTACCATGGTTCTACCACTGTGTTACTGAGTCCCATTACCATGGTTCTACCACTGTGTTACTGAGTCCCATTACCATGGTTCCAACCACTGTGTTACTGAGTCCCATTACCATGGTTCTACCACTGTGTTACTGAGTCCCATTACCATGGTTCTAACCACTGTGTTACTGAGTCCCATTATCATGGTTCTACCACTGTGTTACTGAGTCCCATTACCATGGTTCTAACCACTGTGTTACTGAGTCCCATTACCATGGTTCTACCACTGTGTTACTGAGTCCCATTACCATGGTTCTACCACTGTGTTACTGAGTCCCATTACCATGGTTCTAACCACTGTGTTACTGAGTCCCATTACCATGGTTCTACCACTGTGTTACTGAGTCCCATTACCATGGTTCTACCACTGTGTTACTGAGTCCCATTATCATGGTTCTAACCACTGTGTTACTGAGTCCCATTACCATGGTTCTACCACTGTGTTACTGAGTCCCATTACCATGGTTCTACCACTGTGTTACTGAGTCCCATTACCATGGTTCTACCACTGTGTTACTGAGTCCCATTACCATGGTTCTACCACTGTGTTACTGAGTCCCATTACCATGGTTCTACCACTGTGTTACTGAGTCCTATTACCATGGTTCTAACCACTGTGTTACTAAGCCCCATTACCATGGTTCTACCACTGTGTTACTGAGTCCCATTATCATGGTTCTACCACTGTGTTACTGAGTCCCATTACCATGGTTCTAACCACTGTGTTACTGAGTCCCATTACCATGGTTCTACCACTGTGTTACTGAGTCCCATTACCATGGTTCTAACCACTGTGTTACTGAGTCCCATTACCATGGTTCTACCACTGTGTTACTGAGTCCCATTATCATGGTTCCAACCACTGTGTTACTGAGTCCCATTACCATGGTTCCAACCACTGTGTTACTGAGTCCCATTACCATGGTTCTACCACTGTGTTACTGAGTCCCATTACCATGGTTCTACCACTGTGTTACTGAGTCCCATTACCATGGTTCTAACCACTGTGTTACTGAGTCCCATTACCATGGTTCTACCACTGTGTTACTGAGTCCCATTACCATGGTTCTAACCACTGTGTTACTGAGTCCCATTACCATGGTTCCAACCACTGTGTTACTGAGTCCCATTACCATGGTTCTAACCACTGTGTTACTGAGTCCCATTACCATGGTTCTACCACTGTGTTACTGAGTCCCATTACCATGGTTCTAACCACTGTGTTACTGAGTCCCATTACCATGGTTCTAACCACTGTGTTACTGAGTCCCATTACCATGGTTCTAACCACTGTGTTACTGAGTCCCATTACCATGGTTCTAACCACTGTGTTACTGAGTCCCATTACCATGGTTCTAACCACTGTGTTACTGAGTCCCATTACCATGGTTCTAACCACTGTGTTACTGAGTCCCATTATCATGGTTCTAACCACTGTGTTACTGAGTCCCATTATCATGGTTCTAACCACTGTGTTACTGAGTCCCATTACCATGGTTCTACCACTGTGTTACTGAGTCCCATTACCATGGTTCTACCACTGTGTTACTGAGTCCCATTACCATGGTTCCAACCACTGTGTTACTGAGTCCCATTACCATGGTTCTAACCACTGTGTTACTGAGTCCCATTACCATGGTTCTAACCACTGTGTTACTGAGTCCCATTACCATGGTTCTACCACGGTGTTACTGAGTCCCATTACCATGGTTCTACCACTGTGTTACTGAGTCCCATTACCATGGTTCTAACCACTGTGTTACTGAGTCCCATTACCATGGTTCTAACCACTGTGTTACTGAGTCCCATTACCATGGTTCTACCACTGTGTTACTGAGTCCCATTACCATGGTTCTAACCACTGTGTTACTGAGTCCCATTACCATGGTTCTAACCACTGTGTTACTGAGTCCCATTACCATGGTTCTAACCACTGTGTTACTGAGTCCCATTACCATGGTTCTAACCACTGTGTTACTGAGTCCCATTACCATGGTTCTAACCACTGTGTTACTGAGTCCCATTACCATGGTTCTAACCACTGTGTTACTGAGTCCCATTATCATGGTTCTAACCACTGTGTTACTGAGTCCCATTATCATGGTTCTAACCACTGTGTTACTGAGTCCCATTACCATGGTTCTACCACTGTGTTACTGAGTCCCATTACCATGGTTCTACCACTGTGTTACTGAGTCCCATTACCATGGTTCCAACCACTGTGTTACTGAGTCCCATTACCATGGTTCTAACCACTGTGTTACTGAGTCCCATTACCATGGTTCTAACCACTGTGTTACTGAGTCCCATTACCATGGTTCTACCACTGTGTTACTGAGTCCCATTACCATGGTTCTACCACTGTGTTACTGAGTCCCATTACCATGGTTCCAACCACTGTGTTACTGAGTCCCATTACCATGGTTCCAACCACTGTGTTACTGAGTCCCATTACCATGGTTCTAACCACTGTGTTACTGAGTCCCATTACCATGGTTCTACCACTGTGTTACTGAGTCCCATTACCATGGTTCCAACCACTGTGTTACTGAGTCCCATTACCATGGTTCTAACCACTGTGTTACTGAGTCCCATTACAATGGTTCTACCACTGTGTTACTGAGTCCCATTACCATGGTTCTAACCACTGTGTTACTGAGTCCCACTACCATGGTTCTAACCACTGTGTTACTGAGTCCCATTACCATGGTTCTAACCACTGTGTTACTGAGTCCCATTACCATGGTTCTAACCACTGTGTTACTGAGTCCCATTATCATGGTTCTAACCACTGTGTTACTGAGTCCCATTACCATGGTTCTACCACTGTGTTACTGAGTCCCATTACCATGGTTCTAACCACTGTGTTACTGAGTCCCATTATCATGGTTCTACCACTGTGTTACTGAGTCCCATTATCATGGTTCTAACCACTGTGTTACTGAGTCCCATTATCATGGTTCAAACCACTGTGTTACTGAGTCCCATTAGCATGGTTCTAACCACTGTGTTACTGAGTCCCATTATCATGGTTCTACCACCGTGTTACTGAGTCCTATTATCATGGTTCTAACCACTGTGTTATTGAGTCCCATTACCATGGTTCTAACCACTGTGTTACTGAGTCCCATTATCATGGTTCTACCACTGTGTTACTGAGTCCCATTATCATGGTTCAAACCACTGTGTTACTGAGTCCCATTATCATGGTTCCAACCACTGTGTTACTGAGTCCCATTATCATTGTTCCAACCACTGTGTTACTGAGTCCCATTATCATGGTTCCAACCACTGTGTTACTGAGCCCCATTATCATGGTTCCAACCACTGTGTTACTGAGTCCCATTATCATGGTTCCAACCACTGTGCTACTGAGTCCCATTATCATGGTTCCAACCACTGTGTTACTGAGTCCCATTATCATGGTTCCAACCACTGTGTTACTGAGTCCCATTACCATGGTTCAAACCACTGTGTTACTGAGTCCCATTATCATGGTTCCAACCACTGTGTTACTGAGCCCCATTATCATGGTTCCAACCACTGTGTTACTGAGTCCCATTATCATGGTTCCAACCACTGCAGTACTGAGCCCCATCATCATGGTTCTAACCACTGTGTTACTGAGCCCCATTATCATGGTTCCAACCACTGTATTACAGAGTCTCATTATCATGGTTCTAACCACTGTGTTACTGAGTCCCATTATCATGATTCCAACTATTGTGTTACTGTGTCCCATTATCATGGTTCCAACCACTTTGTTACAGAGTCTCATTATCATGGTTCCAACCACTGTGTTACTGAGTCCCATCATCATGATTCCAACTACTATGTTACTGGGTCCCATTATCATGGTTCCAACCACTTTGTTACAGTCTCATTATCATGGTTCCAACCACTTTGTTACAGTCTCATTATCATGGTTCCAACCACTTTGTTACAGAGTCTCATTAGCATGGTTCTAACCACTCACTGTGTTATCGAGTCCCATTACCATGGTTCTACCATTGTGATACAGAGTCCTATTATCATGGAATTGTTTTCAATTTGATAAATACTGTGTTACTGGGTCCCATTATCATGGTTCTAACCACTGTGTTACTGGGTCCCATTATCATGGTTCTAACCACCATGTTACCGAGTCCCACTGCGTGCCTGTGAAAACAGCCAGTTAAGCAGACTTTCTGACACATTGTGGTTTGTAAACTGGGCGGGTAACATTGGGGACTCCCCTAACTCACTAGACACTACAACAATTGTTATTTGGTTACTGTGGCAACACTGACAAATATGTCAAACCACAACATATTCAGCACAAGTCATGGTCATTGGAATATTAGCCTAGCATTGATGCAGTGTATCGTGTCCATTGTTGTGGACATGTCATACAGCAACTGTAAAACTTGAAGAAGTAAAAAGATGGGGTAAGAACTTACAAGTGACTAACACTGTTATTTTGTTCTAAAAAATTACATTTTAGTTCAAATATACATGAACCATTCTGCTGCATTTATGAGGAAACATGTTTCAATTTAATAAACACTGAATTTTGACTTAACCTAATTCCTTATACAGGCTATGTATACCCATGAAACAAAGTATGGATATAGAAATAAACCGTATGATGAATCACAACCATTGTACTATGTTACGCTACACTAAGATCATGGATCCCCCTTTCGAATGTTTGCATATACATGCAAGCTTGCATGCGTGCAATGCATGCGTGTGCATATATTAATACAAGGAACAAACAACTCTCAACATTGAAGATCTAGACAAACTTATTATGCCCGAAATACTTGTGCATGACACGAAAAGACAAACCTGTTGAATAACAGTCTATTTCTGATAAACTAACCCAGCGCCAGCAGGCAATGAACAATACAGGAGTCATTGATAAACTTTATGTACAGCTGCACTGTGTAAAACTGCTGCAGAGAACTACCGTGCACTTGTTGCGGGGAAGTTTACGGAGCGGAACGATGTCCACGAATACACATAACATAAATACTGAGTAGATGTGATTGCGAGTCCACAAGGCCTTATAAGGCACGCATCCTGTTCAGTGAGAAAAGCACAAAACAGGTGACCTACTACCATCATCACGCCCTTGTCGCCTGCCTCTGTATGCCAGATACAAAGAGCACTTGTGAAAACCATCAATCAAGAGTTAAGAGCACGTGGTAAAGGTGTGCACTTTGCAGGAGGACGTTTTGTTTGGTTTTGTTAACCCTGTCCATTTCCAAGTGATGATTACACTTACACAACATTCCCTCTGAAGCATATTTACTCCAAATTGGAATACCCACATTAGACACCCTCTTGTTGGTGGTAATAGTTAAGAAAAAAAGTCATGGAAATAAAGTCACAGTTTTGGCTAGAAAAAAGTCACAGGGAAATAAAGTCACAACATTGTTTTATTCGAAGGTGCGCAGTATTAAAGTCACATGACAAAGTCATGGAAATAAAGTCAGTTTTGGCGAGGAAAATAGTCACAGCATTGTTTTATTCAAACACTTTAGCACAATAACGTTTGATAATTAAAACAAATATTCCCTGTGGGTATATGTATACAGTATTTCTAAGGACATAATTAGATTTTAACACATATGATAATGTTTTTTTCAACCATATTCAAATTACTGAATTTTTTTGGGATGGTAACCAAGAGATTTTCTGATCTTCAACATGGAGAGATCAATGGAGAAATCAATCTTAGCATTATGTTTAAAATACAGAATATTGTTTTATCACCAAATGCCAAGATAAAATATAAATCCATTAACATCAACAGTTAGAAGTATTTGGACATAATCACACAGGACCACATAACATAACATAACACAGGACAAAATCTGAGTGAAGAAAGTGGACAAAATCACACAATGAAAGTTACAAAATTCCCACAATGAGAAAAGTTTACAAGATCTCACAATGATAAAAGTGGACAAAATCCCATAATGATAAAAGTGGACAAAATCCCATAATGATAAAAGTGGACAAAATCCCACAATGAGAAAAATATCTGCCCATAACAATATATATACTGTATTGTCTGAGACAGTAATGTATAACACTGAATGTATGTAAATAACAAATCACCGTAAATAACAGGTATCCCATCCATCCAGTATATCATTCTTTGGCTATAAACATGTAGTCTATCTTCCTCCTCAAACCTACCTTTTCCAACTGAAAATAAAGCTAGGCAACTGATTGTGTTCAATTGCACAGCTATCATTTTGCATTTTATTCATTTTAAAACATATTGATCACACAATCATAAGTAAGGTGGGGGTTGTACGGTAAGAATACTGACGAACAGTCAACAAACTGTTCATACAATATGAGCACTGTGGTTTCATGTGTCCTGTAAATACACTCTTCAGGTCATGCTTAATGACATCCATCCAGCAAGACTTGGAGATTTGGTGATTAAACATAGTACCCCCTCCACTTGCCAACAAAGGCCAAAGCCTTCCCAACTGGTCATGTCAGTTATATTTCAGTAATCTGTGCAGCTGTTTTTTGTTCTCTGCAAAGAATGTGGGGTGAACATAGTTTCACCATTCTAACATGTGAATTGTGCCTGACATGTTTCTAGTTTCCTGTGTGTCCCAATTCCACTGTCTGCAACTAGTTGTGCTGATGCAAGTGTTGAACACATACCAAGCCTTGTTGCATCAGCCAGCTTATCTGGCCATGTGCCTTGGTGCTATTTCTGGGTAATACAAAGACTAACATAGTCCATCAGCAAGATTCCCTCAGACCAGCTGCTTGTAGTGTGGAGTACAGCCGTACTGGTGGCAATGTCACTGGAGGATATGTAACATCTTACTCTAACTAGCTCAAAGGTCATGTACGTTGTTGCTTAACCAATTTTGTTATTTCAATACTGAGAAAAAGGTATATAAAAGATGTCCCCTGTTTTACCTGTAACAAAAGTAATTTGTTTGCACTTACAAGAGTTACTAAAACATAACCATTTGTTACTATAATTAAGAATATCACGCCAGTGGTTTATTAGGAAAACCTTGTAGAACACACAGTATCTTAATTTCATGGGCCACACCAGACTGTTAGACAACCCTACGTCATGATTGTGATATTCTGGCAATATTCACTCGCCAAAGGAAAATATATTTGTGTCCAAACTCGATTTATGTAACATATTTTTGCCTTTCTTTACTAAACAAGTTCTTTTTCTGCCAAAATAATATGTTTGTTTGGGACTTGAGACATGTCAGCTCTTAGTCAACCAGAGAAATGACCATAATCTCCCACTTAGAACACATTCTAAGTAAACCACTGGCGTGACATTCTTGATTTTAGTTGCATGTGGGTAGTTTTTATTATCTCTTTTAGGTGCGTAGCCACAGTTTTGTTGTGATAACAATAATAAGTTCACTTGTATAGCACCGTATATCAAAGTCCACTCAGAGGCAATAATTGGTGAGTTTTAAATAATAGTAAATTAGTTCAAACATGACACATAAAAAACTTTGTAAAACTGTTTTGATGGTATAGGATGTATCATGTCTTTATTTCAACAACAACAACAACAACAACAACAACACACAAAAAAATAGCCAAACATAAAATATAAACCAGTCTTGATATTGAAAAGGGCAAAAAGAAGTGTGTCACTTATAATGCTTGCCCAAGATAGGCTCCTTAAACAAACAAAACAATCAGACAAACCTGTAATCTTGCTATTTAAACAAAACAGGTTTATATAAAAACATGAGACTAAAAATTAAATGCTGTTTTGTTTAATAATTTTTATATTTTATGCATATCACATAACAGCCATCGATTAATCTGAAAGAGAACATGGCAAGTGGTAACACTAACGTTTCTCTTGTGGTAAAAAAATTAAGTGTAAAAAACTCTGCTCAAGATGACATTTTCCTGAGGTTAATGGCAGACATAAATCCAAGGGCAAAGCCTTTGACAAAGTCAACCATAGCAAACTGTTCACCAAGCTAACTGGCACTGGCTAGCCTTTTATTGTACGCATTCTCTATTACTGGCGCAGCACATTACATTCACTATTATAGAGTTTCTCTAAGTTTTTACCATGTCAATTGGTGTTAAACATTTTCTATCCATATTTTAATGACTTTTTTATGACTTCAGTGTAAATCTTAACAAACTACAAATTGGTTGTGTTTATGCAGGCATCATAATGAACCATTATCTGAGTGATGATATCATAACGAACCATTATAATTATGAAGAAAAAAAAACTCCCAGAAAAAAGCCCTCCCATAAAAAAGCCCCCCATTATTGATAACAAAGGTCACTGTTGTGACCTTTGTTACTGTGACACTAAGAGAGCCCAAGCCCATGCTATTGCCATCGAGATAAAATTGTATCAGCACTTTCATCAGCAATGACAGTGTTGCATAATGTTAATACAATTTACCAGATGACAAAAAAAAAAATAGTCATGTAGTAGTTCTTAAGTATTGTACCTAATTCCACTCCATCTCCTGTCTGTGTTTCTGTCGTTCTCTCTCCTTCTTTGGACCGTCTTTCTACATATCTACATCCCCTCTCCCTTTCTACCAAACAGGAGAGAGGACACAATCCTGGCTGACCTACTCAGACACACAATATAGAAAATGACATAACACGACAAACACTAATGTTAAGTTATCATATATGTATTTTCACACATATGTATTTTCACATGGAAAGCAATTACATGTAGTTGAAATATTTGTGATGTGATTTTTTCATTATTTACACAAGGATGTGGTTTCTTTGAACTATCTTTGCAAATTGAATGACTTCCTTCATGTTTAAAATGGAGTCATTCTGAAGGTTCTGGAAGAAATAAACTGATAAAGACTGGTAGCTAGACAGTGCACCAGAGGATGCTGAGTGAGCACATCCAAACACTGCCAGTCAGTATCTTTGTAGTCATCTGTGATGAATGCACATCACAAACTAACTGATGCATATCAAAGAGAGAACTTTAGAGGTGAGAAAGTGGATTTCCAGGATTGCTGTTGTCTGAATGGGAGCACTTGGATTGAACATAGCTGCACTACATGGATTGCATCATTGAGCACACATTAAAGCAGCCAATTGCCTCACAAGTCTGCTCAAAGGGAAAGACACCTATTTAACATCCCAAAGTTAAAAGGTGTAGTCATTTAAATTTTTTTTACAATAAGCTGTTCAAACAAATCAATTTCAATAGGAAGTTATACCAGCTGCTAAAACTGGTTTCGAGAACAGCTGAGGGATTGATATTGGTATTACGAGCAACATTTGATCATGTGGATACTGTTAGCATTTCAATGTCACAAATACAACAATTATAATGTACTAGGCACACTTGTATTCGTCTCCAGTTTCAGGAATACCACAAATCTGCCATTGGCTTTGACCTTCTGGTTATTTCTCATACTTGGAACTGATTGCATAATCAATACTATCAATATGAGAGCCAACTAATATAATTATACAGTATTCCTAATTCTCCTGCCAGTGATGATGAACTTCCAATTTGCAGTGTTCTGATTATATTTCTAACTACTGGGTGATTTCTTCAACCTACTATAATATTATTTATACAGCTGCGAGGCTTCCCTGTATATCTCTGGTTCCCTTGCTTGACCCCTGACCTGATGACAGCATCAGTCCTGTAGTGAAGACAAGGTGGTGACCCACTGACCTACTGCCCCAGAGAGAGGATGATTGCAGTGAGAATATGACATTGTGTCAGTTCCACTGTCAACCTCAAATGACATCAAAGGGTATTACATCAAATGCCACTACACAGAATTTTATTCTCACAGTTGAATTACATGGTACATGGTGAACGTAGCTTAGGGCTGATCAGATATGAGACCTTTTAAAGAGCTTTTAAGAGCTTATAAGACATTTTAAAGACACTTTTAGACCAATACTTCACCAATCCTTAACAAAGAAATAATGTTTAAACACCCTCTAGAAGTGATTATTTATTTGGTGATGAAACTGTAAAATTTTATTAAAGAATCACATCATTCAGAAAAATGTAGTAATTTTTACCTTTGCTAAATTATAGCCTAGTGCCTATGTCTAGTTTACTTAAATAAAATGTAAAACCTTTTTAAGACTTAAAAAAAATTAGTTAAGACCATTTTAAGACCTTAAAAAAACCACGTCCAATTTAAGACATGTTAAGTCAAGTATTAATCCACTTATCAAAACCACAACTAAATATTTAACTGAACCCCTGTGGGTTGACGTATCAGTTTAATATAGAAAAAGACAACGGCCAACAAATAAAATTCAGAGCCTAATTAAGGTTCATAGACTTTTCATTTTTATGAAGGTGTGGTCACAACATGATCAGCGGCAAAAGAAACAAGGCATATTATCTAATGATTTGTTGTCCATTTACTGCACATTAAGGTGAGGTATTTAAGTATGTTACAATGTGATCACGACGTTCACCAGTAAAAAAATCTTGTATTGTATTACTATTTAATGATATTTTACCCATTCTTTCTCATTATGTATTTTTTAGTTTGAAATAAAACGACACTTAACAATAATTGTCTAGACTGTCAACCCAATTAGTTTCAGGTGTCCATTGTTTTCTATTAATGAGTGAAACTGAAGCATGCACTCTTTCCTGACCCTATGCCCTAGGTTTTTCTGTTCTTGTTCCCAAGGCACTTATGGAAACATCTGGGCAGTTTATGTTCAGGCCTCACGTGAACACTGCTCAGAGAGAGGCTGATAGAAAAACTAACAGTTTTTATTACTTTACAAGTAAACGTCTCTTTTTCTCTGAATGCAGCTAATAAAGTGCAACATAAGTTGTTTGGCAATTCTTTTCTACATTTATAAATAACATTTCATGTATGGTAGACTACTGAAGACAGCAAGTCTTTTTAATTGTATTTCACAATGTGTGAGTGTGCGTGCACATGCACGCGCCCTTGCATGCATGCATGTTCTGGTATTACGCAAGAACTAAAGAGGAAAACATCTTTGGTTTTTACGAGTACCAGGAAGTAAACAGCTATCATTTTATGAGTACCAGGTAGTGTGTAAATGTGATGTTCAGTCGGTGATTGACTGCACACCTTGCACAGGTACGTGCCTGCAGGTAATGACTAACACATGCATGGCATTTCACAATAGGTACCATTTAACCAGGATCAACATGTAAATATAAAATAAATAACTGATACACGCTTGTTTTTATTACTGGCATCACAGATGTTACATTTCAACCACTTTTAGGTATAGTATGTTTGGTCAGCACAACAACTCTGATATTTTTCTTTGAAGAATCCTGTTTAAGTAGCCATGACGGGACAAATTGTATGATCATAGTTACAATGTTTACAAAGAAAACTATTCAGAAAAAAAAATACACAGAAAAAGCAAAGGTAGACATTTAGGTTTTCCCAATGTGAACACTAGGAGGTGTTGCACAACCTGTCACTTTAAATTATATCTAGAAAAAGGTTTTCCTTCCTGCATCCTTGTTTGTAAACTGTCAACTTCGTACACATCTTTGTTTGGGATGTAAACTGTCAACCTCGCACACATCCTTGTTTGGGATGTACACTATCAACCTCTCACACATCCTTGTTTGGGATGTAAACTGTCAACTTCGCACACATCCTTGTTTGGGATGTAAACTGTCAACCTCACACACATCCTTGTTTGGGATGTAAACTGTCTACCTCTTACACATCCTTGCTTGGGATGTAAACTGTCAACCTCTCACACATCCTTGTTTGGGATGTAAACTGTCAACCTCGCACACATTCTTGTTTGGGATGTAAACTGTCAACCTCGTACACATCCTTGTTTGGGATGTAAACTGTCAACCTCTCACACATCCTTGTTTGGTATGTAAACTGTCAACCTCTCACACATCCTTGTTTGGGATGTAAACTGTCAACCTCGCACACATCCTTGTTTGGGATGTAAACTGTCAACCTCGCACACATCCTTGTTTGGGATGTAAACTGTCAACCTCGCACACATCCTTGTTTGGGATGTAAACTGTCAACCTCGCACACATCCTTGTTTGGGATGTAAACTGTCAACCTCGCACACATCCTTGTTTGGGATGTAAACTGTCAACCTCTCACACATCCTTGTTTGGGATGTAAACTGTCAACCTCTCACACATCCTTGTTTGGGATGTAAACTGTCAACCTCACACACATCCTTGTTTGGGATGTAAACTGTCTACCTCTCACACATCCTTGCTTGGGATGTAAACTGTCAACCTCTCACACATCCTTGTTTGGGATGTAAACTGTCAACCTCGCACACATTCTTGTTTGGGATGTAAACTGTCAACCTCGCACACATCCTTGTTTGGGATGTAAACTGTCAACCTCTCACACATCCTTGTTTGGTATGTAAACTGTCAACCTCTCACACATCCTTGTTTGGGATGTAAACTGTCAACCTCGCACACATCCTTGTTTGGGATGTAAACTGTCAACCTCGCACACATCCTTGTTTGGGATGTAAACTGTCAACCTCTCACACATCCTTGTTTGGGATGTAAACTGTCAACCTCGCACACATCCTTGTTTGGGATGTAAACTGTCAACCTCGCACACATCCTTGTTTGGGATGTAAACTGTCAACCTCTCACACATCCTTGTTTGGGATGTAAACTGTCAACCTCACACACATCCTTGTTTGGGATGTAAACTGTCAACCTCGCACACATCCTTGTTTGGGATGTAAACTGTCAACCTCTCACACATCCTTGTTTGGGATGTAAACTGTCAACCTCTCACACATCCTTGTTTGGGATGTAAACTGTCAACCTCTCACACATCCTTGTTTGGGATGTAAACTGTCAACCTCTCACACATCCTTGTTTGGGATGTAAACTGTCAACCTCTCACACATCCTTGTTTGGGATGTAAACTGTCAACCTCTCACACATCCTTGTTTGGGATGTAAACTGTCAACCTCTCACACATCCTTGTTTGGGATGTAAACTGTCAACCTCTCACACATCCTTGTTTGGGATGTAAACTGTCAACCTCTCACACATCCTTGTTTGGGATGTAAACTGTCAACCTCTCACACATCCTTGTTTGGGATGTAAACTGTCAACCTCTCACACATCCTTGTTTGGGATGTAAACTGTCAACCTCTCACACATCCTTGTTTGGGATGTAAACTGTCAACCTCTCACACATCCTTGTTTGGGATGTAAACTGTCAACCTCTCACACATCAAGCAAGCATGCACACAAACACATTTTTATTAACACCAACTTACATTAGTTCATTGTAAACCACCCACAAGACTATGAAAGAATGGCTGAAGATAGAGATGGATGGCATCAATTACTCTCTGTCTTGTGTGTCATCAGGCACAAGGAGCAGTGTTCAAAATTAAGGCCTTTTTATCTGCGACCGCTGATTCAAAATGCTTCCTGCTGATTCGGTTGCGCAAGTTATTGGCCCCACCCCGCTGATTCACCCTGGCGGCCATGGCTGGGTTGAACGGTATTAGTGATGCACATTACAGTACATACTAATCTATGCTAATTTGATATAAAATACAATTGTGACAAACTAGATCTTCCTTGCCAGCGACAGATCGCTGCCAAGCCAAAGGCGAAGTCTGCAAATGCAGGGAAACCCCTGGCATTTGTAACATGGATGTATTTTGGATGATTCACATTTAATGATGTCAGTATCTATCGGCAATATTTTGTATGATTTATATTTATTAAATTATTATTTATTCTAATTTAAAGCAATGTCTGTTTTAATTTTACACACGAAAACTGTGTTTTATTACGTATACTTATAATTTACACATTTTTGTGGGCCAGTTCACACTCACCTGGGCTGGTTCGAAATAGAAATGAGCCAGTTAAAAAAATGTGCCATTTTTTTGCTAATTTCAGACACTGAAGGAGGAATACGTAAGCTGCAGCATCGCTGCTGAGGGACAAGTCCTTAGCTCTGCCTTCTCTAGATTTTTCGGGAGGGCTTTGTAAGTATATAAAATTATAGTACCAGGTACATAAATTATACGTGTACATAAAGCACATACTTTTTATTATATACATATATATAGCATATATAATAATTGCAACATTGTTCTGTATCCTCTTGATAAAGACTGGTGGTGTGTGGGTGTGCGCATGCATGCGTGCGTGCGTGCGTGCGTGCGTGCGTGCGTGCGTGTGCATGTCTGCATTAGTATAAAATGTTTTTTTCAGAAGAGCTTATTTGATTTTTTTTTCTGGAGAGACTTAGTGTAACCTAAACGAGGTGTAACCATGGTAATGTGCTCCTACATCTTTTAGTGTAACCTAAACGAGGTGTAACCAGGGTAATGTGTTCCTACATCTTTTAGTATAACCTAAACGAGGTGTAACCAGGGTAATGTGCTCCTACATCTTTTAGTATAACCTAAACGAGGTGTAACCAGGGTAATGTGCTCCTACATCTTTTAGTGTAACCTAAACGAGGTGTAACCAGGGTAATGTGCTCCTACATCTTTTAGTGTAACCTAAACGAGGTGTAACCAGGGTAATGTGCTCCTACATCTTTTAGTGTAACCTAAACGAGGTGTAACCAGGGTAATGTGCTCCTACATCTTTTAGTGTAACCTAAACGAGGTGTAACCAGGGTAATGTGCTCCTACATCTTTTAGTGTAACCTAAACGAGGTGTAACCAGGGTAATGTGCTCCTACATCTTTTAGTGTAACCTAAACGAGGTGTAACCAGGGTAATGTGTTCCTACATCTTTTAGTGTAACCTAAACGAGGTGTAACCAGGGTAATGTGCTCCATCTCTGCTACGTGCTACATAAACAAATGTGTTGCTACCTGGCAGGCGCCAGTATTTTTATTAGTCATCAAATTTTAGAGTTTTCTATTTTCAGAAAATGGAGGCACTCTTGTGACAATGACAATGATGTTGATGTCTATGACTCAATATAGGTGTTGTACCACATGCTCTCAACCCTGGGCATTGATGTCTATGACTCAATATAGGTGTTGTACCACATGTTCTCAACCCTGGGCATTGATGTCTATGACTCAATATAGGTGTTGTACCACATGCTATCAACCCTGGGCATTGATGTCTATGACTCAATATAGGTGTTGTACCACATGCTATCAACCCTGGGCATTGATGTCTATGACTCAATATAGGTGTTGTACCACATGCTCTCAACCCTGGGCATTGATGTCTATGACTCAATATAGGTGTTGTACCACATGTTCTCAACCCTGGGCATTGATGTCTATGACTCAATATAGGTGTTGTACCACATGTTCTCAACCCTGGGCATTGATGTCTATGACTCAATATAGGTGTTGTACCACATGTTCTCAACCCTGGGCATTGATGTCTATGACTCAATATAGGTGTTGTACCACATGCTATCAACCCTGGGCATTGATGTCTATGACTCAATATAGGTGTTGTACCACATGTTCTCAACCCTGGGCATTGATGTCTATGACTCAATATAGGTGTTGTACCACATGCTCTCAACCCTGGGCATTGATGTCTATGACTCAATATAGGTGTTGTACCACATGTTCTCAACCCTGGGCATTGATGTCTATGACTCAATATAGGTGTTGTACCACATGCTATCAACCCTGGGCATTGATGTCTGTGACTCAATATAGGTGTTGTACCACATGCTATCAACCCTGGGCATTGATGTCTGTGACTCAATATAGGTGTTGTACCACATGTTCTCAACCCTGGGCATTGATGTCTATGACTCAATATAGGTGTTGTACCACATGTTCTCAACCCTGGGCATTGATGTCTATGACTCAATATAGGTGTTGTACCACATGTTCTCAACCCTGGGCATTGATGTCTATGACTCAATATAGGTGTTGTATCACATGTTCTCAACCCTGGGCATTGATGTATATGACTCAATATAGGTGTTGTACCACATGTTCTCAACCCTGGGCATTGATGTCTATGACTCAATATAGGTGTTGTACCACATGTTCTCAACCCTGGGCATTGATGTCTATGACTCAATATAGGTGTTGTACCACATGTTCTCAACCCTGGGCATTGATGTCTATGACTCAATATAGGTGTTGTACCACATGTTCTCAACCCTGGGCATTGATGTCTATGACTCAATATAGGTGTTGTACCACATGCTCTCAACCCTGGGCATTGATGTCTATGACTCAATATAGGTGTTGTACCACATGCTCTCAACCCTGGGCATTGATGTCTATGACTCAATATAGGTGTTGTACCACATGCTCTCAACCCTGGGCATTGATGTCTATGACTCAATATAGGTGTTGTACCACATGCTCTCAACCCTGGGCATTGATGTCTATGACTCAATATAGGTGTTGTACCACATGCTCTCAACCCTGGGCATTGATGTCTATGACTCAATATAGGTGTTGTACCACATGCTCTCAACCCTGGGCATTGATGTCTATGACTCAATATAGGTGTTGTACCACATGCTCTCAACCCTGGGCATTGATGTCTATGACTCAATATAGGTGTTGTACCACATGCTCTCAACCCTGGGCATTGATGTCTATGACTCAATATAGGTGTTGTACCACATGCTCTCAACCCTGGGCATTGATGTCTATGACTCAATATAGGTGTTGTACCACATGCTCTCAACCCTGGGCATTGATGTCTATGACTCAATATAGGTGTTGTACCACATGCTCTCAACCCTGGGCATTGATGTCTATGACTCAATATAGGTGTTGTACCACATGTTCTCAACCCTGGGCATTGATGTCTATGACTCAATATAGGTGTTGTACCACATGCTCTCAACCCTGGGCATTGATGTCTATGACTCAATATAGGTGTTGTACCACATGCTCTCAACCCTGGGCATTGATGTCTATGACTCAATATAGGTGTTGTACCACATGCTCTCAACCCTGGGCATTGATGTCTATGACTCAATATAGGTGTTGTACCACATGCTCTCAACCCTGGGCATTGATGTCTATGACTCAATATAGGTGTTGTACCACATGCTCTCAACCCTGGGCATTGATGTCTATGACTCAATATAGGTGTTGTACCACATGCTCTCAACCCTGGGCATTGATGTCTATGACTCAATATAGGTGTTGTACCACATGCTCTCAACCCTGGGCATTGATGTCTATGACTCAATATAGGTGTTGTACCACATGCTCTCAACCCTGGGCATTGATGTCTATGACTCAATATAGGTGTTGTACCACATGCTCTCAACCCTGGGCATTGATGTCTATGACTCAATATAGGTGTTGTACCACATGCTCTCAACCCTGGGCATTGATGTCTATGACTCAATATAGGTGTTGTACCACATGTTCTCAACCCTGGGCATTGATGTCTATGACTCAATATAGGTGTTGTACCACATGTTCTCAACCCTGGGCATTGATGTCTATGACTCAATATAGGTGTTGTACCACATGTTCTCAACCCTGGGCATTGATGTCTATGACTCAATATAGGTGTTGTACCACATGTTCTCAACCCTGGGCATTGATGTCTATGACTCAATATAGGTGTTGTACCACATGCTCTCAACCCTGGGCATTGATGTCTATGACTCAATATAGGTGTTGTACCACATGCTCTCAACCCTGGGCATTGATGTCTATGACTCAATATAGGTGTTGTACCACATGCTCTCAACCCTGGGCATTGATGTCTATGACTCAATATAGGTGTTGTACCACATGCTCTCAACCCTGGGCATTGATGTCTATGACTCAATATAGGTGTTGTACCACATGCTCTCAACCCTGGGCATTGATGTCTATGACTCAATATAGGTGTTGTACCACATGTTCTCAACCCTGGGCATTGATGTCTATGACTCAATATAGGTGTTGTACCACATGTTCTCAACCCTGGGCATTGATGTCTATGACTCAATATAGGTGTTGTACCACATGCTCTCAACCCTGGGCATTGATGTCTATGACTCAATATAGGTGTTGTACCACATGCTCTCAACCCTGGGCATTGATGTCTATGACTCAATATAGGTGTTGTACCACATGCTCTCAACCCTGGGCATTGATGTCTATGACTCAATATAGGTGTTGTACCACATGCTCTCAACCCTGGGCATTGATGTCTATGACTCAATATAGGTGTTGTACCACATGTTCTCAACCCTGGGCATTGATGTCTATGACTCAATATAGGTGTTGTACCACATGTTCTCAACCCTGGGCATTGATGTCTATGACTCAATATAGGTGTTGTACCACATGTTCTCAACCCTGGGCATTGATGTCTATGACTCAATATAGGTGTTGTACCACAAGCTGTCATCAACCCTGGGCATTTCTTCCAGGGATTACGTACCTCCACTTTAGTTTATAACTAAACAATTACAGTAAGACAAGTAATTTTAGACTAATTTGGCAAATATGTCTGCACCATGTTATTGTCAACAAGTTTTTTTAGTTGTCAACTTTTTTCCAGCAAACATCATAGTAAGCAACACATTTACAATTAGGTATGTTACTGCTAGGGCTACATGCTATGTTGAAACAGCGCTGTTACTGCCACAAAGTGCTGATATGAAAGTTTCAGAGCAGTGTGGTATTGCAGTTTCAAAGGGTAATCAAATTCTTGGGTTGATTAGGAGAAACATAACATACAAGGAAAAAAGCTAATTATACCTCTGCATAAAGCAATAGTTAGACGTCATTTAGAATACTGTATACAACATGGAGACCATATCGTAAGAAGGATATAGATACGCTTGAATGCATACAGAGGAGAGTAACTAAAATTATTCCAGATCTGAGAGAACTTAGTTATTAAGAACGCCTGAAAGAATGTGGTTTAACAACTCTAGAGAAAAGGATTGAAGATTGAAGTTTATAAGATATTGAATGCATATGAAAATATTGATAGAAATGTTCTTCTCACCCAAGAAAGATAGCAATACAAGAGGACATGAGGTAAAATTAGTAAAGGATCAATATAGACAGGATATCTGGAAGTACTCGTTCTCACAGAGGACAATAAATGAAAGAAACAGATTGTTTACAGATTGTGTAACTGCTAGTAGCGTGAATATGTTGACGCATATCTCAGGAGGGCGGGTTACACGTAGAACATTGTTGGACTCTCGATAAGCCAATGGCTTCCTTGTCCACTTGCCATCTGGGCCTTTGGCTTGGATGGCAAACCTTGTTAAATCTTGTAAAACAATGCTAAGTGTTATGTTACTTCCACAGCACTGCACACTTTACAGAAACAATGCTAAGTTACTGCCACGTGTCATGTTGACAGCGACAAAACACACGACACACCTATTATAAAACAGAAATCTTAGTAACTCTGACTGTACCAGGTAATTACGTCTCATCCTCAACACAAGCACACGCACGCAGCGGCATTAATCTATTAATACAATACAACTCAGGCATGTCAACCACTGACCATGAGACACACCTGACATTAGATCACTTATCACCTGAATGGATCAGTTACAATGTAACTACACACTACAGTAACATTATTGGTTGCAAACATCTTAACATATTTGGAGGCTGAGTGTGCGGTGGATGGGGAAGACTTTGTTATCAATGTGCAGCATCTTACAGAAGTGATTAAAATATATGCAAGGCAACCTGGATACATTTAATTAATGACCAATGTCACAAGTGGTTATCATTAGCTCTGACCTTTCACAATACTTGGCAGCGGTATCCCTGTAATTTACATAATTCCAGGACCATAGTAGCTAGTCAAAAACATTTTGAATTGGCTGAATAATAACTCATAAGATGATTTAATCCAATAGAACTTTCTACACAAAGGACTTGTCTTTGTGACAAAATTGTCCGACTCACATTTAAAACTAATAAATGTCAACATTTTGTAAGTTTTGGTGTTCTGTCCATCTTCAAACTGATTGATAACTGGAACAGTGTGTCTTTATCTATTACATTAAAGATGTCCCACAAAACAAGTATATGGTGGACTCTCGTTTATCTGGACACTGGATCATTGCTTGCCAACTCATCCAGTGGTTCTAGTGGTTCCACTGATGCAAATCACAATTTGAATATAACTTGCGTGAGGTTTTTTAGGCATCAATTTCTACAGCTAAATACACAACTCTTAGTTAAAATGATGACAAAACAATCAATGCATGAAAACCCTCTCATGAGTGATTTTTTTTAACAAATTGTGATTTGCATCAGCTTCATACAAATTAACCATCAACAACACGTATGTCCTAATTACGATTAGGTGATCTACACATTGCAATGATTTCTTATGAAACATAGAATAATTTTATTTACTGTAAAAATGCCATCATAAAATGTCCAGAGTCCAACATTTTAAATTCCCATAGCTCTAAAACTACTGGAGCAAGGGTGCTCATGTTGACTAACATGTTTATCTCACTATGGCTTTCACCAACCTGAGTCATTCAAACATGAAGAGATCAATGCAATAAAAAATAATGGTTGAATTTACATGGAATGGCCCAACACCGAAATGTGGCAATAGTTGGAAAACCAATTTAACATAGATGGAATTGAGAACAACAGCTACATTTTGGCACAAATGTTTGACTGATGTGTATGTGGCAGTAGTGAAAGTGTCAATACGCAGTAGATTTGTCAATAACATTATGGTCAACAGTGTTTTTACTCAAATTCAAACTTTATACCCCTGTTATTCAATGCTGAAAATGCACAACAAGACAAGATATGACGTTCAAGACATGGCCAAAAACATAAAATCTGATTGACGGGTGTCAAAAGCCCTATTTTCAATAAATCATATCTCCAAAACTATCCTGAGTTGAAACTTGACATTTTGTACAGTTCGATTCTACCACCAAATGTATTCGTAGGGTTTCTTTCATTGTAATCTGGGAGGGTCACCCGGGAAAATATCTTAATCAGGTGAGTTGGCATGGAATGACCCCGCTGATAATCCAGAAACCTCTGCATCTGGGCATCTTTTCATGGAAACAGAATTTCCAAACATTAATATACCCCGTTAATTGTGCAATTCGTTTATCCCGAACACATACAATGAGGGACCAAGGTGTCTGGATTAACAAGATTCCACTGTATATTATAAGAAAATTAATGTCAGTAGGAAATGTTTTTCGTCACGTGAAAGAGACTTCAAGGACACTGTGTAACTTAAACATTTCAGCAATTTGTTGTACATTCGCACATATTGTACAAGACACTGAGTGACAAAAGTTATCTTTTTTAACCCATTAGGCCCCAGCATTTTATAAAAACATGTTCCCCTGTTCCCAGGATTTCTGGCAAATTTCGAGCGATTTTACGTCTTTGTGTTCAGAAATCTGTACAAAAAAACTATTCAATATTGACAATTACAAGTTGTGTTTATTTTGAAGAGTAGTAATTTCTCCACATGCCTGTATACGTAGAAATGGGATATATTAACAAAATGTTTACATTTGATCACAATTTGCAAAGACAAAATAGTAAATTTGGACAGAGCGGCCGGCCACGGCCATTGCGGGCTCTAATGGGTTAATCTCCTAGCTTGATACCAAGTCCTAACTTTGCTTGCAAACCAATATATCCACACACCTATTTGTTAATGTACTTGCACTCATTCTGTTGCATAATTTAGAAACTATATGGCCACATAAAACTGATAAACATATTTAACAGCTATTATGTGATGCATAAATTTTCATAAGTGTGCTACCTTTACTTTAATGCTGAGTGCACTGATCCTACCTGGCATAAAACTTTACTTTAACCCATTAGGCCCCAGGATTTTATTAAAACATGCCACCATGTTCCCAGGATTTCTGGCAAATTTTGAGCGATTTTACCTCCTTGTGTTCAGAAATCTGTAGAAAAAAACTATTCAATAGTGACAATTACAAGTTGTGTTTATTTTGAAGAGTAGTAATTTCTCCACATGCAAGTAGACATAGAAATAGGATATATTAATAAAATGTTGACATTTGATAACAATTTGCAAAGTCAAAATAGTACACTTGTTAAAACTTTGAAAGTTGCGACTGACATTTGACAATGATCCCATGCTATAACCCTATGCAACTCAGCAAATGTAGAAATAAAAAATTTCGAGATAGCGTGAAGAAAACTTATGAAAATCAAGATTTCCGAAAGGGCAACACATGCACGTAACGAGCTGTTGTTGTTGCAAAATGTATCCGCTAGGGTGTGGCAAATTTTTTTAGCGTTTAGTTCAGTAGTTATTCGGCAGGATTTTTTTAATAGAGGGTCCTGTATGCGGCCGGCAGCAGCCGTTCCAGGACTGCACAGAGCGGACGGCCACGGCCGCGGCCGTTATGGGGTCTAATCAGTTAATGCTGAGTGCACTGATCCTACCTGGCATAAAACTTTACTTTAATGCTGAGTGCACTGATCCTACCTGGCATAAAACTTTACTTTAATGCTGAGTGCACTGATCCTACCTGGCATAAAACTTTACTTTAATGCTGAGTGCACTGATCCTACCTGGCATAAAACTTTACTTTAATGCTGAGTGCACTGATCCTACCTGGCATAAAACTTTACTTTAATGCTGAGTGCACTGATCCTACCTGGCATAAAACTTTACTTTAATGCTGAGTGCACTGATCCTACCTGGCATAAAACTTTACTTTAATGCTGAGTGCACTGATCCTACCTGGCATAAAACTTTACTTTAATGCTGAGTGCACTGATCCTACCTGGCATAAAACTTTACTTTAATGCTGAGTGCACTGATCCTACCTGGCATAAAACTTTACTTTAATGCTGAGTGCACTGATCCTACCTGGCATAAAACTTTACTTTAATGCTGAGTGCACTGATCCTACCTGGCATAACACTTTACTTTAATGCTGAGTGCACTGATCCTACCTGGCATAAAACTTTACTTTAATGCTGAGTGCACTGATCCTACCTGACATAAAACTTTACTTTAATGCTGAGTGCACTGATCCTACCTGGCATAAAACTTTACTTTAATGCTGAGTGCACTGATCCTACCTGGCATAAAACTTTACTTTAATGCTGAGTGCACTGATCCTACCTGGCATAAAACTTTACTTTAATGCTGAGTGCACTGATCCTACCTGGCATAAAACTTTACTTTAATGCTGAGTGCACTGATCCTACCTGGCATAAAACTTTACTTTAATGCTGAGTGCACTGATCCTACCTGGCATAAAACTTTACTTTAATGCTGAGTGCACTGATCCTACCTGGCATAAAACTTTACTTTAATGCTGAGTGCACTGATCCTACCTGGCATAAAACTTTACTTTAATGCTGAGTGCACTGATCCTACCTGGCATAAAACTTTACTTTACTGCTGAGTGCACTGACCTTACCTGGCATTAAAGAGCAACAATCTTATTTAAAGTAATGGCATTTCATTCACGGGACAAAAGACACCGATTTGAAATGAGCACCACAAACAGCAGCAACTACTGACAGGTGACAATAACAGCACTACCAAATAGTTACTCTAGCATTGCTGATATGTGTCACTTTTGTGTCACTTTTGCAACCGTTAGAAACCACAACATTAATTCTGCACACTGAAGCCTACCACAATAATATTCTTTCTTATACCAGTCGGCATAACATACACATCTTTGTATATCATTTACCGTAAATCCTGTGTTGATATTAAGTTCAAATCCGGTGAAATTATATTAACTATTTATTTTACTTTACAGATATTCATAACATTTTTATGGCATTTTTTATTATAATTATAACATGTCAAATTTATGAAGAGTTATTAAGCTAATTACACTAGTATGATATGAAAGACATTTCAGTCTTGATTAAATCAAGAATAAACTAATGAGTTTGTCTAACACACTATTCCAATTCAACAAAGAAGTCAAAGAAATGTCTGGTTTGGCCAGTTGTGATTGATTTAACAAGATTTAACAAGATTTGCCATCCAAGCCAAAGGCCCAGATGGCAAGTGGACAAGGAAGCCATTGGCTTATCGAGAGTCCAACAATGTTCACCTACTTATAACCCGCCCTCCTGATATATGTGTCAACCTTGTTTTTAAACATATTCACGCTGCTAGCAGTTACACAATCTGTAGACAGTTTGTTCCATTCATTTATTGTCCTCTGTGAGAACGAGTGCTTCCTGATGTCCAATCTACATTGATCCTTTACTAATTTTACCTCATGTCCTCTAGTTCTGCTATCCTTCTTGAGTGAGAAAAACATATTTCTATCAATATTTTCATACCCATTCAATATCTTAAAAACTTCAATCTGATCTCCTCTTAACCTCCTTGTCTCTAGAGTTGTTAAACCACATTCTTTCAGGCGTTCTTCATAACTAAGGTCTCTAAGTTCTGGAATCATTTTAGTTGCTCTCCTTTGTATGCGTTCAAGCGTATCTATATCCTTCTTACGATATGGTCTCCATGCTTGTATACAGTATTCTAAATGAGGTCTAACTATTGCTTTATAAAGAGGTATAATTAACTTTTTTCCCTTATATGTTATGTTTCTTCTAATCAATCCAAGAATTTGATTACCCTTTGAAGCTGCAATACCACACTGCTCTGAAACTTTCATATCAGCGCTTATTGTAACTCCTAAGTCCTTTTCTTTTACAGCAGTACCAAGAACAGTAGCTCCCATTTTATAGTTTACATTCAAGTTCCCATGTCCTGTATGTAGGCATTTACATTTCCCAAAATTGAACAGCATCTGCCATTTCTCAGACCATTTCACTAATCTGTCTAGATCGTTTTGTAAATGTTGTTTATCACCATCAGTATTAACCTTTCTAAACAGTTTTGTGTCGTCCGCAAATTTCAGTACGTTACTTGTTATACTCTATAATATAAAATTAAGATATAAATTAAGAATAATATAGGTCCTAATACTGATCCTTGAGGTACCCCACTCAAAACCGATTTCCAATTTGAAACTTCGCCATCTACTACAACTCGTTGTCTTCTGTCAGTCAGCCATTGTTCTATCCAGTCAGTTATGCTATCCCCGATACCATGGGCTTTTAATTTAAGTAGCAATCTTTGATGTGGCACTTTGTCAAAAGCTTTCTGAAAATCTAAGTAGATAATATCTACTGGCGATCCCATGTCTATCCACTTAGTGATTTCTTCCAAAAAACATAACATATTTGTTAAGCATGACCTCGCTTTAAGGAATCCATGTTGAGATGAATTTAATAATTTATGCTTAACGAGGAAGTCCACCATATGGTCTTTAATTAACCTTTCTAATAATTTACAAATCACTGACGTTAAACTCACTGGTCTGTAATTATCTGACTTATTTCTCGAACCCTTTTTAAATAATGGTATGATGTTTGCTTCTTTCCATTCAAACGGAACAACTCCCTCTTTTAATGACAAGTTGAATACTCTTGCAAGTGGTATACTGATTTGATCTACTGTTTCCATTAGTAATTTTGGAGGAATCCCATCCACTCCCGGTGATTTGTTATCCTTCATTGCCTTTATTTTCCTAGCTACCAATTCTGGAGTTACAACTAACGGTCCTAAATAGTCAGATTTAGCCCCCTGAAATTTAGCATCAGCAACTGGTAATGAACTAATATCTTCTTTTGTAAACACTGAACTGAAGTAACCATTTAGGTCTTCCGCCATTAAAAACCCGTGATATTATATTTCCAGCACTGTCTTCTAGAGGTCCAACCTTGTCTTGTACGTTTTGTTTACTCCTGACATATGCATAAAAACTCTTGCTGTCAGTTTTTATGTTACATGCCAGGTTTTGCTCATAGCTTCTTTTAGATTGTCTGATTTCAGTTGTAGCTGCATTAAGTGCCTCTTTGTATTTTGCATAGTCTTCTTCCTTTCTGGTACGCCTATAAACCCTCCACATAGTTTGTTTTAGCATTATTTTTCTAATTGCCTCTTTTGACAAGTGTTTCTTTCTACACCGTTTTCCTTGTTTTCGGAAGGGAACAAATTTATCAATGATACTCTCAATTTCATATTTTAGAATATTCCAACATTCAATTGCAGTCTTATCCATCAGCATGTTATTCCAATCTAGCTGTGCTAAGTATTTTCTCATATCTTTGTAGTTACCTTTGTGGAAGTTTCTCTTGTACGTTTTCTTATTTTTACTTTCTGATTTTACATTGATGTCAAAATGTATTTGATTATGGTCACTATTACCCAATGGTTCAAATATTTTTACATTGTCCACTAATTCTTGTTGTGATGACAAAACTATATCTAATACATTTTCTCCCCTGGTTGGTTCTAGTACGTGCTGAGTAAGAAAGCTATCCTGGATTAAACATAGAAATTGTTGATCCTCAATCCCTGTGCTCTCTAGAGAATTCCATTGTATGTGTCCATGGTTAAAATCTCCCATTATGATACATTCCCCTTTACTAACTTCCTTTATAGCGTTTTTTATTTTTGTGTTGTCCTCTTCGTTTATGTTTGGACTTCGGTAAACTAATCCAATAGTTAATTTTGAATTTCCTGAAACAATTTTGCACCAAACAGCTTCATCGCAATCTGCTTCCCTTTCTAGTTTTATTTCATAAGCCTGAATAGATTCTTTAACATATAAAATAACTCCCCCGCCCCTTCTTCCTATTCGATCTTTCCTAAACATTACGTATCCTGTGAGTCCTAATTCAGCATCTGTTATATCTATGTTAGCCCATGATTCAGTTATACCAATTATGTGAGGGTCAATATCTTCTACCATAATGTTTAATTCGTTTTTCTTATTTACTATGCTCCTTGCATTTAAACATACGCATCTATAACCTTTTTCAGAGATGATTTTCGGATGATTTGATATTGGTTTATCTGTGCTAGTGGCCTCTTGTTCTGCTTGAGACACCTCTAGGTAACCCCCCTGCACTTCTAGTTTAAAGAATGTTTACTTCCAAAAATATTTGTCATTGTACCCAAGTCGCTATCTACTGCTGCTGAAAGTTTGTCCGCGAATACTGCCGCCCCCTTTCCACTTAAATGAAGCCCATCCTTCATGTACATATCAGCTCTCCCAACAAAACTTCCCCATAAATCCACAAATGCAACTTCCTCTTCCCTACACAGCCTCTGGACTAACATGTTAATTGCCATCCCCCGACAATTTCGATATTTATGACCCCTCCTGCCCATTACAGGTAAAATCCCTGACAGTATTACCTGCTCAACCCGCGTCTGTTTTAGTGTTCTGACCAACTGCCTATATTTCCTAACTATGGCAGTTGTACCCTCCCTCTCTACGTTATTTGTCCCTACATGTACTAAAACAGATCCACCCTTACCCGAGCCTACGATGTTTTTTACCCTCTCAGTTATCGCCTCTATTTTGGCTCCAGGCAAGCAGACCACCACATCATCTCCCTTGTTTAAGACTCTGTCGGTCTTCCTAACTATCGAATCCCCCACAAACACCCTCGCTCTCTTCCTCACCCCCTCTATCACTGCTGCAGAATAACTCTTCCTTTCGATCCCCTCCATCACATTCTGTCCTGACCCCTTCCCTTCCGTCTCCCCCACTCCCTTCTCCTTCCCTCCTGTCTCCCCTACTCCCCTCTCCTTCACTCCGGTTGTTTTCCCTCCCGTCTCCCCCACTCCCTTCTCCTTCCCTCCTGTCTCCGCTACTCCCCTCTCCTTCACTCCGGTTGTCTTCCCTCCCGTCTCCCCCACTCCCTTCTCCTTCCCTCCTGTCTCCGCTACTCCCCTCTCCTTCACCCCGGTTGTCTTCCCTCCCGTCTCCCCCACTCCCTTCTCCTTCCCTCCTGTCTCCCCTACTCCCCTCTCCTTCACCCCGGTTGTCTTCCCTCCCGTTCCTTTCCTTCCCGTCTCCTTACGTCCTGTCTCCCTATGACCTGTCACCTTCCCTCCTCTCAGCTTCCTCCCAGGCTGAGGTGAGCTCTCCCTAGCATCTCTTGTGTCTTTCCCCACTTTATCGTCTACTGTTCCCTCACCGGAACTACCGGCACAACTCCCCTGTTCCCTTCCCACCATTGCCACAACGAGCAGCCTCAGCTCTTCCAACTCCACCTCTAGTTCCTTCATCCTTGCGCATCCCCTACACTCAAAACTAAAACTATCTGCCTGGACCTCAGCCCAGGACTTCTCGCACCCAGACTTGACGAAATCTACCCAGTTACTACAACTGCCACAAATTAAGTGCCTTGTGGCCTTTAACTGCCGTTTGCACGGCGCCATCATACAATTTAGTTTTAATTAGTTTGCTACGTTAGCCTTGAATAAGGCTGTTTTTGTGATCAAAAGAACACTTTAGGCTAAAAATCCTGCCACCTAGCGAATACGGAGAACACTGTGTAACAAAACAACGAAGTCAGTGTGTACTAATTTACGCTAAAATCCTGCTGTTAATTCCTTTTTACCGAAAACGTTGACTACCACTATGTCAGATATTACCTTGTGTATGTAATTTAAGTAAATAAATCACTTTTATTGAAGAGCAGTTTAAGGGTTCAATAAAAGACCCAGTTACTAACACCTGGTTCAACTGTTTGCAAGGATTAGGATCCAAATTTCACACCTGATTAGGACCCATGCTTGAGCATTTTCTATTCATAAAAGAAAGTTGCCCAATGTGTAAGCAGCTTTAAAGTGGAGACTTTGTAATACTGTGCATTCACTGACAGTCTGTCCAGGATGAGCTCTTCAGGTGATGTCACTGATTTAAGTGACTGGTGTATTATTGTAAATGGCACTGTAGGTCACCAAAAACATTTCTCTGTAAAACTCTGTTGCCACAATGGCACAATCGCATCAATATTGAGGTGCCACGAGTCAGTGTGAAACGTAAACACTGTGGACGTCTGTGGGCACACACAAACCACTTTGGTCAACCACAACTGGTAAGTTGTTTATCTTTCATGTCTTCCACTTACTGGGTTTATTAATTTAGCCATACTGGATGCACAGATAACTATAACTAGTTACATGTGCATCCAAATGTATGAAGTTCTTACTTCAATTGTACAACTTCAAACACAAAATTACAGGTACTACAAAAACATGGTTGTTGGAAATCTACATTCCGGCTGTTGTTGTTGTTGAAATTGTTGTTGCTGCTGCTGCTTGTGTTGCTGTTGTTGTTGAATGGGCACTTGTTTGTTTCATGACCTGGTCTGTGTGGGACTTAGTGCCTCAGAGATAAAGGAATGCACGTATACTTGATGTGAACTGATAACATTTTCTCAAGTCACTGCCATTCATAATATACACTTGAAGTAGCTAAACCGAAGGAACACAAAGATGCCCCAAACAACAGGAAGTGCACCTGAGCTGGGGCCAGGCCGCTACGTAGGTTGTAGGGGTAAGACCACAGTTGACCTTCCTGTTTATTGTTTCACACGAATGTAGGGCGTATTAAATTGTGATATGTGAATTTAAACAATTCATACAGTGTGACAGAAGTGTAATTGAGCAGGCACAATCACAGGTTTGTTTGTAGAAGCGGTTGGCTGTGAAATATTTTTTTTTTGTAGAGTTTAACAGGATGAGTGATTTATGGGAAATTTTCTGCTATTGGCCTCATGAATACATGGCAATTTTTTTTTTAATTGATGGGCATCGCAAGTCGGGACGTTTTAAAAGAGCTGGAGGTATGTGGTCAGCATATTAATGAGATGATGGCAGTTGCTGTGAAAAAATTTCTTAATTTGTTATGGTCACGTTTTCTTATAATCAGACAAAACGTTAACATGGCCACCAATGCAATTCTCTACTATGGTCTGTCCCCTGTAGACCAACAGAAATGGACATGTCTTGTGTCTAGGATTAAGTAAGTTAAAGTAGGCTCATAGATGAGTTTGTGTAGGTAAACAATTACGAATTCAATCTACGTAGAATAACCATATTTATAGTGTAAAGTGCCATACAACACTCGGTGAATATGGCACTATATGGATGTGTTGTTATTTTTTTTATTAATTATTGGGCAGCTCCTGGCTTTCACAAGTAACAATGGATAGCCATTTGCCTGTGGTTGAGAGTGGTCTAGGTTAACATTACCCTTCAATCTTATTCAGTCTGGTTTTATTCAAAGGTAAGCAGAGTCCACAGTAATACATATCTTAATCCTAAAGTATGACATCTTTATATAAAATGTCCATCCTAAAATGGCATTATAAAATTATACTGTGTAATAATAGAAGTTCATATATAATATCATTTAATTTTTTTTCTTTAGAATACACATCCAGAAATAAGCAACAAGACACCACAAAAGTCTATAGCACAATCAAAACTGATCAGTCAAGTCCTTTGTTCAGATTTGCTAGAATGACATTCCAATCTTGTCTACTATATATAATTCTATATAAACACACCCAAAAAGTCGCCAATTACTAATTACTGTCAGCAATCAGTGCTCTGGCTTCATGCAGGTAAACACTTGATATCACTATATGTAGCCCATCGTGCAATTTAATTACTCTGAAATGTCTGATGATTTTACCTTGAATGTCATAAGGCAATCCTATCCATTCTCAGCACACCACAACACCAGATTTATAAAATCAGTCACATCACACAAGATTTATAAAATCAGTCACATCACACCAGATTTATAAAATCAGTCACACCACACCAGATTTATAAAATCAGTCACACCACACCAGATTTATAAAATCAGTCACACCACACCAGATTTATAAAATCAGTCACACCACACCAGATTTATAAAATCAGTCACATCACACCAGATTTATAAAATCAGTCACACCACACCAGATTTATAAAATCAGTCACACCACACCAGATTTATAAAATCAGTCACACCACACCAGATTTATAAAATCAGTCAACCAGTTGGGTACAATGAGAAAAGATCAGAAGAAATCCCTGTTGAACAGAAACCTTTTCAAAACATGTTGATTCGAAGCTAGTTGACACAGCAATGTACACAATAAGATCATAAGTCTTTAAAGGCAAACCACTCCACTCAACTGTTTTGTCAACATAAATATGACTATTTCCACGTAAAACCGTTTTGCTCCCAACTACTAAAGTTTCACTGAGGTGTCACATGTACCTGTATTTGGTGCACAAAGGACCACTGTAAATTCCATTAGACAAAAGTGATATAAAAAAACCCTAACTAACCTCCAACAATGCAGGGTTGGCAGTCATGCATGGTTGAATATCAGTATGCTTCAGGGTTATAAAGATATCACAGGTCAATAAATACACCCACACTAAACAATTATTAATTGTGACAGAAACGGTTACATCTATACCTTCAAGCTATATATAAGCTATATATAAATGGGCAATTCTGCCAAATGGTCAACCTTACCATAATTTTTTTTTCAAATTAGGTTTATCTATGTATATAGGGTGTTTATATCCTTCTTACGATATGGTCTCCATGCTTGAATACGGTATTCTAAATAAGGTCTAACTATTGCTTTATACAGAGGTATAATTAGCTTTTTTCCCTTGTATGTTATGTTTCTCCTAATCAACTAAAAAATTTGATTACCCTTTGAAGCTGCAATACCACACTGTTCTGAAACTTTCATATCAGCACTTATTGTTATTCCTAAGTCCTTTTCTTTTACAGTACTACCAAGAACAGTATACCCTAGGCTAGCGCTGCCAATCGCCAATGGCGCCATAGGCGAAACGGTTTCCCATTTGGCGAAAGGAAAAAACAACTCTTCGCCAGTTTGGCGAAATGCTTTTATGGCCACGTTAATGACGCATTGTCGTGTAAGCGGCGGTGAACCCGTGAATCATAGCTGCCCGCCACCCGTGGAATTGTTTTCGCTACCCCCGATCTATAATTGCCCGGCGATAAGCCAATGGTTTAATTGCTCTTGGCGAAAGTTTGCGTCCTGCTGGACGGCTTGCGAGCAGCTACAAAAATAATATTGGCTCACTTCCTCGTAGTTTTTCAGTTTGTTATCGGTTAAAATGATTCGTAAATGTACATCGGCGGGTGATGATCGCAGAAAGAAATGACAGAAAATGACACAGCGACGTTTGATCAAGGCGAACTGGTTCGTACGTTTTGCGTGGCTTATTGAAGTTAATTACAATAGCAAAAGCCACATCTTTCGCTGCAAAGTTTGTGTGCATGCGAAAGCAAAGAACGTGTTTGTCACCAGGAAGGACTGCGCCAAGCCCAAGAAGGACGACTTGGCAAAACACGAGATATCTGCCGACCACCGGAAATCGACGTTGCTGCCGAAGCGCCAGATGGACTTCGTGATTGCGAACATTCACGCGAAGTCGGCGATTATCGCCCATGTGTGGACCGTGTTGATGCAAGCGAAGCGCTAGTCTCCCGACAGTTATGAAGCCTTCAAAATCTGGACTGTGAAGGAGCAGCGTCCCGGATTTACTGGTTTTGTGAAACGGGTGGACACTGTCGCAGAGACAAGGGTAGTTGCGGTGGACACTTGGGGCGACACTTGTATGGTGAAATTATCTGACTCTGACTGTGTTTGATATTTGCAGTGTGATCGATTTTCTTGTTTTATATTTATAATTAAACATTGTTCTATTAATTTATATTGGTGTTATGTTTTCTTATATTGGTGTTATGTTTAATATACGTATATTATGCTTATATAATATGTTGTATATTAGGTCTAGTAAAAAAATAAACTAGTTTCTCGTCCGAACTTTTTTTAAAGGAAGAGGGAGGCCCTTATAAGCTTATTATTTAGTAATTTTTTCTATTAGTTTCAAAGATGGCTACCATGTCTTAGATGCTCACATAGTGTGGTTGATTAAAAGAAAAGCTGTAGTTTTTTCGATGCAATATGGAACATGCCATAGATGTATATTACTATATTCCATTATCAGATACATTACTTTTTAGCGGGACTGGCAGATGAATAGAAACATTTACGTAAATGTAACATGGCACAATATACTTGTTACACTGGAAAAATACTTAAATTGACTAGAAACAAACAAGAAGCAAACGCAATGTTGAATGTATTTATGAATGTCATGTGTAGGTTTGGCCATCATTTCATTAGTTTGTATGACAGGCATACAACTGAATGGCATTTAATAAATGTCATTTATACTGATTGAGACTGGAATTATATAAGTGAGTCTGTAAAGATTAATGCAAGGCATCATCATTCAAATCTTATTTTCGACTCTGTAGAATGCACATACATCCATACACCTTGTGTGATGAATAATGAGTGAACTGAAAGATTATAACAGTACTTCATACAGCAAGTTTTTGACAAAGATTTCTTCACAGAACCAAAAACTTTTAAAAATAATTTATCATTAGTAAATAAAAAAGGAGGCGTAGACAAAAAAGGAAGTGGGCGGGGATGAAACTAGTTTCTTTTTTTACTAGGCCTTATCACATTATTTTATGTCATGTTTTGCATTTTGACGTTTTGCCATCTTAGTGTCTGCTAAAAAAATGGCTAAACAAAATCTCATTTGGCTAAAGAAAATTTGAACCTTTAGCCAAATTGGCTTAACAGATTTTAGGCCCAGCGCTAGCGTAGATACCCCATATCATAGGTTATTTCCAAGTTCCCGTGTCCTGTGTGTAAGCATTTACATTTCCCAAAATTTAATATCATCCGCCATTTTTCAGACCATTTAACTAATTTGTCTAGATCATTAACTCCCCGTCAACTATTGTGAAATCATGAAAGTGGATTGTACTTGTTCACTGAAGCGTACTTCCTCACATCCACGATAACGCCCTGCAGGGTTTGGTGTTCCTACCAGAACACCCTGCTGGCAGAATATGAATTAACATCATGTATTCTATAATAGCTGGCCTTTGAAGAATGTCTAAATGCTGTCAGATCACTATCAATATTTATACAGCATTAGCACCATGTAGAGTCCATGAATAACTTTCATGATTTCACAATAGTTGACATCTATGTGTACTGAAGCACGACAACCCCAACACATGCCGGGTGTCAACAAAGTCATGATAAACAGGAGACATGTGGGGCTGATATTTAAGTGTGGTAAATACAGGACGGTACTAGTTGAAAGCATCAACATCCTGGTGGCCGCTTCACTCTAACCTCTCGTGTCATAGCAATGGAAACACAAATATTCTTGTTGCTATATTCTTTTCACATACGTGATGGACTTCCAAATGTAAACATTTCAACTTCAATTGTAAGCAATATACAGCTAATACATATAGTGCCTATATAGAAGTGCACTGGTAGTTGTCTAGTCATAGTCTATTTAGTAGTGTCTGTGTTCTTAAGTTTAAGTATATACTTGATAGCTGTGTACGTGTACACTTCATAGCTCAATACCCCAAGTGTGCCCAAAAGAGAGATTCTGAAATATCAGCAAACTGCTAATTCCATCCACCTTGGATCATGAAAGAATCATTACATTTGTATGAAGATTTAATCTGGGTTGACCTTGGATTATGTTGACACCCAGTGTAAACAATTCATATTGTGGCATATAACATGCATAATCAACTCATTATTTTAGAACCATTTTACCCTACAGATGTTAACACAACATAGTTGTTCTCACTAGGAACATCTTAAATCATATACAAAGTGAAGTATTGGCAATGATTCTACAAAGTATCATAATCCTATTCAGCAGTATCATGATGACAACACAAATATGAATCATGAAGTGTTTAATAATTTCACTGAACTACTTGTTGCTGGTAGAAGTGTGCTTCACTAGAGTGGGACCATGCGCAGGTGGCCTTGTAAACGTCTGTGTTTACATGTATACTGATTTACAGGCAGTCTGACCTATTTACAAGTTAGAATGCCTGCAGTAGTCACTACGCAGTTACCTTAGGCGGCTCCTGCTAAGCTAATTTAAACCTAGTCAGGTTACAGCTGAGCCATGTGACTGGAAAGTTACTGGTGACATACCATGCACTAACCCAAGGCAGTCACATGACAATCAATGTGGCAGGTCACTACAGTACTGTTAGGATGTCAAGGTAGTGAGCAAGGTTGGCCAGTCTCCAAACTTTGGCTGTCCTTGTGTACACTTAATGATGCAACAAAGACACAATAGCGGTAGTTTGGGGACATCCAAAGCAGCTATTTTCCTGCCTTGGACTATTTATGTGGACATAAAATGCATGACATTTTTGTAGCTCTCAAATTTTTTATTATTCATGTGCAATAAAATGATTTAATATTTTGCTGTCTTCTCTAAGTCCCTGTGTGTTCCCAAAATGTTAGTTCCTTAATTAATTCATGCTGAGAGTGTAGTAGATACCAATTGGACAACAACATATATATATATACTTGGCACATAACAACAGTCCACATGTACATAGCAGTAACAATTAAATTCAATAAATATTAAACTAGACAAAACAATTAATTAAATAAAGTGTATGCTGAGTCAGAGTATGAGTTTTAACAAATTATTTCAAAAACATTAATTTGTTGCGTACAGTCAACACAATGTCAGATTTACTTTGTTTACCGAGATGCTTTTGTGTTTCCTACTTTGACACAGTTTTATACTTACTAAAATATATTTGGCTCAAAATATTAATGTTAACACTGGTTGTGATTAAGATAATAATACCTGTATTTGTTATACTGACATTTCTATAAGTTTAAATTTATGTAATTAGAAAGTAACCTTGTATTTTGCTTTATGAAGAAAAACTTTTCTTTATAAAACATTGATTTATAATACAATTTTCTAGAACTACAAGCTATGCAGTGTATTCATGTTAGTTGATGTGATTGGGTGTTTTTTAATACAATTCTCAGTTATATATAAATTTGTTGTTCAACATATTTCACAAGAGTGAAACCCTGTGTTGTTCTACTGCAGCCTAGTGTTATCTACAGCAGCCCAGTGTTATCTACAATAGCCCAGTGTTATCTACAGCAGCCCAGTGTTATCTAGAACATTATCAGCTTTCTACAAGTAGCAAGTGCAGATTTATTTTTAGGTATTTTGAATTCAATAATTTTTTTAATAACTGTTACAAATATTATTAACTTGCAACATTCAGTTTTAAACTTGCTTCCCTTGTTTTATTTTATGTAGACATCACAAACCTGACCATAATGGTCTATAATTATTATTCATATGCCATTATATGAAAATGTCTTGTTTACACATGATTACTAGGTGTATAAAACATGTTTGTCATCAGTAAACATAATGAATTGATAAAAGATAGAACCTTGTGATCACATAGAAGTAACAAAAAACATGTTTGTCATCAGTAAACATAATGAATTGATAAAAGATAGAACCTTGTGATCACATAGAAGTAGCAAAAAACATGTTTGTCATCAGTAAACATAATGAATTGATAAAAGATAGAACCTTGTGATCACATAGAAGTAACAAAAAACACTTGGATTAACTTCCCCCTATTAACTGATTAGACCCCACAACGGCCGCGGCCGGCCGCTCTGTGCAGTCCTGGAACGGCCGCGGCCGGCCGCATACAGGACCTTCTATAAAAAAAAATCCTGGCGAATAACTACTGAACTAAACGCTACCACATTTTGCCACACCCTAACGGATACATTTTGCAACAACAACAGTTCGTTACGTGCATGTGTTGCCCTTTCGGAAATCTTGATTTTCATCAGTTTTGTTCACGCCATCTCGAACATTTTTATTTCTATATTTGTCATGATAAAATATGGTGTAACCTGAAAAATAGCCGTCAGAATTTTATGTTTTCAGTGGTGCAAAGCTAACACATATCGCTACATTTACTTCGCTGAGTTACATAGGGTTATAGCATGGGATCATTGTCAAATGTCAGTCGCAACTTTCAAAGTTTTAACAAATGTACTATTTTGTCTTTGGAAATTGTTATGAAATGTCAACATTTTATTAATATATCTTATTTATATGTATACATGCATGTGGAGAAATTACTACTCTTCAAAATAAACACAACTTGTAATTTCAATATTGAATAGTTTTTTTTCTACAGATTTTTTAACACAAGGAGGTAAAATCGCTCAAAATTTGCCAGAAATCCTGGGAACATGGTGGCATGTTTTAATAAAATCCTGGGGCCTAATGGGTTAAACCAGAAGTATCTTCACATCGGACTGCTAGCGACACCTGGTGCATAACCAAACCATAAATGACAAAGCCTAGTAGACAGACTGTGGCGACACCTACAGGATAAAATAAACCACATCAAGACATTTACCTGTTTCATTGCCCACATCAATAGTTAAGCATTTGTTTGTCTACACATAACTTTGTGAATTACAAAACAAGATTGAAAAACAAGCCAGCTGTGTCTTTTTTAACCTCACCAGTGTAATTACCAGTGTTAAAGCTTGGATTTTAAATGTTGGGAAAGTCTGACATCCTTTTCAAATGTATTCCTTGCCTGCTCCTACGGTGATTGTCTCCTATCATGTTGTTTTTGCAAGATTTCTGACCCGCCAGTCCTATCTGGATGCATTTAAAATTACGTATTTTTTCCACAACTTGCAAAGCTGCAGTCCACCCATACAACCTTCTGAAACATTATCTGTTAGTGTTACCAAGTTCCAGAGTGATTATTTACAAATCCATGTTTGGTAATTAATATAAATGTCATTTATTTATGTACACATCTATTTTGGTAGCCATGCTAATAAATATAATCTTGCATGAAGTCATAGCTACAAATAAATGACATATTTGTTTACATGTGTAGAGTATTAATAGATAATAATAACACTACAGTCAACACATTCAATGTATTACGAGTCGTTGGCTCATAAAACACACCATGGACACATGACCAGACATTTTGTAACCACAGCTGACAATATTTATTTTAAATAATTAAATGCTGAGTTGCTGTAATATAAATAATAAAATGGTGTTAGTGAAACTATCATAATTCTAAAGCCATTCTGCAATGCCCTTGTAATTAACTGATGCTAGAAGCAAGTTTGAAAGGAGTCTGAATGATACTTTATATCCCAGACATGTTGAACACATACACCCATCGTAATGCATGTGTATTGAAAAAATACAGATTATTTGTTGAAATTTTTAAATCCTGAGATATAATTACAGCTGAATTTAAGTAACCATCAGCGGATCTTGACTTGGTGCAGCAGCGATTTGAAATTGGTGAAGAGAATTTATAGAAAAGCGTCGACTATCAAATAGAATAAGTATTATTATTGCATATATATTATACATAAACATATTGTAGACATATATTAGGGAAGAGGTTTTGTTAATTATTAGTCAGAGGCAGTATTTTAGCGTAAGTTAGTTTCGGACTCTGTCAGGGAAGTCAGCGAGCCTTAATAGGGTTGTTTACCATTCGAAAATTGAGATAGCATAGTGAATAGTCAGTAACATTGGAATATTGGTTAGAATAAGTATTACTATTATACATATATTGTTCACAAACTTCTTGTAGACATATATTAAGAAACCATTTTTGTTAACAGAGGTAGTATTTTTTCCCGGATTCAAACTCAACGAGTGATAAAAGGGAGTTTGTTTACAGGTCGTGAATTCAACTGGTGCATTAAACTATCGTTTACGTTGGTTAATATATATATATAAGATAAAGTGATATATTTACTTAAATTACATACATAAGGTAATATCTGACATAGTGGTAGTAAACGTTTTCGGTAAAAAAGAATTAACAGCAGGATTTTAGTGTAAATTAGTACACACTGATTTCGTTGTTTTGTTACACAGTGTTCTCCATATTCGCTAGGTGGCAGGTTTTTTTTTGCTCATGCGAGCTTAATAGAAGACATAGTTAGCAAGTATATTAGCCTAAAGTGTTCTTTTGAACACAAAAACAGCCTTATTCAAGGCTAACGCAGCAAACTAATTAAAACTAAATTGTATGATGGCGCCTTGCAAACGACAGTTAAAGGCCACAAGGTCTGGGTGCGAGAAGTCTTGGACTGAGGTCCAGGCAGATAGTTTTAGTTTTTAATGTAGGGGATGTACGAAGATGAAGGAACTAGAGGTGGAGTTGGAAGAGCTGAGGCTGCTCGTTGTGGCAATGGTGGGAAGGGAACAGGGGTGTTGTGCCAGTAGTTCCGGTGGGGGAACAGTAGATGATAAAGTGGGGAAAGACACGAAAGATGCTAGGGAGAGCTCACCTCAGCTTGGAAGGAAGCTGAGAGGAGGGAAGGTGACAGGTCATAGGGAGACAGGACATAAGGAGATGGGAAGGAAAGGAACGGGAGGGAAGACAACCGGAGTGAAGGAGAGGGGAGTGGGAGAGACAAGAGCGAAGGAGAGGGAAGTGGGGGAGACAGGAGCGAAGGAGACAGGAGGGAAGGGTTCAGGACAGAATGTGATGGAAGGGATCGAACGGAAGAGCTATTCTGCAGCAGTGATAGAGGGGGTGAGGAAGAGAGCAAGGGTGTTTGTGGGGGATTCGATAGTTAGGAAGACTGACAGAGTCTTAAACAAGGGAGATGATGTGGTGGTCTGCTTGCCTGGAGCCAAAATAGAGGTGATAACTGAGAGGGCAGAAAACATCGTAGGTTCGGGTAAGGGTGGATCTGTTTTAGTACACGTAGGGACAAATAACGTAGAGAGGGAGGGTACAACTGCCATAGTTAGGAAATATAGGCAATTGGTCAGAACACTAAAACAGACGCGGGTTGAGCAGGTAATACTGTCAGAGATTTTACCAGTAATGGGCAGGAGGGGTCACAAATATCAAAATTGTCGGGGGATGGCAATTAACATGTCCAGAAGCTATGTAGGGAAGAGGAAGTTGGATTTGTGGATTTATGGGGAAATTTTGTTGGGAGGGTTGATATGTACATGAAGGATGGGCTTCATCTAAGTGGAAAGGGAGCAGCAGTATTTGCGGACGAACTTTCAGCAGCAGTAGATAGTGGCATGGGTACAATGACAAATATTTTTGGTAGTAAACACTGTTTAAACTAGAAGTGCAGGGGGGGTACCTAAAGGTGTCTCAAGCAGAACAAGAGGCCACTAGTACAGACAAACCAATATCAAATCGTCCGAAAAACATCTCTGAAACAGGTTATAGATGCGTATGTTTAAATGCAAGGAGCATAGTAAATAAGTAAAACGAATTAAACATTATGGTAGAAGATATTGACCCTCACATAATTGGTATAACTGAATCATGGGCCAACATAGACATAACAGATGCTGAATTAGGACTGACAGGATACGTAATGTTTAGGAAAGATCGAATAGGAAGAAGGGGAGGGGGAGTTATTTTATATGTTAAAGAATCTATTCAGGCTTATGAAATAAAACTAGAAAGGGAAGCAGATTGCGATAAAGCTGTTTGGTGCAAAATTGTTTCAGGAAATTCAAAATTAACTATTGGATTAGTTTACCGAAGTCCAAACATAAACGAAGAGGACAACACAAAAATAAAAACGCTATAATGGAAGTTAGTAAAGGGGAATGTATCATAATGGGAGATTTTAACCATGGACACATACAATGGAATTCTCTAGAGAGCACAGGGAGTGAAGACCAACAATTTCTATTTTTAATCCAGGATAGCTTTCTTACTCAGCAAGTGCTAGAACCACCAGGGGAGAAAATGTATTAGATATAGTTTTGTCATCACAAAAAGAATTAGTGGACAATGTAAAAATACTTGAACCACTGGGTAACAGTGACCATAATCAAATACATTTTGACATCAATGTAAAATCAGAAAGTAAAAATAAGAAAACGTACAAGAGAAACTTCCACAAAGGTAACTACAAAGATATGAGAAAATACTTAGCAAAGCTAGATTGGAATAACATGCTGATGAATAAGACCGCAATTGAATGTTGGAATATTCTAAAATATGAAATTGAGAGTATCATCGATAAATTTGTTCCCTTCCAAAAACAAGGAAAATGGTATAGAAAGAAACACTTGTCAAAAGAGGCTATTAGAAAAATAGTGTTAAAACAAACTGTGTGGAGATTTTATAGGCATACCAGAAAGGAAGAAGACTATGCAAATTACAAAGAGGCACTTAATGCAGCTACAACTGAAATCAGACAATCGAAAAGAAGCTATGAGCAAAAACTAGCATGTAACATGAAAAATGACAGCAAGAGTTTTTATGCATATGTCAGGAGTAAACAAAACGTACAAGACAAGGTTGGACCTCTAGAAGACAGTGCTGGAAATATAATATCACAGGGGTTTTTAATGGCGGAAGACCTAAATGGTTATTTCAGTTCAGTGTTTACCAAAGATTAGTTCATTACCAGTTGCTGATGCTAAATTTCAGGAGGCTAAATCTGACTATTTAGGACCGTTAGTTGTAACTCCAGAAATGCTAGCTAAGAAAATAAAGGCAATGAAGGATAATAAATCACCGGGAGTGGATGAGATTCCTCCAAAATTACTAATGGAAACAGAAGAACAAATCAGTATACCACTTGCAAGAATATTCAACTTGTCATTCAAAGAGGGAGTTGTTCCGTTTGAATGGAAAGAAGCAAACATCATGCCATTATTTAAAAAGGGTTCGAGAAATAAGTCAGAGAATTACAAACCAGTGAGTTTAACGTCAGTGATTTGTAAATTATTAGAAAGGTTAATTAAAGACCATATGGTGGACTTCCCCGTTAAGCATAAATTATTAAATTCATCTCAACATGGATTCCTTAAAGCGAGGTCATGCTTAACAAATATGTTATGTTTTTTGGAAGAAATCACTAAGTGGATAGACGTGGGATCACCAGTAGATATTATCTACTTAGATTTTCAGAAAGCTTTTGACAAAGTACTACTTAAATTAAAAGCCGGTGGTATCAGGGATAGCATAAATGACTGGATTGAACAATGGCTGACTGACAGAAGACAACGAGTTGTAGCAGATGGAGAAGTTTCAAATTGGAAATCGGTTTTGAGTGGGGTACCTCAAGGATCAGTATTAGGACCTATATTATTCTTAATAAGGCCTGGACGACAGTATAACAAGTAACGTACTGAAATTTGCGGATGACACAAAACTGTTTAGAAAGGTTAATACTGATGGTGATAAACAACATTTCAAAACGATCTAGACAGATTAGTGAAATGGTCTGAGAAATGGCAGATGTTGTTCAATTTTGGGAAATGTAAATGCCTACATACAGGACATGGGAACTTGGATGTAAACTATAAAATGGGAGATACTGTTCTGGGTACTACTGTAAAAGAAAAGGACTTAGGAGTAACAATAAGCGCTGATATGAAAGTTTCAGAGCAGTGTGGTATTGCAGCTTCAAAGGGTAATCAAATTCTTGGGTTGATTAGAAGAAACATTACAAGGGAAAAAAGTTAATTATACTTCTTTATAAAGCAATAGTTAGACCTCATTTAGAATACTGTATACAAGCATGGAGACCATATCGTAAGAAGGATATAGATACGTTTGAACGCATACAAAGGAGAGCAACTAAAATTATTCCAGAACTGAGAGACCTTAGTTATGAAGAACGCCTGAAAGAATGTGATTTAACAACTCTAGAGACAAGGAGGTTAAGAGGAGATCAGATTGAAGTTTTTAAGATATTGAATGGGTATGAAAATATTGATAGAAATATGTTTTTCTCACTCAAGAAGGATAGCAGAACTAGAGGACAAGAGATAAAATTAGTAAAGGATCAATGTAGATTGGACATCAGGAAGCACTCGTTCTCACAGAGGACAATAAATGAATGGAACAAATTGTCTACAGATTGTGTAACTGCTAGCAGCGTGAATATGTTTAAAAACAAGGTTGACACATGTCTCAGGAGGGCGGGTTATAAGTAGATGAACATTGTTGGACTCTCGATAAGCCAATGGCTTCCTTGTCCACTTGCCATCTGGGCCTTTGGCTTGGATGGCAAATCTTGTTAAATCTTGTTAAACTGCAGGGCTAGTAACGTCCACCCACCAAGGAGTGACGTGGACAGGTAATATGAGGATGAGTTGGTGTAATCCAATCAATGATAAATAACACTTTTCATGATTGGTAGACATACAAGTTATTTATAAGGCCTTATCAGTGTCCAACCACTAATAAATCAACATTTAATGAAATTAGGTATCAATTCACTAATGGGGCATTCCATCTCAAATCAACCAAAATAAGAAAATCTTGTTGCATTCATATTTTTTATTCAACTTATTTTTACAATTAATCCACATGTTAATATAACTACACATGTCAAACCATAGGGCTGTAGCTCAAATGGTTTCTGAGTTATGAATGACTATTTCAAATTAGGTGGTTTCTGTCATTTTGCCAATCTTCGGAAATCATGAAGATTTCTTGTTCTACTTAAATATCAACAACTCAAAAACTATTTGTGATATAATGCTGAGATTTTGCATGCTTATTCTCCATTCTATATATAGATATGTAGGTGTGTTATTGATCCAAGTAAGATTCATTTGTGTTGTAACATGTTTTATTGTTGCAATATTGGTCTAAAATCACTTGTTGGCTCAATTTCGCACATAAAAACACACAACTTCAATGGCAGATTGTGGGAGAATTAATACACAGATGTGCTATGTATGTTATGTATCTATGTGTAATCTATGCATAATGGAGAAAATGCATGCCAAATCTCAGAGTTCTAGCACAAATAGTTTTTTGAGTCATTGGTCTTTAACCATTTCAGTATTACAGCCTTGATTGGCTGTGACCACTGAATACTGCATTCCCAGTGAACAAGCAAGAAAATCGACTGCAAGTCAAGATTTCAACAACAAAATAATTGTATGAATAGGAATATTATATGAGTCACGAAAAATGGAACACTTTGATTTTCTAAACTTATGGAGCTTTGCTGTTTGGTTGTTTAGATTAATATCCCACTTTTAATTTTTGTTAGGGATAAAAAAATGGTCTTATCTTTCAGCAAAGATAACTTTGGCAAGTTTCATCAAGATTTGCCTCTTCTACAGCTATATGAGGGCCTAAAAATGGGGGTATTTTTGCATAAAAATGTAAAAACTTTCGATGATGGCATTTCATGTGTAAAAGATAAAAATTACACAAACGTATGGATGCCTCCTTTTATTTTTTTATGTTGAATATATACAAGAAGGTATATTTGGGTGAAAAAATTAACTGTGTACTCCGACCCATTGCTGAGTTATCAATTTGCTGTATTAAATTAATTTTACTTGCAGTTTTTCTTGGTTGAAATTACACAAAAACAAAGTAAAACTACATGAGCCATGTACTATTACATGTTAATAACTAGATACAAACAGATGCCTACTTTTGGAAAATTGTGCAGATGGCACCACAGATTATGCTAATTACCCATGTAAAACAAAAGACAAACCCCAGATATTTAGATATCTTAAAGGTGCTTCCTCAATTGAAATTTCGTAACTTTGTCATGTGATTAGCGAGAGGATGGAAGTCATGCCCATGATCAGCATTGACCCACAAAGTATTTAACATTTTGGATATCCACTATTTTGATCTTTACCAGATCTAACAACTGAAATCAATTTTTTTGATGATTCGAACAAAAATATACATTTTTTATTACATCGACTGCAGATGTTACATAAACTATTCACACACTATATATTTGGACACCAATGAACCAGATTTGAGACAGGCTAAATCAGTTGTGGAAGCAGTTCTAAGCTTAGCTGTTCACCATTTTCTTTGCACATGTTGACTCAAGCCTTTCAGGTGTCTGTACTGAAATCATCTGATCTAAGGGTGTAAATTGTTCAAAAGGTCACAGGTATTGTATCTGAATATCAAGTAAATTCATACAAATGAAAGAAATATGTCTATTTTGCCTGGCATTTTAGTGTGGAGAAGCTTAAACAGAATATTAGCTCCCTCAACTAGCTAAATGAGTACATCTGATTTTGCTGCCCACACCATGTGTACAACATAATTATATGCATACATTTTTTTTATATTAACAGTTCTAAATGAACACATTTTGGACTGCTTTTGAAGTGTCATGATGCCATCCCCTATTATTCATTTGGCTCAAAGGAGAAGTGCCATCACTTCCATTTAGATAATGTAACTTTATTATCGTACACTAGAATGTTTTCGTTTTCAAAGAGAAAACCTGATGTGTTGTTAATTTATTTGGCTTGCCTAAAACTTAAGCGAAATAGCTAGTGATAAGAAGTTTTTCAAATAAAAAATTAGGATATCATATTATGATTGAGCTGATGATATCAGGAAGTGAATATCATTGTTGTAAAACGATCATTATGATGCAAAGTAGCAAAGATATTTTAATACCCGACACAAAAAATGTGTTACACTATCCATGTTGGACATTGTTCTGAAATTACTTTATTTTTACAGCAAAATGGATCATCCTGATCCAGTAGAAGTGAAAAAGCTGAAAGCAAGAGAGTGCCAAAGGAAATGTTAAGTTAAAAGAGAATTCAGAAAAAACTTGAGGAAATTCGAAAGAAGGATGCCACACAACAGCGAAAGAACTGGGATGCTAAGCGGCTAACTATGACAGAGAGGGAAAAGAGGAAACATTGTACAGCTGAGAGACTGAGACAGCAAAAATATAGAAAGATTAAAGCTGAAAGGGTGGGAAGAACAGTCAGATCGACAAGAGTAAAGAAGAGAATATGAGAAGCAGAAGAAGGCCTATACAGTGTAGTAGAAAACAATTGATGGGTAAAGAAATTGTAGATTAAAGGAAAAAGATTGTGATAGGAAAAATGCATGGTAAAGCAAAGCATGACAGAAGAAGACACTGTTGGTGGTGAAGATGATGGGATAATGTCAGAAGACACAACTGAAGAAAAGGAAGGTCACAAAGCACTGAATACCATGAGCAGGCAGCTCAGATATTACTACTGTAGAAAACTACTTGAAAGGATGCCAGAACACAGAGCAGAAGCACTTCAGTCTATTATCCTCTCTGCTACACCTACCTCCAGAAAAGCATACAAGAAATGTGGGGTTATGGTTAAACAAGTGCACAAACCAAACATAGTTTAATGCCAGAATTTAAAGGGATGGTCATGGACAGGGAAGTTGGCAGAAAAATATCAGCAAATCATTCCCTCAGGATCGAAAGAAAATGCAAGAAAAGCTAAAAAAACAGCTAAGACACTGGCTGTTTCTAAAGGCAAAGTGTACAGGCTCGCTATGACTGCCAAATTTAGAAAAGGCAGGGTTTGTCCACTATGGATGAATCGAATCCATGATTTCGTCTTCAGAGAAGACATAAGCAGAGCTGTACCAGGGAAAACAGTGTCAGCTGCGTTCAAACAACACAAGGCAAAGTATCTTCTGAGCATGACAGTTGAAGATGCATAAAAAATCTTGCAAGATGAAAATCCAGCCTTCCCTTAGAAGTTCACAAAATTCAAGAATTTCCATCTACCAAATGTGAGGATCCCAAGGTCCAGTGATTGTATTCAGTGCACCTGTCCCAAGCACACAAATGTTGAAAGGAAGATAGCTAGCTACTTTGAAGTTGTTGTCCTGTAGAATGGAATCTATGAAAATCAGTGCCAAATGAGAGGTATGCTGAGTGAGGTGTAGGACATAACCAGACAATTAATTTATGAGCCATATCATTTTACATTTTGTCGTCATGGTAACCAGCAATCCAAGATGGTTGCCACGATTTAAACATTTTTGCAGTTGCTAAACACAGTTATATACCAATGTACAGTGTGCTAACATCGTCATTGTTTCAATCATCAACATCCGACAAAGATTCGTTGCTAAAACTATCAAATAATCCCTCCAAAACTTATGCGTGGTAAATCGCCAGTTGAAGTAGTGCCATCTGCCATTTGGATTTTTATAATCCACCATTAAAAACTATAAAAAACTATCTCCATAAAATAATATTGAGCGATAACCAATGATTGCCACTACTGAATAGCTAATTCATTCACCATGACAACCGCATATAACAAGTGGATCCACGTGGTGGATAATTACGAGTAAAAGCTATTTCAAAAAACAGCCAATGCCGAAAATTCGGCCTGTCAAACTGTATATGGTTAAGCAGAACCAGAATTCTTCATGATTTCTGAAAATTGGCAAAAAACTACAGAATCTGCCAAATTTTAAATAGTTTGACATGTGTAGTCATATTGACCTGTGGAATAATTGGTAAAATGTTTTGTGGAATTAAAAAATATGAGTGCAACCTGCTTTGGTTGAACTGAGACGGAATGCCCCTAGTACGTGTCATTTGCAATTTTTTTGTAATACTGCTTGGCGAGGCTGGGTTCAATTACAATTACTCATTTAAATTATACAAGATTATGCAAGTGCAATTGTAACACTTAAAAATCAATTAAAATTACATAACTTCAAAGACATCAATTATATATAAAAATCAGTTATAATGTTTTATAAAAGGTCAACTCCAATAGTTCATAGGTTCAGTACAACTATAATATTATTATTTTATAAAAGAAAGCTTTTAGACAGGATTTAGGTTCATGCATGCATTCTTGTTTGCACTAGGGTTTGGGTTTAATTACAAAGCCTGATAACAACTCAATTGCAGTTACAATGTGATTATAATTGATGACAAGTTGTACAATTACAAAACCAGTTACAAACTCAATTACAATTAGTGCTCTTAAAATCTTTTATGTACATTAATTATTTGATATTCAGCATAATCAGAAATGTTGACAAATCTAGTACAGGGTATATAATTTAAATGCAATTAAACACAAATGCAGGATATTGAGTGAATTATGAGTACTTTTGTTTTGTTTTATTGCAAGCAAGATTTTACATCTTATGAATTTACGTCAGCAGAAGACAGACAAAGTTGGTGAAGACGATGTGGAAATAGCACTCTTACAACCATCCCGGCCAAGGGATGAAGGTCGAATTTACATGATACTTCACTTTTATATGGCAATTTTTTTCTTCTTGTGCAGTTGTATTGTGGAGGACCCAATTTCTGCATAATATCCCACAAATATCGCACCAAGTGATTGTAATAATTATTTTTTTGCACATATATACTATATATATATATATATATATATATATATATATATATATATATATATATATATATATATATATATATATATATAATATATACTATACCAAGCTTGCCAAACAAAAATCAAGGCTAAATTGGCATATTTTACTACAAACTACTACAATTCCTTTGAATGCATCCAACGTTCTGTAATAGGCTTGGTTCTAATTACACATTCGCACTTGAATGACACACCAACACGTGTAAAGATTTTGGAAAAAACTGGTGCAAAACAGAGTAACTAAGTTCAACAAAAGACTTCATTGTTACAAAGAAAACACATCACAAAACGATATACTAATCATATCAAGGTGTATAACAAATTTTTTATTAGAAAAATTACCACACATTGAGCATATTAATTATAAATTGTATAATGCACACAGAAATAATTGTATAATGTATGCAGACATAATCGCATGACGTACACAAATAAAATAGCAAACTATACTTGCTAACAAACCCTGCAAATACCAATTATAGTGGCATGTTCTAGAAACAATGTAGCATGAACATGCATTAAGTTTTTGGCAAGTATTGTGCTATTGAGTATTGTTGTTTTTGTAAAATGTTTACAAAATTCCATATTTTTATTAGCCTGACATATTATTGAGTAACTATAGTGATGACTAGTCTACGAATACAGATATAAAAACTTCAATAAAAAACTTCCTTACATTTTTGTAAATTCTGATTATTATGACAGTTTATGAAATTGTGTCATTTAACATTTGTTTTACTGTTTCCTTAATGCAATTAACTGTTCCAGTATTAATATTAATTGGAACTGAAATTGTTTTAATGTAATGATGGCTGACACGCTCTACTTGTGATATGGGACGGGGTGAGTGTCCAAGAACTGACACAGTGACAGTGCATGAATGTTGACAATAAAAGGCGTTTGTTTGTTTTGAATTTCCAGGCCCAAGTGGCACTTCGATCGAGGTGTTTCAAAACATTGGCGTGTCCATCAGTATTTGACTGATAGACACGTGAACAGCGAAATTAAAACAATGCAACTGAAAGACCTGCATATAGGTTACGTAATTATCAACCGAATTTTCGCTTACACGAATAACTTACAATGTTGTCTTCAAATATGCTCTCCATCCGTCCCGCCACACCAGCCATCCTTCCTTCTTCTCGCACTCCACGCCACACCGCTGACGTCACGACGCTTTAAACTCGTTCATTTTCCACCTGCACAATGCTAAATGTATAACTTGTATAAATTGCTTCTTAATAAAAATGACCAATATCTGATACATAGATGTACATGTTTTGTCATTTCGATAAAGTTTAAATTTTATTTATCGGATTCCGGCATGCATTATGCACCGCCATTAAACCGGTGCGAATGTAAACTGAGCGTGAGATTTGCGCTGTAAATTCGAGGAGTTCACGTGGTATTTAATTAAGATATTGCTACAATGGATATACCCAAACCACCAGACGGTTAGTAATATATCACCCAAAGAATATAAAATGTTTAAATAGTTCAACGGGGCAGTTATTGAATCCAGAAGCAGATGTTGTCCGTTTTCGCGTCGAATACACGGACCCAGCCTAGCCTTAGTCTAGGACTAGATGGGATAGTCACCGGCGTCAAATTCAACCCATTGAAATTTCGCGTTAGAGACGCCACAGACTATGTTTACAACAATACCGATAGAGTTGTTTGAGCAAAATATATTTTAATATATAATATAACACGGAACACGATATTCATACCCAGATAAAAATGACTGCATGCTTACCATATTCATATATAATAGTAGGCCGTGGCTACGCGTACGTGAGCCGTATCTTTAGACCTAGAGTCTAAAAGTACGGCAGTCATTCTGCGCATGCGCATACCTTTGGATTTCCGGTTACGTGAGCCGTATTTTTATCTTAAATTCTCGAAGTACGGCAGTCATTGAGCGCATGCGCGTAATTTCATATGTGAGCCGTATCTTTAGCACTCGGTCTCGGTTCTAAACGTATGTGAGCCGACCGGTGAGCAGCACACCAGAAAGTTGCCAGACCTCTCTGCACTTGGTCAGCAAGCAAACGCCATAACCCACCATGTCTGCCAGCATCTGCTTGTAGTAGTTCGGATCCCTGTAGTGTAGATCGCTAGACGCGGGCGTGAATGGAACAAATTCCACATCAGCGGGCGGAGACCGTTTCCATCAGACAGTCGTTGTATTCGTCGACGCCCATTCGCAGAAGCATCGCAAAAACAGTCTTATTGTAAGCAGTGAGTGCGCGTAGCCATGGATGCGACGTTGTGCACTCTTCCTAGGCTTCGTCCATCTTCTTGCTTGTAACTGCCATGTGCGGTTCAGAGGTCATATGGTCAATGACCCTTTCCAGCTTATCACTACAGTCCGTCCTGACGCCTCTTGCGATTGGCATAGTGCCATTTTTAGAACTTTTCTTTGCCATCTCTTCATACTCCTGACATGTTGTACATAGAATGTGAGCCCTTGTACGGCCACATTTCTTTGCCGAATATGAGCGAAGCTCGGGGAATTTGTTGACAACATCTGCAATAGTTAATGGAATTCCTTTGTACATCGGTGTGCGGGAACTTGACGGTCTCTGGTGTGAAGTTGCATTGTCGGTTTCCAAGTGTCTGGGTAAGGTGGTGATCTTTGTCGCCAGGAGTGTGGTCAGGTGTGATGGCAGTGGACGGATCATGGCTGCTTGATGAACTGGTTATCGGGCGAGAACACGACGAAGGCAGTATCTCTATGACTGGTGGTACACTTTATCTTTGGGAGTGTCATCAGATGTGATGGCAGCGGACGGATCATAGTTCCCTGGCGGCATTGTGGGTATTTCTGGCAATGAGTCATTGAGGCTGCGTCGAAAAATTGTGTCTAGGAGTTGACATTTTGCGGCAGATTTCTGTAGCTCTTCTTGTCTTCGTTTTGCATTTCTGTCTCTCTTAGGTATGACTGGCAGGATATCGATCTGGACAAATTAAATGGTTAAATGTAATAACTAACTCAGGAAAAGCATGTCTATTTGAAACACTTGTATAGTGGAATTACAATCCGAGCGGCAACATGCTCTAGACATAAATATACTGAAGATATAGGCTTAAGGCAGAAAAGAGAGTAATACAAAACATGCATACCACGTCAATCAATGAAATGGTTGGCTAAGTACATAACAAATCAAAATATAGAAAATAGGTACTTCCAAAACTTACATGTGCAAATGTTGATTACATTTTATGTTAATATGTGCACCACCAACTTTTGAGTAACAATTTTCCAAAGTTGATGTCCCTGCTGACCGCTAACTTTCCATCTCACATGTAGAACACTATCAACTACTCATACATTTTAAAGTTTATTTGTTTAGTATGTTATATTGTTTAGTATATTATGTATGTATGTTTGTATGTGATTATGTTCACGTTTTCCTCCTAGACGGCTTGCACCTCGGGCGCCAAACTTTCAGGGATTAATTTACAACCCCACGAATGAAACGTAATGCCTTTATTTTTTCGAAATACCCCATATCAAGAGCTCTTGGTGGTTTTTATGGTAAATCAGATGTTCGCTGCGTAAAACGTCGTTAACTTCAAACAATCGCAGAATTTCAGAAACCATGCGTGCCGCGGCGAATACTTCAATACGTAAACCGTTTGAGAGTACGTATCGCCATATGGGCGGTTTATATAAATTATAGTAGAAATCACGCACCCACCCAATACACAATAAAAAGCAGATATTCTACTATTCTACAACCAACGCAAGTATCCAAGGGTCTAAACAACAACATTTTGAACATACACCGAGTATTGCATCATGTGCGTGACGCAGTTGTTTCTGGTAATACGTTCGAGCATATTGATGGCATATTGGCCTGAGGCATTTGTTAAACATTGCTATCATGACTGTCACGTTATCCCGTCCATTTTTGCTAGTATATATAAAAGTGGCGCCACGCGGCACCAAGACTATTAACATGACCGGTTATTATTTCAGTATATAATGACTGTTCAGTTACATGTTGAGCATCGATGTGGTTGATTAAAAATACAATGATAGCTCCCTATTGATATCGCTTCGGCTACAAACCGCAACATTTCTTGCAATGTCAAACGTGTCACAAAAACACTATTTATGGTTAATATAAATGCGATATAGACAGGACAGCACTTCTGAGATGTTTATTAACATTCCGTTTGTTTTTGCTGGGTCTAAAATAATGCAGCTCCGTAAATATTTCGAGTAGCCATGTGGGCTATTGTCAAAAATTGAAGTCGCCCGAAGCCATTTTTGGGCACCATTGGCGAATGGGCGACCGCTAAATCTCACCCCTGAGACAAGTTATGCATCAGTCGGTTCGGTCATATCGCACAACGTCAAAGGTGAAGGTCATGTAGTTGTTTACCATAGTCAACAAAATAGCGGTACCCAATCAGTGTAGCTCTGACGAAAGCAGAGAAAGAGAATTTCAGTGTCGTGAATGTTACATATTAGTAGCAGTGTTTATTTTGACAAACTCCCATTTGCATGTCTCAAGTTGATACTATGGAGAATTGCATGCTTCTCGCAAGCATTGTTTCTATCTTTGTATAATGGGCTGGCCACATTCCACAGCGAGTCGTCCATGATAAAGCTCGATCAGTAGTGAGGATGATATCTGAATCGAAGCTTCCGCCATTTTCCCCAGGAGGTCAGCCATGATGTGCTCTGATTGGCCAATCCCACTGCTCGTCCGAAAGAATTGGAGCAAATTTAGAACACGTCCTAAACTCAGAATCGTACGAGTGACTTGTATCCAAGAGAATCGTATGGGATGATACACACTACAATTGTATTGCCACCTTAAGAGTCTGATATAAATCATATATTGGTCACTGGGAGTATAAATGTCTTTCAAAGAAAAATTATGCATAAACAGGTTTTTGAGATATATTTTCATATATCTAGTTTGACATTAATCACCAGATGGCAGTACTGGTATGACACATCAGTGCATTTTGTAAATACGTCATATTTCACTTTATCGGATGAAAATGTACATAATTGTTCGCAATAATCACTACAGGAAAGTAATCGAACAGATTTTATGGTTGCATATTACTGTACAGTGAGGCTTTTTCGAAGATGCTCTATCTTTTAAGGCAAATTCCAGTGTTTGCCTCGCTTTGAGAAACATATTTCTGTCATTTGATACTGGTGAGTAGTTCACCACTCAAACCAACTTTTCTGACAACGTGTTTGTACTCGATAGATGAAATAACTGAAAATTGTTTCAAATATTGAAAACAGCATATTATATTACATAGGACAAATACCACACCAACCAGTATATTTGAAAAAAAATAATAATTTTTATGTATTTGAATGAGAACTGTTTTGAAAATTAGAAAATAAAACATTTGATTTTTTTAAGTGCCAAAGCCTATTTCAAATGTGAATAATATAAAAAAAAATAGCCCTTTGCATGGTTGGCAAACGTTTTTATTTACTATTGAAACATATGTTTTTTTCAAGTACACACCATAAGGAGACTTAAATAGTTAGCTGTAGGGATTCTTAATTGAGGCTACATGGTAAAAAATTATAATGTGATAACAGTAATATTTATGTACATCATTCATATAATTATATGTATGTATATATATATATATACACACACCAGATAAGCAAAATAAACATGTCAATAATTATGAATTATGTCTGTCGTTAGATTTACCTACATAAAACATTTATATCAAAGTCATATATATGCAATTAATGATAAAAACTGTAAACATGTTTACTACTTAAAATACATTTTCACTGTTGCAAGTAAAACATTACCATTTCGTAACAGTATGCTAAATTACCCATGCTAATTAACAGTATAATAACTAATAGACCTGAATGACTGTACTAAACAGCAATTATTAACAATCATGATTATTGTAGATATGTATACATAATGTAGTTTGCATATCAGGTGGTTAGCATTAAAATCATCAGTGCATAATTGTTCTTAAATGTTCCAGACAGCATAGCAGTAGACATAACAGTAGGTGTCAGGGTCACTGTCATTATCCAGAAAAGTGAGCCAGTGTCAAAAGAAATGTCCAAGTAACTAACACAAATTCGTAAAATTAAATCCAATTTCAACACAGGTAACAAGGTCGAATTTTAACTATGTTGTAATGAGTTAGCTCACATTTCCAGAGAATGACCCCAGAGCAGACGTGTGAAAATTACAAGTATTGGTCCCGGATGCACAAGAGTAATGCGGACAGATGCTGGTCATGTCCTTTGCGGTGTTTGTACCACACAAATTCTCATTGAGTTGTGCCAAATTGGTGTCGCAGTTTGCATTTGACCCGCATCCACATATTTCCCACATTCTGTGTATGAATGCCTGCGTGGATGGTATTGACGAAGTTCTGTTCTTCACATCGTGGAGGTAGACATCGCTATTCAGCTGGTCGATGTGGTGCGTCGCCCAACCGTCAGAGATTATGTGCGTTGCTGGCAGCATCCACTGTTGGATTAGGGGCTGCAGTATTGTTGCCCTCTGATCAGGGACCACTTCCATCTGACAGGTATACGCCACTTTTGCGGTCGATCACACCGAATACCCATAGGCCGTCGTTGAATCGGCCACTGGAATTTCCGATGGAAGAAGCAGCTCTCGTTGATCTCGATGATGATCAGCACACAATTGGCGTCAAAGCCACCAGGCAATGATACAAAGAAAATCACATATGCACTTGGACAAACTGTGAACAGGAATGACGCATTGCCTCTTACTCACATAATTTTCTTTGTATCGTTGCTTGCAAAATTGTGTCTTATTTTAGGAACTGTCATTACTGCAATGGCGGGTCGGCCGAGGAATGTGTCCCACATTGTGCCACCAAAGACTATACTCACGGAACAACAGATGTTGTTGGAGAGACTGGGGCCATTTGAGCTACGCGTGATGTTGCAGGATGACAGGAAGATGCAGATCGAGTGGCTGGCACAAAGAGCTTTGCTGAGGAACACGAGGTTGTGCACGCAGTGTTTTGGCCAGTGCACTCTGGTTGCTGCACACGACAGCAATGATGGCTATCTTTGGAGATGTCATCTTTGCGGGAAGAACTACAGCATCCGCAAGGACTCGTGGTTCCACTCGCCCGTTCCTTTAGGCAAACTCATGTGGTTGCTCTTCTCTTGGGCAACAGAAGTTCCGACCCGTAACATGATGTGGCACCTGGAGATAGCCGCTCATACGGCTATCGATTGGGTGAATTTTATTCGCGATGTCTGTGTGGAGGACACGTGTCGGCATCCTATGCCACTCGGTGGCTTCGATGCCAGTGGTGCACCGATCATCGTCGAGATTGACGAGAGCTACTTCAACGATGGCGTATGGGTATTCGGTGCGATTGAATGCAAAAGTGGCCTATGCCGGATGGATGTGGTCCCCGATCGGAGGGCAGCGACACTGCAGCCCCTAATCCAGCAGTGGATGCTGCCGGGAACGCACATAATCTCTGACAGTTGGGCAGCGTACCACCACATCGACCAGCTGAATGGAGGTGTCTACCTCCACGATGTGGTGGTACACGAACAGAACTTTGTCGATCCCATCCATGCGGACATTCATACACAGAATGTGAGAAATATGTGGATGCGGGTCAAACGCAAACTGAGACACCAATTTGGCACAACTGGGGCACTTTTCCCAACATACCTCGGAGAATTTGTGTGGCACGAATGCCACAAAGGACATGACCAGCGCCTGTCTGCGTTACTTTTGTGCATCCGGGAGCAGTACCCGTAACTTTCATATGCCTGTCATTCTCCAGAAATGTGAACCAACTCATAACGTAGTTCAGAATTCGACCTTGTTACATGTGTTGAAAATTGGATTTAATTTTACGAATTTGTGTTAGTCACTTGGACATTTCTTTTGACACTAGCTCACTTTTCTGGAGAATGGACACCTACTGGACCAGTTATATCTACTGGTACGCTGTTTGGAACATATAAGAACAGTTATGCACGGAGCATTTTAACGCTAACCACCTGATATGCAAACTACATATATGTATATGTAGTAATGTTACTTATATACAGTAATCATATGATTGTTAATAATTGTTGCTTGGTACGGTCATTCAGGTCTGTTAGTATTACCGTTACTTAGCATGGGTAATTTAGCAAACTGTTCAGAATATTTCCATTTTTCATTATCTATTTCATGCAATGCAGAACAAATTAAATATTCCTTCATTGTTTTTAATAAAAATATTGATATGACCCCTTTGTGTGTTGAATCACCTTCATGGTTCTGATGCAACTGTAGTATAATTAGCGTTCATTTTGTAAACGCGTCATATTGAAAACAAATGAAAACACAACGAATGCTGCTATTTGTAGCAATTCCGATCGCTTAAACTGTGCTAAAACACAATATTTGACAATCATGTGCCATTTGTGCATCTAAAGTGAAATAGTATGATATAATGAACGTCTTGGGATAGATAAAGCGAGGTAAGAGTGAAACACAAAGCCGTAATAAAGGCCCTATATATACAAGATTACCTGCCAATACAATCATTCCACACCATTCCATATACAAAAGGCATACATTCTTTAAAAAACATGTTGTGTACTTTTTCGGTCCAATTAGTGCTGCGATTCATCAGTATCTTCTTCGACTCAGCGTGGATGCAATTTGCAGTGCTATTTGGACCGCAAAAGTGTGCAAAACAATATCCTAAATGAATGTGTGCTTTTTTGCACGTTTAATGATGTGGAATAATTGAATGAATGCATTTGCACAGACAAATTTAGATCAGAATGTCGTTCATTGTCGTTCATTACCGAAAAATTATGCATAAACAGGTTTTTGAGGCATTTTCGTATATTTAATTCTTCACTGATCACTAGATGGAAGCACCATTTTGACACATCAGTGCACATTTCACTTTATCAGACAAAAATGTACACAACAGTTTGTAATGATCACTACAGGAAAGGAATCAAACAGCTCCGTGATTTTTATGCATTTAATGCCTTGCATATTACTGTACAGTGAGGCTTTTTGAAGACGTTCTTTCTTTTAAGGAAAATTCTGGCACTAGCCTCGCTTTGAGAAATGTATATTTCCGTCGTTTGATATTGGTGAGTAGTTCAGTCAAATAAACTTGTTTGCATCAATAGATGAAATAACTGGTAGTTGTTTCGAATATCGATCCCATGCGCAAATTTCTTAAGATTTTTGTGAAAGCTGCATATTATATTATGTAAGACAAAAACCCCACCGACCAATATTCACGGCGCCTCTGTGGGCTCAAGCTTTAGAAATAAATAAAGAAGACTAATTTTAGATGAAAACAAACAATCTTGCTGCTGTTCAGCTGAAAGTGCGAGAACATCTGGGAACTTGTGGCCAAAGGCGTGAGTGATCTCGTATATAAATGGTGAAATACACATAGTAAATTATAAATAATTTCCGCGCCATTAACTGCTTTTCATCATGGATAATAGAAGTAGACATGATACATACCATTATGTTTAGTGATGCTGATGTATACAAGTTGTTGACAATATTACAATGCTTTTCCTAGCCATTTTTTCATGTAATGTTCAAGAAACTGCTCGCGTGCCACCATTGGCAGTTATTAAGTATGTTATATACCTTTAATTTGATATACAGTTGTATATTTTATGTCAGCTGTCTGTTTGACATGTCACATGATATATACCATTATTTTTAGGGTTAGTAGTTCAAACTGGTTCAAACTACAACATTATTTGCACTAAGATGTAGTAATAACTGATACTCTAGTCTACTGTTTTAAAAATTCAGAAATATTATAATCCATGTGTACTTTGTGTAAATCAAGTTGAATGTTGACCAACTTGAATGATTTCAACTTTGTACTCAGCACCGATAAGGATAAACAAAATATAGCCTCGATCAACAATTCCTAGAACATGGGCCCTGTGAGTCTGTGACGCAGTTGATGGAGGTGCTAATCTGTATGCATAACGGAAAACTGACGTACTACATGCCCTGATGGCTAAATGATAAAATGCCAACATACTATGGAGATCGCAACGTATTCGAACGCAGGTAAATTAAGTTTTAATTATTTCTAACTTATGACCATCTTTTAATTATTTTCTTGGTTTTGCAGATTTAGAGTTGAAGAACATCATTGACAAACTAGCAAACTTTGTTGCTCGCAATGGCCCAGAGTTTGAGAGCATGACTAAACAGAAACAGAAGGAAAATGCTAAGTTCTCCTTCCTTTATGGTGGCGAGTACTACAATTACTACCAGTATAAAGTGAACAGTGAGCGTGCAGGTAGGTTCTTTAGCATCATAAAACAGTATTCTCTCTTAGAAAATGTAGCTAATTTGACTGGTTTTGTCACATGTATACATTGAGGTTTCTTGCAATAGAAACACACACAAAAAATTCACTGAACGTTGTGTCCATTAGTGTCAACTCTCAAGTAAAATTTCTATTCAACCAATATTTTTACCTATATGCATGCCTTGAAATTATATATGCTTTGACTATGTTTGCTTGTGGATGTATTGTCTATTTAATTTTTGCATGGAATTTGACCCAAAAAAAACATTTACGTAATCATAGAACTGCTGTGCATTTTTTAATGTATGATGTGTTCAACTATGTAAACTTTGTAAACATTTTGTTGACAGTTTCAACAGGACTTCCACCAATGCCACCACAGCAATGGCAGTCGGGACCCCCTCCCACTCAAACCATGCTGCAAGTTGCCCCACCCTCTGCCACTTCAGCTGTACCCCAACTCGCTCAAGTCGCCCCACCCCAATTGTCCCAGCCACCCCCAGCCCCGCCAGTGGCAGCCCTCACGTCTCTGCCTCCAACACAGGTAAGGTCATAGCTTAATATCAATGTTTACATTAATTATTTTATTATTTGTGAATGTATAATTTTAAATATTTTTTTGTATATATATATATATATATATATATATATATATATATATATATATATATATATATATATATATTATGATTACATGTATGGGTTTCATTTCTTCTACTTTTCTTGTAAAATACCATATTATTGTATCATTATCATAAAGTAATTATACTTGCATTTAGGCTGAATTAGCATTTAGGCTGAATTAGCATTTAGGCTGAATTAGCATGCAGCCCATAGCGAAAAAGATTGCCTTTTTCATACAGTTTGCCCCTATACAATGATTTGAAAGTATTTCCTTGTGTGCCCAATTTCATGTGTGCTAAACTATTATTTATGTTATACATTCATACAAGAACTGTCCCATTAATGTCCAGAACTCTGAGTCTTGTGTAGTGTCTTTGCGAGGTGTTCCTGCATTCACAATTATGGATGGACAGCTAACTGCAGCTCGGTGACTGCTGATTTTAGGTGCCGCTGCTGTCAGCTGCTGCCAGCCAGCTACAGGAGCAGCTGCAGCAGCAGCGGACAGCAGCCCAGGACCAGATCACACAGAGCGAACAGAACCTTGCAGCACAGTACACGGTCCTTATACAGCAACAACAGGTCAGTTCTAAATAATAAATTTATTTTATGCAGCGCAGTTTCCTTGAAAACTCAATGCACTTTACATAAAATGAATGAAATAACATTTAAAAAATATACAGAGAAAATAAATATAAAACTGTTAAAGATAGTATAATTAACTTGGAGGAAAAACTAATTAATTATATATGTAGTAATAAATTGGAAGTAAACCTAACTTTAAAGCTTTGATGATTAATTAAATAAAATGTTATTAATAAGTTAAATTAAAAGGAATTTCAGGACAAATTGTTTTTGTTTTTTTTCACACTTAATGCCTCAAAGTAAAAAAAAAAATTTAATATCAGTTCTTCAATAATACTCTGGATGAAGCAAGATTGTTTTTAGTACCATTGAACTACCCACAGAACCTACATGTCTCTTTCTGAATGTCTGCTGAAGGGATGATTTTAATCCCCCATTTGGTTGTTTTATCATGTAATGTGCATACACATACTTGGACAGGTGTTCACTGTGGTAAGATGTTTACATTAACCTGATAAGCCCTGAATTTCTGGGGGAGTTGATTTTGTTTCAACCCATGGGATTATGAAATGCACTGTAACATGTAAAGTCTTCATCAAACCCCTTACAATATATACATATTCTGAATCACAGAATATTTATCTTACCAATGGTAATAACACTATCAATGTTATGATTAACTGTGGCTAATTAGCATATAATTAGCATATGTAAACAATCGCAAAGTGAAAAATTAAATACGAAATCTAGTTTTATTTTGTCACTCATGGACAAAATAAAGCACAATATGATGCGGCTTTTTTGGTACTGCAAGATAGGCTTACATGTCCTCTATGAGCAGCAAGAGAAATTATAATAATATCTGCATTTACCTGTGAAATATTACAATTAGCATGCAAGTACTATGATTTTGGTTGATCGCATATATACATATAAAGCACACAAAACTGTTCACAAAATGCATAATAATGAATGTTTCATAGGTACATGTAATCTACTGACATATATATCAGAGCACACCATGTATTGTAGTATAATAACTTATGGAAAAGAAAAGAAAAATTCAAGGAATATAAATGCAGTAATTCTGCAAATGTTAGTCAAATGTTGCGTCAAAAGACAATGAATACAGTAAAAACACATCATTGACACATCGATGTCGTTGTCTTGTCCGCTACTAATGTCATTTACATCCGAATTATCGGATGTAAAACCCAACAGATGCAATGCCCGCTCATAGTCATCATAACCATGATTCGTAAAACGTTGACGAGATATCGGTCACTTTCAAAAAATTCGCAAAAATACTAATAATTGACGGATCGATTCGAGAAACGGCTTAAAACGTCCGCACATGTGTTGTCTTCATCCGGGCACCAACAGCATAACCAAAGCGAACGCACGTGGCGCCACATGGCGATCAATATGAACAATACTTCCCAACACCGAAATTTCAGTGATCAGGGTGCATCAGGTTAACTAGACAAACAAACTTATGTTTTTGCTAAGACAGAGTTTCAGAATACCATTGTTGTAAATAGTTTCAAGTGCGTGGCAATCTCCATTTCAGATTCAAATAGATGAAGCAATCAGCAATTCACAGGAAGACGAACTGAGACATTTGAGTGATGAGTGTGACATATCACTGGAAGAGTTGGACAGAGTTGTCAGACCCATCATAGACTCCTGCACAAAGGATGCCATCTCTGTACGTTTGCCTCCATCAATGCAGGTGACACTGTAGTTGTCTCTGCTCTCCGGCGCTCGTTATTTTTTTAATGTTGACGTCAGCAGTTTACTGTGGTTAATCATCATCAGATGTTGTGTCAGGTGCTGTTGCAGGCGTTGGCGATCATGACCCTCTATTTCCCACGATCACAGATCTCTTTTAACAATTCTGTTCAGGACCATCAAGGATTCTGTTTCATTGCCGATCTCTGCTTCTTTTCCCATCAAACTTTCCCATTGTCACAAGAAGTTTAGTTTTCTCTTTTTTTATTATGTGACCTAGAAATTCTGCTTGTCTTTTCCTGATTTTCCATTATCTTCCTTTTGTTGTTAGCTGTCCTTAGAATGTCTTTATTACCTTTCTTATCTGTCCACGATTTCTCTCTACTTTCCACGATTTCTCTCTGCTTTTGCAGAATACGTCACTCACATGCTTTTCCACTCCACCCTCCCTTTTACTTTCATGTTCAGTTCATTCTCTCCACGATGCTTTAAGCATTCTTCCCTTTATCTGGATGTAACAAGATAATGATTTGAAATTCAACTTGTAGAGCAACATGGCAGGATTGGAAAGGTAACATACCCACACCTAGAAAAGTAGAAACTATTCGTAAAAACAGTAATTCAAAACGTTTTATTTGCTTAGAAAGAAAATACACATTTCTTTCTAGTAAGGAAAACATGAAACTTCTATAAAAAAAACAGCAGCCGTATATACAAAGTCTTCAGTTTTGAAATTTTGGTCTGCAATCAACAGCACCTATTACTTCTGCATGAAACTAGATTGTGTTATTGTATGTACTATATTTGATCCGTCCTGTGATGTTGCTCTCTGTTTGCTTCTCCAGAATGGTAAGAATTGGATATTCCAACACTGCACATCACCCATCCATGGAGAAGTCATAGCAAAGTACCTCGCCAAAAGGTATGTACTGTTTGGCTCATTTAAACAGCTCACCCGATTCCAGGACGACACGGATTGTGCTTATATTTCATGTGTGGTTTATTGTCTAAAATTTCATTGCAGTTGGAATGGGATATAGTTATAATTTTATAATGAGAACCTCACATAAAAAACAGTGCACATGCATGTGAAATAACAAGCACTGCAGTTTGTGTATGACACGTGCCTGAAGTGCTACACCTCTGTGTTCACACAATTGTGTATGACACGTGCCTGAAGTGCTACACCTCTGTGTTCACACAATTGTGTATGACACGTGCCTGAAGTGCTACACCTCTGTGTTCACACAATTGTGTATGACACGTGCCTGAAGTGCTACACCTCTGTGTTCACACAATTGTGTATGACACGTGCCTGAAGTGCTACACCTCTGTGTTCACACAATTGTGTATGACACGTGCCTGAAGTGCTACACCTCTGTGTTCACACAATTGTGTATGACACGTGCCTGAAGTGCTACACCTCTGTGTTCACACAATTGTGTATGACACGTGCCTGAAGTGCTACACCTCTGTGTTCACACAATTGTGTATGACACGTGCCTGAAGTGCCACACCTCTGTGTTCACACAATTGCAAGCAAGTTCTGGACATGGTGTATTTTTCAGAATCACTGCCAAGGATGCAACATTTGAAACAAAGCTACATCTCATCTACTTGATCAATGACGTGCTCCACCACTGGTAGGCGTAGTACAGCTTACAGTTTTATGGCCCATCATTCAGTCACAAATACATCCATTTAAGTCACAACATTTCCATTGTAGGGCCACCTTCTTGTAGCAGTGTTTTCAAGAAATTTTAAATATCAGATCAGTATGATGAAGTTGTTATAGGAAAATATCTTGCAATGTATGCAGCAACTGTGTACCATTTGTGAAATGTTTACATACAAGTTGTTTCCCTGGGAGTACATTAAGGTGTCTTGTTAGAGATTATGTCATTAATTGATAGAGAAATTGGAGATAGCTAAACCTGATAACACCTTCGGGTCAAATAGGGAAGACAAATCATCAAGACAAATAGGGAAGACACAACATATTATGATTAATTGTTGGTATTGTAAAACAATTAAAAATAATAATGGTATTGCGAGGTCATTGAAAATATTTGTAGTCAGACTTCATGGTAAAGTCTGTGAATTGTAATGTTGTCTCTTGAAATTAGGTATCTTAAAAAGTTCTGTCAGCTCTGAAGCTATTGTGTTTTTGGCTAGAAGCATTTTTCCTTTGGCAACAAGACCAATTCCACTTTTTTTGCACAATTCATAACATTTCTAAAGTTAAACAAAAACCAATATTTTCTTCCATGGAAAGTTCATCGTTCCTGCATACTCTTATTGTGTTAATCCCCACTGTACATTGCTGGTGAGGGGCTTCGGTTGACTCGTGTGGCTGAGCCATCAAACTCAAGGCAGCTATATTTGTTATTCTGTTTTAGTCCTACAGTTCATCCAAACCTTTCGACAAAATTGGTGTCTCGCAATCAACGTCTTGGGTGAGGTGTTTGTAAACTCAAAACTACAAAAAAACACTTTATCATGCATGATGGTAGCAAATATTTGCTCTCAGAAGATCATTATTCTTCTGCTTCGTGTTTCCAACCTCACGATACTGTAATTACCTGTATGAAAACCAGAATTCTGGTGAATTTTCTGGATCCAAAGCTGACGATTCCTATAATATATTTACTGTGTGCCAGGCCTGTGAAATTATACAAATTTGGAATAATAATATATTTTCATTCAATTTTTATATGAAATTCTATGAAATGTTAAAAAAAGACCTGGCACTTGCACAAAGAAAACGTGCTGGCTACACCTAGTGAAAATGGGTTTTAATTTTTTAAGTGTTACATGGTAACATGCCTATCACATGTGTGCATGTGTTGTAGCATGAGGAAGAATGCAGATGACCTGAAGACAGAGTTACAGAAGGTGGTCGTTCCGTCCTTCTGTAGCGCACACATCAGTGTCACTGTTGACAAACAACAGAAACTTGTCAAGGTAATACTGTGCATTGATCATCAAAGGCCCAGGGAATGTAACTGAAATATTCCCAAACAGGGAAAGGGATTTCATTAACTCGCTGAAACTTGGGATAGCTAAACATTACTGTTTGAGCACATTCCCGTTGACCCGTACAATATGTAGTCGACCACAGCCACACTCATCTACTGTTCTCTTTCAGTTGCTGAACCTCTGGGAACAGAATCACTACTTTGACTTGTCTGTCATCGAGGTACGTGTCATGGTATACACATACAATAAACTATCTAATTGTAATCAGAAGATACAGGGAAATATGAACCATTAATGACAAGTAAACATATTGAACACAAGATATTAAATGAAACTAATAATGTATAAAGGATGTAAGTTGTATGTCAGACAGGTGCAACTACCAGAAACTATTTACACGATTGTAGTTTGACCTTTTGTTCCATAATGTTAAATATGCAACTTACATGTATCTAACAGCAAAATTTTTTAGAAACGTGTTCTGGTTGCAGCGAATGAGGGATCCAAGTGCTTCTATGTCCAACTACCAGGTAAGTTTAAGTCTTGTATCCATGCTCGCTGCTGCTGTATATGCAGTGAATCCTTATACATTGTGTTGAATTTTTACTTTGAACACTGCCACATATAATGTTTACGGCCTAGGCACAAATGAATGGCACAAAAAAACAAAGGCACTTTTTCTTCCTATTCTGTTTCTAAATACAACTGTAACAGGCAAGTATATATATATTGACTAAGAAATATATTCTTGCCTTCAAACTGAGTGCTCTTGGCACTATTATTTAAAATGTTAATTGGTAATAATTTATGTGGTAGCTTACCAATAGTAAGTTATAATAATTTATGTGGTAGTTTACCAATGGTAAGTTATAATAATTTGTAAAACCAATTTCTGGAGTGAAATGTTAAAAACAAAGATTTCTTTACAATTTGAAAAGGGGAGAAACTGTGCTGTAGAAACAATATGATAGATAGTATAAAATCCAACTAAGCTATTAGAACGTTGCCTCCTTGCCAGGCTAGTCTCATAACAGACCACGCCGCGCTGGTGACAAAGATCACCCAAGACATGAACCAGCACTACTCGAGTCTCCAGAAACAACACCAGGATTTTGTGACACATCTGACTTCACAGCTGGCCCTGCTTGACCAGCAGATACAGCAACAAATCATAGTGCCAGGTGAGTGTGGTGGCTGCCAGAGAGCATGTACAGGTAGACCTAAGTACTACATATAAGTACATTGTATCTTATAAAGTACAGGTGCCTCGACACTTATCAGGTACAAGTACATTTTAGAATATGAATTACTTAAAACTACATGTAACAGCATAACAGGTGATCATTTAAACAGGTGATCATTTAAATAGGTACAATTTTGGGTTGAAAACTTCATTTGGTCCCTCATTCATATCTCAAACAAAATTAATTAGCAGGTGCCTTTGGCCAAACTGTGTAATAAACTTTGACTACTGAGAAAGATGATGAGATAAATCCTGAGTGATGTGTTTTTCTTAACACTTAAAACATTGGTGCCAATAACTTCTGTCTGCGTTAGATTACAAGTTATAACATTCCAAGATTGACTAAAGTACAATTGAAGCACACACAACTAAGTTAGTAGTGAGAGATACTGACAACATCCAACTGTCTACATCACGGGGGGGGGGCAGTCTTACTGATGACCTTCACATTGCTGTTGACCTTCGTCTTGCAGCTGTGGCCACCTCTGACCCAGCAGTGGTCATCCCAAGTGCAGCTGTGGGCACACAGGCGACATGTCAGCAGACAGCTACCCCACTGCCAGTGGCATCAACCGAGGTTTGTGCTCTTTACAAGCTACGAGCATTGTATGAAATATAACACCTACACTAAAGCTGGTGCATATAAAATGCTATAGAGATACAGATTTGTGCAGTCATTTGTGCTTAATTCTACCTGTTAGTAAAGTGTTATAACACATTTAATTTAAGTTTGTGCATGCAACCCACATGCTGGTGACACGTTTTATTGTCTATCCATCAGTAGTGATCTCAGCAGAACTGCCTTGTAGTGGTTTGGTCACCTGTGATATGGACATTGGTCATCTGTGATATGGACATCTTCAATAGTTATGTTGTGGCTAACAAAAAATTGCTGTGTTTCAGAGTCAACCGCCCTTGGGGAATGCCCCAGTTGATCCAAGTGTCCCTCCAAGAGGGATGCCCCCCCGCCCCCCAGGTCCAGTGCCATCGTTCCCCCCTCCCGGTTTCAACCAGCCCCCTCCAAACTTCTCTGCCCCTCCGCCAGGATTTGGAGCTGGTCCACAACCACCAAGGCAGTTTGATTACGCACATGGTAAGTTGATGGGGTCAGGTCACAATTTTACTTCCAGGTTCATGGTGCCAGTTTTTGGCAGTTTTTTCTCCCTCAAAATGTGTTTTTGAGAAGGGATAGCCATATTTGAGGACTATATTTATACTGTTCAAACTTAAATATTTTGGATCCAGTACATTCAAAAGTAATCCTTGTGACATCACGGGGATGCTGTTCTGAAATGTCGTACCTACATTTGTCATTGATTAAATCTCTCCTTTGTATTCTGACTTTGTTGTTACATTGCTGCACATTCGAACAGCTGTAGCTGCTCAGGTCTGTCAGCTCAGTCATGTTACTTACTGTTCATATCTGACATGGTTGTAAGTGATAATGAAAGGTTATCAAATATTTACTGTCATTAGAGAATGTTGAAACATCAGGACTGCCTACGTTTCTACAATGAACATTATCCAAACAGTTAATTTCCTGTGTGTTGATGTGTTCTGGTGGTTGAAGTGTGCCTGTCCTGCTGCAGGTCAGGCCAGCCCTATAGTGCAGGACTACAACCACGGCCAGACTGGACCGTCCTTTCAACTGCCCGACTTGAGCAAGCCACCCCCCGGCTTCCCTATGATCCCATCGACCACCCCCCAGCAACCCGCCAGACCCCCACCCATGCCCCTCATCAATGAGGCTGATCTCACCCCCACGGTGCCTTACTTTGAGCTTCCTGCTGGTCTGATGGCTCCTCTTGTCAAGGTACATGTACAGTATATGTACAGTATATGTACAGTACATGTACAGTACATGTACAGTACATGTACAGTACATGTACAGTACATGTGTTATATCTCCTGGTGTTTATAAAACTAGTGAAACCAGATATGCTGTGTTAAAATCTAATATATATTTTGGTTCCAAGTGATTGATTAATTTGTCATGTCATGTCATTGCTTGACCATGTATAATTATTTTTTACATATTATTTTTGATAACTTATGTTAAGTTATAAAATGTATTAAATTATATTAAAGCTGTACTGTGTAACTTCTTTTTATGACTTCTTCATCCTTATTCATAATTTTGCTGATGAATTTATTGGTAATTCTTCTCATCCACCTGTTCATGATTGTTTTAATGTTTCCTCTTCTTTCACAATAGTTGTGCATGATGCACACTGTAGAAAGGTTCCTGTCGAATCAGAAAATTTATTCATTCAGCAAACAGCTGCCAGGTTTTCTTCAGTTTACATCTGAATATGAGGCATGAGGCAGTTTCTTACCACTACCATTAATTTGTTTCACTCTAGAAACCTTTGAGCCTGTTGAATTATGCGCACTTGAAGATCACGGAGTGCAAAATTAATTACCTTTGTTTCTGTCAGTAACTTTATTGTGCACAATTTTTGCTGATTTCAGTTAGAGGACTCGGAATATAAACCACTTGTGCCAGAGGATATCCGCCTGCCACCACCGATGCCACCTAGTGAGCGGTTGCTGGCTGCAGTGGAGGCATTCTACAGTTCACCGTCCCACGAACGACCACGTGACAGGTGGTGCGATATCTTGCTCGCCATCCTACTCCATTATTTCAACATTACATACAAATATAAACTTTACATTTATAAATTTTACTATGTAGACACAACTATTTGGACATAACACATTTTTTCTTTGATGTATGTGTATTTTACATTGTTAATATATAGTGTAGTAAATACACAGGTATTAGATGACCTGAAGTGACCCTAAACATTGTAGACAGTCATTCTTGGTATGCTGACACTGTGACCCCATATTGGTCTATCACGACATTGTTCTGTGTCAAAAGATTTGTCACCTTCCATAACTTCACATTTCATTAATGGTATATGTGATGCAGTAGCTCGGCAGTTCGAGGTCGGACTATCATTGGAGAGGGCCAGGTTTGAGTCCACCATGATGCTGTTTTGAAGCTTAAGCAATTTTTTTCACTGACACGATTGATTGAATGAGTTAATAGTATGTTACTGTTTTATGTTGTTAAATTATTAGTACTGTACATAGTCGTTACATGGATTGTACTTAAGTCTAGTAAGTGTACATGAAAACTCGAGCAGATTGCCTTAATGAAGCAACTGAACCTAGGTGCATACCTGTAAATGCTCAATTGTCAACATTATTTTCTTGTGCAGCGATGGATGGGAGAAACTAGGACTTTATGAGTTCTTTCGAGCAAAGCAGCACGCCAAGCAGGCAAAAGAAGACCAACGTAGGGAGGCAGGTCGTGGCTCTCGGTCACGTTCAAGGTCACGGTCGCGCTCCAGATCTGGGTCAAGGTCACCGACACCTCGACCCCGCAGGCGAAGGTGGTTAAGTAATGAGAGGAAAGAAAGGTAAGGGAAACTTATTTTACTATATAAATATAATATAATTTTTTACTATTATATTAAATATCTTTTGCTCCGAGCTATTTTTTTTATTTTTAACATCTGTACACACAAGTATGTTGACAGTCAGCAAATTTATCTGACCATTATTGCTACTGGCCAGGGGACCGTTTCACTAAGATAAAGAAGTCAAGGAAAACCCATCATAAAGCAGAATCCATCATAGATTTTTAAGAGCGTTTTTAAAATGCGTCTCACTAAGATGCTCATAAAATCCATCATAAGCTAATGATCGAAATTTCCGTCATAAGCTCCACAGTGTGCACAATTGGGCAAAATAAATAGAAAGGTTGTCCAAAAGTGGCTGATAATATGTTCCATCGAACAATTAAATCACATTTGACTTATTTGTTCACTGAGTGAAGAGAAAAAATTTAATTTTATAAAAAAAGATGCTGTGTCACAGAAGACACTGTTTCTGTGACACACCGACGACGTGTTGATAAGTTTTGAGTTTTCAAAAAAAGCTTGCGGCATCAACAACTTCAACCGAAGTTGTGCCATCGAATATAGCAATATGAATGTTAAAGGTGTACAGTTTAATTAGATACAACTTGAAATGTTTTAAAAATTGTGTAGTAAAACCTTTCGCGAACAACCTTGACTTTCACGATGCCATAAAACAGCGCATACAATGACTTGTCAATGTCAGTGCTGTAAAATAGACGCTGTACACAAAGCCATAATTTGCAAACTATTCATCGCTCACATTTTTAAAACTTGTTTGACTGTGAAAAACTGGATCTCTACGTAACGTAGGAGTCAAGATAACACGCAGTTAAGTCAATTTGATTGTTTATGGTGGATATATTTTGCTTTATGAGCGGTCTAACCTCGCTATTAATAAGTCACGTCATAGTTAAATGCAATTTTCTGTTTCGATCATAGCTAAGGAGTGAAATTGATTTTTAAGAGCAAAATTGTGCTTATAAGCTCATAGGAATGTTAGCGAAATGGTACCCAGGTTGAAGACATTTGCTCTACAGTGAATGATTTGTAGTAAATCACACCATTCAGTTTTAGGTGTATATCTCTGTGTTCTTGTATTCATCACAAGATTAATATTTGTGTTTGCCCTTATACTGAACCAAGGGTCACCTGGGTGGAATCTTTTGAGACCTTCATTTAATTTGAAAGATATGACAGTTGCTACATCTTGACAAACTAACTATTGCTGTAAATATAGAATTAAATATCTATATTATACAGTAACAAATGCATGTGTTTATTGTTTATAATGATGCATTTATGACATCTGCTATAAAACATCAGTACTTTTAAGTAATAACATTTTTAAGACTACTGCCATCTTATATGTCAAGGTCTAGATCGCCTCCTTCAGACCCTGATCTACCATACCAAAGAAGTTCTCGGTCACGGTCAAAGTCTAGACCACGCTCACAGTCACGCTCACGGTCACGCTCACGCTCTCCATCACCACCACCGCCACGTAGACGCTCTCTGTCTCGGGAGAGGAGCGTTACACCGCCAACCTTCCAGTGAGTCTACATGTCACATCTTATATCTTACAGCAAAATATGTACTGAATTAAAATATGGCAGAAGTGGTTTGGATCATAAGTTGTCTATTGCTGTCTAAAATGTCTAATTGGAGAACTTGTTTAACATGTTACAGCAACATACATGCAAGCAGTTTTGCTTGTTGAAATGAAGATTGGTATTGCTGTGCAATGTCTGTATCAGACAATAGGTATCTCCAACACTGCCTGTTTGTGTGGTCATGTAGGAGTCAGGAGACGTTCCAGAGCAGTCAGCCGCCAGAAGCAAGACTGGGCTCAGAGAACAGAGGACACCAGCTCCTTATGAAGATGGGTGAGTGTCTTACAAAAATGTTTTAAAATCTTGTAACATAACCAAATAAATGAAAAACTCAAAATTTTATTAATCTGGAATATTGCATAGTATTTCAACTAAATTCTGTGAAGAAATGGTTAATTTATCTTAAAAACTTCTACTGAAACTACTCAATTCAAGACAAGCATATAATGGCCACCCCAGCTACCTTAAATATTGCTTACATTCTGGCACTGTTGTTCCATTACACCAGATTCCAACAACTGTAGCTGTCTCCATCAGTCAGCTAAATGGGTTTAGCTGACAGACAGGGATCATTATTGTTCATCATACTATTACACAGGTTGGGGTGGCAATGGTCTTTGATTATAAATATTTGTTGTACAAGCAGGGCTGGCAATGGGCTTGGATCAGAATTGTTCATCATACTATTATACAGGTTGGGTTGGCAATGGTTTTGGATTATAAATGTCTGTTGTACAAGCTTGGGTGGCAATGGACTTGGATCATAATTGTTCATCGTACTATTACACAGGTTGGGGTGGCAAAGGCCTTGGATCGTCGGAGCAGGGTCGAGTGGACCCCGTGGAAACAGCCGAGGTCCGGGACAAGACAGACATGTACAGAGGCATCGGCATTGCAGTGAACGACCCATTCGAGCAGTTCCGCAAGAGCAAGGCCAAGGGCTTTGTTCAACGCATGCGTGCCAAGGAGGACGCATAGGGTATGTACGCAGCTAGCTGGTTACAGCTGGCTATAACGTGGCTGACGTCTCATAAACTCTACTCTAAGTTATTGATATCAACTGTTAAATTCTCCACCACAATATATTTTTAGCCCTTTCTTTTTTGCACATTATGGTATAGTTCAATGTGTGCATCATTTTTACTTAGGGTAGTTCACATGTGGTGTTACTTTCTGTGATAATTTGTTTAACTTGTCATAATCATCTGATGGTATTATTGTTGATGTTTATCTGCGTCACAACTATTGTAAATGTTATTCTGAAGCCTTGATTATAATAACTGTTATCTTGAAACCTCAGTTATTGTAACTCTTATCCTGAAGCATCAGTTATTGACTTATTGTAACTGTTATTCTGATTCCTCAGTGGTGCTGTGTTCTTGCAGCAAAGATGTGATGACTGAGGAAGACTGGATGTATGGATATATATATGCTGGATATATATATATATATATATCCGTTACTCTGGGAGATGTGTTCGGCAACCTTTAGTGTAGGACTGCATCCACTGACAGTGACGTGGAACAATTCGTCGGGCTTGTGTGTCAGTAGTCATCTCAGCCAGTCTTGGTGTTGACAACGTATGTCGACGCAGACAGTGGATGTAGCCCACAGACAATACAGTTGTTGACAGAAACATCAATACTTTTCAAAGCTCATCTTTCCTACAAACGCAGTTAATTATGTTTGCAGGAATCAAGTGACTGAAAATTTTTAGTTGGCGATTGTTGGATGGCATCAATAAGATAACAATGTTTATGTTCCTTACTTGTTTCAATACAACCATTTATTACTGTTCTGTGTGTTTTGCTTTATTTGGTGTGTGTGTGTGTGTGTGTGTGTGTGTGTGTGTGTGTGTGTGTGTGTGTGTGTGTGTGTGTGTGTGTGTGTGTGTGTGTGTGTGTGTGTGTGTGTGTGTGTGTGTGTGTGTGTGTGTGTGTGTGTGTGTGTGTGTGTGTGTGTGTGTGTGTGTGTGTGTGTGTGTGTGTGTGTGTGTGTGTGTGTGTGTGTGTGTGTGTGTGTGTGTGTGTGTGTGTACGTAAGTGTATATGTTTGTGACCGACATGATATTTAAGTGTTCTTTGATTATTAGAAAAATTTATACAGACAACACCATATATTCATTAATTATGTCTGTCTCCTCCTCGAAAAAAGAGAGGTGTCTCCTGGTAAATGCCATGCACAGATTCTTCTGTGATGGCATTATGTGATGGGGCTTTGGCTCAGGTCATATAGATGACGTGAGACGCGTTCTCTGGGACCCATGTACCTTTTGTCGTTGTTACTTTGTGAAGAAATTCCATTGCTGCTGATTCTTCAGCCAACGCAGATACCTGCAACAGTGTCGTTGCTTAACAGGCTGAATAGTTGGTATTAAGATTATTACATGTGCAACACAAACTGCCACTTGCCGTGACATGCTCAGAATATAGTTTCATGAAGAGTTATCGTCCCGCTGGATGCTCCAGTGGCGTCCAGGGTCTTGTACTTCTGGTAGGGCCACCCATTGTGCACTGGTCTGAGGTGAGGTAAAGAAAGGACACGTTCTTATATAGCGCGGTATCCAGTCATTGGGACTGTTCAAAGCGCTTTACACTTCACCCCCTGGCAGACCTGTTCATTCCAGCGCCATCTTGACTTCTCTGGGAAGCATTCAGTCACGCTGCAATTATTGTATGAAGACTATTCGTTCACATATCCACCTATATCTGTAGCCAGGTACTCTGTTATATAGCTGAACTGAACAAAATTGTCAAAAGTTTCGAAACGGCAGCAAGAAGATTCGAACCCAAGTTTTCTCAATTGAAAGTCCGATGTTCTAACCACAACGCCACTGTGCCCGACAGGTGCCTGACTAATAGCGATTCAACCAAACAGCAAATAGGTGGAGGAAGACGTTAATGATCGACTCAATCGTTGCGTTGAGTTGGAATGCCGGCTTGACGGGAGGCTCTTCAAACTAAATCGTCTCAAAGCCAAGGCGAAAGTAACAGCCGTTATCGACCTCCAGTATGCCAACGACTGTGCCACCATTGGTCACTGTGCGGACTTACGAATGACATCAAGAAAACCAGGGTCATCCACCAAGTCACACAAGGCAGCAAAACGGACTTTCAGAAATTAAAGTCTCCGTTCGAACCCTCGAAGTTGTCGAGCACTTCCCATACCTCGGGAGTGATTATCTGTACCAAAGGGCAATCATCGAAGAAGACACCCAACACCTCCTTTAGGAAGCTGCGTCACCGAGTCGTTGACGACCACCACTTCAGGAAGGTGACCAATATGGTCTACAAAGCCTTCTGCATTGCTACTTTACTGGTAATATCCGGGTCACCTATCGCTGTCACCAAAACACCTTGGAGATATTCCACCAACGTTACCTTCGGAAGATGCTCTGCATCTATTTGTAATGAACGCCAACGTCCTAATTGAGACTCATGCCCGGCGTACTTGCTAAACTATTGTTGCAAATCGCACAAACGACTTTGTCCGCCCACTTTAAACACAATTTTGTTGCCGCGATTAAATTTTCTAATCATTGCAACACGCGACTCGAGTTTTGTTGAGTTGTGGACCCGCGTGTGCCTACTAGGCAAGACCGATTTATTTTAAGTCGAATAAATGTATAATTCGCAGCAAACGTTTAGCAATGTACGCCTAGCATTAGACAGCCAGCGTCGAGGCAATGATCGTCCAGAACAAACTCCGCCGGACAGGTCATTGCAACAGAATGCCCGACTCCCGCCTTCCCGGACAGTTGAGCGATAGGCCAAAAACACGTGGCGTCCAGAAATAATTATCCAGGACACCTGAAGACATACCGGTAAGTAAAATGGCCAACAAAACATTGGTAGGACCCGGCCACCGACCGTGCACTTGGGAACTGTGCGATCCACCATGTACCGACCCACTTCGAGTCAGAATGCCCTATGAATGAGACTGGGAAACGAGAAGGGGAGGAACCAATACCTGCAAACCTCACTCCCAACTGGAACCTCCTGTCTCCATTGCTCTAAGGTCTGAAGAATACGAATCGGGCTCGCCAAGACCCCTTGGCAGACATCGTCGTTTCGATGGACCACCGATGAGGTAGGTTTGGACTATGTGGCGTCTAAGTCTGTAGTTGTGGTACAATAATGCGAACTGTTCCATTGACTGCGACTTACAAGTAAATAACCATGTTTCGTTCACACCCGCACTCATGTGCAGATACTGAATTAAACCCAAATGTATTTCTGCAGCACCGTTCGAAAGAAGATTGCAATCACCGTATTCGTTGCCACGCAGGAAATTACGCGTCGTAGCGGGACATTTGTGACGTCACTTAATGTTATATAACTTACATGTACACAAGAACAAGAATGAGTATAAATGCACACACTTTACATTACATAATTCATCCTACGGAGATAAGGTAGATTTGAATTAACTCGCACCCTAAATATGATTACTTGGCCACAAGTTATGACGCCATTAACATCGACTGCGAAAAGGCAGCTTTTGTAAAGCATTCTCTCTAGTGGTTAGCCTCTTTCTTATGAACAGACGGTTTGCCCCACAAAAGAAACTCATTTCTGTATGCATTATACACCACACCAGAACAATGCCGCCATAAGGTAATAGACAGCTTGGCGCGACTTGTGATTGTGACGTAAACGTCCAGTTATTTTATGGCGACCAAGGCAAAGGAAGCTGCAACGTATCATGGGACGCTCTGCCTACGTCAGTTACTGGCGGCTGTTTTGCATGCTGTTGCAATTCAATCGAAAAACAAGTAAGATGTAATTATGTACCTGCAAACTTTTTTTGGCGTGAAATTTAAAAAGCTAAAGAAACATGTTTATTTCTATCTAAACTGTACCTTGATCGGCAGATGGCGCTACAGCTATTATGCTGTGCAACACCTACAAGCTGTTAGAGCGACTGGTTTTAAACCGCCGAACACGTTGACAGCAAAATCATCCCAGAGCATGCTGGTTTCCGCCCAGGAAAATCGTGCACGGGCCAGCTGCTCAATCTGACCGAACACATCGAAGATGGCTTTGAAAGAGAACTAATTACCGGAGCTGTCTTCGTCGACCTATCAGCAGAATACGACACCGTCAACCACCAACGCCTCCTCGCCAAAGCCAAAGCCAAGCAAGGGCAAGGCAAAGCGCTAGAGATGACTGGCGACCTCCATATAACTGTCCTAGTATGCAACATGCTTGAAAACCGGCGATTTTTCGTAGTACTGGATGGGAAAAAAGAGCAGATGGCGAAGACTACGAAACGGGTTACCTCAGGCTCAGGGAAGTGTACTGGCGCCAATGTTGTTCAACACAAACGCAAAATGATCAACCTGTCCACCCCGAAAATCGCAGTTTGATTTATGCTGATGACTTATATATAACATCCCAGGGCAAATACTTCAACAACATCAAAGCAACAATTACATCAGTGCTAGGAACCATGACAACATATACTACAAGCTGAATCAACTACGCTCAAACCCATCCAAGTCCAAGACCCAGATGGACTGTTGCTAGTCGCACAGAAAGATCAATACAAGCGGCAGACACAAAACATCAACTATACAACCACATATCTGCTATGAGCCGATTAAAGTCACAGAAAGGTTTCCTGAACTTCACAAAACCGCCGAACTCATCGCCCAGCAGCACCAGACAGCAGACTGGAAATGTGGGAAACACGACTGCAAGAAACATCAACAGTCATCAAAAACAAAATGGGATTGCAACCAGCTGAAACCCTACCAGTACCAGAAGGGCCTGACCAATATATATATATATATATATATATATATATATATATATATATATATATATATATATATATATATATATATATATATATATATATATATATATATATATATATATATGTATGACGTTATGATATCCTTAGGGACTAGTTTGTTATAGCGTAATTACAATAAAGGAGTCAGTGATTCGTCCGTAAACCAACATGATGTTAGCGCGTATGCGTGCTTGCCAAGGATATAATCTAGCTCCAGTGTACGAGCAGTCATTTCATGGCGGCAGCGGTGTTGTGACAAACCCAGCAGTTTGTAAATTAACAGGTTGAGGAACTTATCCGTATATATGTGTGTTGTGAACTTTGGATTTTGTACAATCTGCCTCCGGGTAGAATGCCATACAAGATGGCGCAGATTACTTCACGCATATGGCGGTGCGCAGTAATACAGTGCAACTGAACAGGTCTAAATATTTCAGTCAAAAGGGACCATGTAGTAATTCAGTGGACAGTATACTGCCGATATTTACACAAAGCAACTTATGACAAATATTCTCGCTACGTCATTACGAGACCGGCAACTACGGTAGTGAGTTGTAACTAACGTCTGTATTAGTGTCATCGAAGTCACAACGATGTCTAAATACCCCACAAAATTGGCGGAAACATTTCTACTGTTTAAACAGTGCATGAACCTTATTTGTGACGACGAGGTTGTCATGGATCCAAGAAAACGAGCCGCTAAAATTCAAATCGCCGTTGAAATGAGGGGTTAAAGCACACCAACTCTTGTCAAGGAAGGAAACAAAGATCCAGCATAGTTGTATAAATTATTTGAAGACCAACTTAATAATAAATAACTTCTATGGCGCCTATATCCTCAGGAACCTGAGCTCAGAGGCGCAACAAAACAGAATCATTAAGCATAATCGTGAACAGGGACGCGCAAAAGTCAGTATCAGAACGAGGGACAACCGAACATTTATGGTGGAAATGCAATTTGGAATAGATATATGTCGTGAGTTTTTTTTCTCGGAAAATAGCAATAGTTTCAGATGTTTTCAAAATGATAGGGAGTTCATCCCATACCCTAGGCGCAGCGACAGAGAAAGCACGTTTACCCAAGTTAAGTTTTGTTTTAGGTACAATAAGTTGTTGTGAAGTTGATGATCTTAGCTGCCTAGGGATATTTGGAAGATGCAGGAGACTAGCCAAGTAGGGTGGTTGTTGTGTATACGATATTTAAGAGTGGAGAGCTTAAAATCAATTCGATAAGTAACGAAGCTAGTGCAACTGTTTAAGTAGTGGTAGTGACGGTGAAAACCGAGGTGCCCTGAGAACCACACGCGTCAGACAATTTTGTACTCGTTGGAGTTTAGCCAAGTCTCTTTTAGAAATGTTATTTAGTAGTGAATTGCAATAGTCAAGGCGGCTACTAATTAATGCCATTTATATTGTTTTAGCAGTAGATATAGATATGTGACGCCGAATTCGATGGAGATCACGAATACGATAGAAACATGATTTACGTACTTGAGAAATATGCTGGCGAAAGTTGAAGTCACTATCAATGACAACACCAAGATTGCGAGCAGTATCTGGTGGGAATGTATTACTCCCAAGCAGTTTAACTGGAAAATGGTTGATGACTCTATTTCGTTGTTGTTTAGTGCCTGGTCTGTTTTATCTGGATTAAGCTTTAGCTTACTTGATTCCATCCACAACAAGATATCAGTAAGACAATCACTTAAAGTTGAAACATATTCTTGTGCATTTGATTGTGAAAGTGATATGTAAACCTGTATGTCATCAGCATAAAGATGATGACTGAGATTATGATTAGTAATGACTTGGCTGAGCGATGTAGTATATAAGCTGAAAAGAACAGGGCCAAGGACGTTTCCTTGCGGCACTCCAAATGGAACGTGTTGTGGGCAAGATATGTTAATACTTTGATATATGTCTGAAAAATATGATTTGAACCACCGAAGAGCTGGGCCAGAAATGCCAAAATATCTATGGAGGCGTTGTAAAAGGATTCAATGATCAATTGTATCGAAAGCAGCTGAGAGATCAAGTAAAGTGAGTGCTGTGACGTTGCAATTGTCCATGTTATCAACTATATCATTGTGTATCTTGAGAAAAGCTGTCTCGGTAGAGTGGAATCGTTTATATGCAGACTGTAGCTCATTTGACAAGTGATGGTAGTAAATATGTTTATGAAGGCGATTAGCAACCAGTTTTTCCAATATTTTTGACAGAAAACTGAGATTGGAGATAGGACGATAATTCTTTAGGTCATTTTTGCACAAAGTTTGTTTTTTAATAAGAGGATTTACAAGAGCTTCTTTGAAATCCCGTGGAACAACTCCGCCCTGCATTGAAAGGTTTATGATAGTAGTAATGGGAAAGATGAGTTGATCGATACAGCTTTTTAGTAGAAGTGTTGGAAATGGGTCAAGATCACACGATTTGTTAGGATATTATTTTATAATGATAACTTCATTAGTAGTTGCAGGTGTGAAACTCTGTAGTGTTTTTTCAGAAAGTAGTGGTTCAGGGAGATCATAGTCATTATTATTAATGAAAATTTGTTATCGAATACGAGCAATCTTATCTGTAAAGTATTTTGAAAAAGAACTACACAATGTATCCAATGAAGAATGTTTAGTCAGTGCTTTTAATTTCTGCCGATGTAGAATTGTGTTTCCACATCTGGAGAGGGTTTTAAGAATTTATTGAGATAAAATGTGTATAGTAATCAGACTTTGCTTTTGACATCATGTGATTGCATGTATGTAGCTGTTTAGTATAACGGGATCGATCAATTGGAGAACGAGTTCGTCGCCAAATTTTTTCAAGATATCGACGACGATGTTTTGCTACAATTATTTCTTTAGACATCCAATGTGAAGGAGGGCGAACTTGTACACTTTTAGTTTGTTTAGGAGCATTTTTATCCAGGAGTTTACTTAATGTTTGATTGTACTGATTAACAAGCTCGCACAATGTAGACTTAGGTTTGATCAAAATATCAGAATTTGCTAGATCGTCATGAAGGGTATTTATGTTAATTTTATTTATTGGTCGAAATGTGATAAATTTTTTCTAGATCTTGAACCAACTTGTAACCACAAATCAATAATGCTACAATGGTGGTCTGATAAACCATCAGTAGGAAATATTGCTTTAACTTGATGTACATCTAAAATTCCGAATTCATCGGATGGAGCTCATGAGATATAAACAGCGCGAAAATGAGAACACATACACTTTTGTTAACAGAGCGCGCCACAAGGGCAGCTTATGCGACTTCGGCGACTGAGAGCTAGATAAAAGAATTATCGAACTGATAATTGCTAGCACACCAAGTGAAGCTCTACAAAAACATCTGCTAGATCAAGACAAAGGGTATACGATTGATGAAGTTCTCAAACAAGCTCGAAAATACGAGGCTATATAGCCGTGGGAAAACAAACGCCGCAGAGTGTGGGAAACACACCTACAGTTATTCATGAAGTGAAACATTGATATCGATGCCCGAACTGTGCACTTTCACATCCACCGAGACGGAGAAATGTAAATAGTGTGACAACATTGGACACTGGGCCAAGTGCTGCAGAAAAAAGAAAGCAGATGAAAGACAGCAGAAAGACAGAAGTCAGAAGATAGCGGGCATACCAAGAAGATAAAGCAGACACAGAAGTTGAGGCAAACAGGATAGGTAGACATAAAGACCTGTCCATAAAATGTCAGGTTATCACACTGAATACGAAGGCGATGAGTATGAAACAGATAGAGAAACATACACCAAGTCATTTAGCGAAATCACGGTGTCGACAAAGAATGTGGACTCTATGCGGGAGGAAGCATACACGAACCTTAAGATTGTATGTCCTGACATGATGGGTGTCCATGAGTTGAAACTTAAAGTGGACACAGGCGCTTCGGGCAAAACCATACCAATACGGATAGCTAGGGACATGTGTGGAAATCAGTGGCAATCCAAAGCAGAACCGGCAAAACACAGTAAAACAAGCTGAAGGCCTATAACGGAGGCGAGATCAAATGCTTTGGGACACTGCAAATTCTATGTCATTACAAGGATTTGGAATGGCACAAGTCCAAGTTCTACATTGTTGACGTCCGTGGACCAGCAATATTAGGATTGAGAGCATGTGGACAGATGAGAATTGTGACGATACATTCCATCGAATTTTGCAAAGATACGCCAGTATCTCCAGATCAAGATTTCCCAAAGGTGACCATCACATCTATTGGAGACCTCAAGAAGACGTTTCCAGATAGATTTGATTGCATTGGAAGTTTTCGAGGCAAGGTCAACCTATATGTCAACCTAGATGCTACCTTCAATAGATGCACCACGCAAATGTAGCATCCACATCAAAGCAAAGTTGAAGCAGGAGTTCGACTGTATGGAGGAAAACGGAGTCATCAAGAAAATAGAACATCACACAGACTGGTGTTCATCAATCGCAATGAGTGTGAAGAAAGATGGGAGCCTGGGGGTGTGTTTGGACCCTAAGCGTCTCAATGATTGCTTAAAGCGAAGTCCACACAAGATGCCAACCCTGGTGGAACTCAATCCAGAGTTTGCAGATGGACGCCAAAGCTGGTTACTGGTCTATACATCTAGACGATGATAGATAGCCAAGAAATCACAACGTTTCGAACACCTTTCGGAAAGTATTGCTACACAAGACTTCCCTTTGGGCTTTGCGTCTCTCGGGATCTGTTTCAAACAGCAATGGACCGCATACTAGACACCTGGGTGTGTAGGGATCGCTGATGATTTAGTGGTCTATGGTCGAAACGCTGAAGAGCATGACGAGAATATATGGCGACTTATGCAAGTTGTCACAGAGGAAGGACTTGTATTCAACTCAAAGAAGTGTGTGATCAAGACTGACAATATGGTTTTCTTCGGCTCAGTTTATATTCAAGACGGTTTCAGACTTGACCCTGACAAAATCGAGGACATTCACATGATGCCTACTCCTCAGGACAAAGAGGACTTGCAACGTTTCATAGGTTTGATGAACATACATCGCTTTGCCGACAAAGCGACACTACTGAGAGAGCTTCTCAACAAGGAGGTCCCATTTGTTTGGCAGGAAGACCACCAACAAATATTTGAATATCTCAAGAGATGCATCGGCAGCAACTCTTGTCTGTCTTTCTACCACCCAGAAAAGGAGACAGTCCTAGAAGTTGATGCTTCGCAGAAAGGTTTGGCTGCCTGCATGAGAACAAACATGTGGCTTTCGCATCCAAAACATTAACACCAACTCAGTCTGCTTACTCGAACATCGAACGTGAAACTCTAGCCATTGTGTATGGGATCCACAAATTCCATATGCATCTCTTCGGAAAACCGTTCGTTGTAACAGACCATAAACCACTGCTGATGATTATCAACAAGATTTGAAGAGTGCACCCCCACGTTTGCAGAGGCTTCTGATCAAGATCCAAGGCTACGATTTTCAACTCGTACACCGACCTGGCAGTCAAATGATCACCGCCGATGCTTTATCAAGACTTCCTAACCAAAATAAGTCTGCTGAAATTCCACTAGACGTAACTGTTGATAACATCTTGATTGATGACATCGATGAGCATTAACATATAGATCTGAATAACTTCAGCATTTCGAAGCGTATCCAGCTTCGGGAGTTGTCTGCCACAGACTGCACCATGCGGGCTTTACAACAGGTGGTATACCTAGGATGGCCTGCCACAATCAAAGAATTGCTACAATACCTTCGTCCATATTGGTCGTATCGTGACGAGATTGGTATCTCAGATGGAGTTCTGTTCAAAGGTAGACAAGTCATTATACCAGAGGCACTGAGGTAGGTCAGTCTACTACAATTCCACGAGGCACACCTTGGTATTGAGAACACAAGGCTGCTCATGCGTGATTCCGTATATTGGCCAAACATTCACAAAGACATTGACATCCTAATTAAATCTTGTTAAATGTGCCGTGCACACCTTAGACAAAGGTGAGATCAAGGGTGACCATTACCTGCTCATCATCGACTACCACTCCAAATTCCAGAAGCAGATGGACATCAACGATCGTCTACAGGTTCGGAGGGGCAGCATGATACAGTACCATGACCGAAATGCTGGACCAAAGCTCGCCCCACTACATGCGGGTCAGCGAGTGAGAATCCTCTATAAGGATTCACACACGTGGTGTCAAGGTGAAGTTTTAGTCACTTGCGCTGAGCCACGTTCATACATCGTGCAAACTCCAAATGGAACTAGACTGCGCAGAACCAGGTCATACCTGAGAGAACGTCTTCATGCCACTCCAGCCAAAAGCATACCGATGGAACCAGAACCACTCCGTAGACATGCGAGGTTCCACGAAGAAGGCAACAGCGAACAGGAGTGTGATATGTAATGTGATGAACATTTTCACAAATAGGAGTGTGATAGCTCTACAATATCACCCATGAATGAAACAACGACGACTAATGAAGTCTAATGAGTCCAACGACTGTGCATGTGTCACCTAGAAAGTCGCACAGTATGATGACAAGATCTGGCAGGGAAGTTCAGAAGCCCTCCAGCTACTGTGATGACCAATTCTTACATAGCTAGGTTTGTAGCTAACATATGTACAAGTAGACAAGAGATGTTTGATCCGTAATCAGACATTTAATTCTTTATTAATAATTTAAACATGGCAACATTTCAACAACATGTTTAGTTTTGTTAATGCATACTCCTCAAGTGTTTTATCTTTGCAAGGAGAGATGTTATGATATCCTTAGGAACTAGTTTGTTGTAGCGTAATTACAATAAAGGAGACGGTGATTCGTCCGTAAACCAACACGACGGTGTTAATGTGTATGCGTGCTTGCCAAAGATATAATCTAGCTCCAGCGTACGAGCAATCATTTCAGGGGGGTCCATTCTCAATGGCCGTGGAAACTGTACCCCCTCTTTCCATGTACATCCCAACTTCGGCTTTTTAAATAAATGAGTATTATTTAATTAATATTATTAGCATTATCCGTAATTTACTGAATGGGTATACAAATGTAACCCCCATTGTTTATATGGGAGGGGTTCATTTTTAATGACCGTGGAAAATGTACCCCCCCCCCAACACTCTTCCCATGTACCTCGCAACCTCGGCTTTTTTAAGTGATGGGAATTTCGAATGAATATCATTCAATAGTCAATATTATATTAATTTTATAATAAGCACATACAAAGCATGACATTGAGGGGCAGTGAATTGTTATAGTGTTCAAAGTCACTCAACAGTTAGCAGCTGGCTGTAATTCACTATAGCTGTAACTTTAAAATAATTCTAGTAAGGAAAGGCTGTAAATGAGGTGTGCCATAATGCAATTAACTATATCCTACAGGATAATTCAAGGGTGGGCCCATAACACTTTGAAAAGGTGATGGCCGTGTGAGACAGTGATCTTACTGTTCTTGATTAGTGACAGCTTACATAGTGTCTTCAAAATGGAGAACTGTTTGCTAGTTTTGCAATGTATTTTGTTAGTTTTGCCATGTAACGATATTGGAGATGCGTGCAACCTATATTTTTTTCAAATCTTACAGATTAGTTAAACGTGACTTCAAAATGGAAACCTAGTTGCTAGTTTTGCAATGTAACTATAATATTATTGGGGATACGGGCAACATATTAAGCTCTTTTTATATCTAATAGTGACAACTTAGAGAATGGTTCGACGTGACTTTAAAATAGAGAACTATTTGCTATCTTTGCCAAGCAACAACACTGGAGAGGAATGTAGCCTGTTACGGTTTTTTTTAGAATAAAATTAATTGTTCGATTGAAATGCATTTCTGTGTTGCAGTGAACAACTATCAGGTCCATTGTCCGTGGTAAATGGACTACGGATCACCACTGTAGTAAATGGACCACGGATCACCACTGTAGTAAATGGATCACGGATATCCACTGTAGTAAATGGACCACGGATCACCACTGTGATAAATGGACCACGGGTCACCACTGTAGTAAATGGACCACGGATCACCACTGTAGTAAATGGACCACGGATCACCACTGTGGTAAATGGACCACGGATCACCACTGTAGTAAATGGACCACGGATCACCACTGTGTTAAATGGACCATGGATCACCACTGTAGTAAATGGACCACGGATCACCACTGTGATAAATGGACCACGAATCACCACTGTAGTAAATGGACCAGGGATCACTAATGTGGTAAATGGACCACGGATCACCACTGTAGTAAATGGACCACGGATAACCACTGTGATAAATGGACCACGGATCACCACTGTAGTAAATGGACCACGGATCACCGCTGTGATAAATGGACCACGGATCACCACTGTAGTAAATGGACCACGGATCACCACTTTGGTCCATTTGTAGTAAATGGACTTCGGTCCATTTATCAGGCTGGGGATCCATATTTCACAGTGAAAATGGACCGGGGGGTCCATTTACAATCTGACACCGGCTGCTGGACGATCCTTGTACACCGGGAGACCTGGCCACGTGTTTTTACATTATCTGGTAGCAAAGATATGAGAATTCTGTGGCGGCCATCATGATTGACCGAAATGAGATGGTCTATATATGGATAAAAATGAATATATGTGTCAAGGTAATTGCTGACCTGTAACAGGCAGACATGAAAAGTAGACGCATTTCGCTACACCTAAGCACCAAAAAAGTGCGGTAAGGAGGAAAGTCAACAACTTAATACTTACGAGCCTCATGTGATATAGCACTTATAATTTGACTCCAGATCCAAAGGGAATAGATTTAATTGTACCTGTGCTGTAAGTAGCAGCAGGAAGTAGGGTCTACAAAGTAACGATGTTAACAACTTGGAGATCGCTCGCTACCTGGGTAAGTGGTCTTGACTGCGATCAGGCGGGAGACAGGCAAATAAGGCAGGTACCCTTCCATGACGATCGAGGTATTTCCATATTTTACGTCGTGAATATGACCTTTCATGCAACGACTTCACATTCGAATAAAACGAAACCAGTGGACGACTCAGCATATTCCACGAAGGATCTTCTCTTCCCAGCCCATACGTTTAGACATTCTTCACCGGTTGTGTCTATGGCGTTGTCCTGTTTGTCTTAGATGGGGAAACGTTTAGACATTCTTCACCGGTTGTGTCTATGGCGTTGTCCTGTTTGTCTTAGGTGGGGAAACGTTTAGACCTTCTTCACCGGTTGTGTCTATGGCGTTGTCCTGTTTGTCTTAGATGGGGAAACGTTTAGACCTTCTTCACCGGTTGTGTCTATGGCGTTGTCCTGTTTGTCTTAGGTGGGGAAACGTTTAGACCTTCTTCACCGGTTGTGTCTATGGCGTTGTCCTGTTTGTCTTAGGTGGGGAAACGTTTAGACATTCTTCACCGGTTGTGTCCATGGCGTTGTCCTGTTTGTCTTAGGTGGGGAAACGTTTAGACATTCTTCACCGGTTGTGTCTATGGCGTTGTCCTGTTTGTCTTAGGTGGGGAAACGTTTAGACCTTCTTCACCGGTTGTGTCTATGGCGTTGTCCTGTTTGTCTTAGGTGAGGAAACGTTTAGACATTCTTCACCGGTTGTGTCTATGGCGTTGTCCTGTTTGTCTTAGATGGGGAAACGTTTAGACATTCTTCACCAGTTGTGTCTATGGCGTTGTCCTGTTTGTCTTAGGTGGGGAAACGTTTAGACCTTCTTCACCGGTTGTGTCTATGGCGTTGTCCTGTTTGTCTTAGATGGGGAAACGTTTAGACATTCTTCACCGGTTGTGTCTATGGCGTTGTCCTGTTTGTCTTAGATGGGGAAACGTTTAGACATTCTTCACCGGTTGTGTCTATGGCGTTGTCCTGTTTGTCTTAGGTGGGAAAACGTTTAGACATTCTTCACCGGTTGTGTCTATGGCGTTGTCCTGTTTGTCTTAGGTGGGGAAACGTTTAGACCTTCTTCACAGGTTGTGTCTATGGCGTTGTCCTGTTTGTCTTAGGTGGGGAAACGTTTAGACATTCTTCACCGGTTGTGTCTATGGCGTTGTCCTGTTTGTCTTAGGTGGGGAAACGTTTAGACCTTCTTCACCGGTTGTGTCTATGGCGTTGTCCTGTTTGTCTTAGGTGGGGAAATGTTTAGACATTCTTCACCGGTTGTGTCTATGGCGTTGTCCTGTTTGTCTTAGATGGGGAAACGTTTAGACATTCTTCACCGGTTGTGTCTATGGCGTTGTCCTGTTTGTCTTAGGTGGGGAAACGTTTAGACCTTCTTCACCGGTTGTGTCTATGGCGTTGTCCTGTTTGTCTTAGGTGGGGAAACGTTTAGACATTCTTCACCGGTTGTGTCTATGGCGTTGTCCTGTTTGTCTTAGATGGGGAAACGTTTAGACATTCTTCACCGGTTGTGTCTATGGCGTTGTCCTGTTTGTCTTAGATGGGGAAACGTTTAGACATTCTTCACCGGTTGTGTCTATGGCGTTGTCCTGTTTGTCTTAGGTGGGGAAACGTTTAGACCTTCTTCACCGGTTGTGTCTATGGCGTTGTCCTGTTTGTCTTAGATGGGGAAACGTTTAGACATTCTTCACCGGTTGTGTCTATGGCGTTGTCCTGTTTGTCTTAGGTGGGGAAACGTTTAGACCTTCTTCACCGGTTGTGTCCATGGCGTTGTCCTGTTTGTCTTAGGTGGGGAAACGTTTAGACCTTCTTCACCGGTTGTGTCTATGGCGTTGTCCTGTTTGTCTTAGGTGGGGAAATGTTTAGACCTTCTTCACCGGTTGTGTCTATGGCGTTGTCCTGTTTGTCTTAGGTGGGGAAACGTTTAGACATTCTTCACCGGTTGTGTCTATGGCGTTGTCCTGTTTGTCTTAGATGGGGAAACGTTTAGACCTTCTTCACCGGTTGTGTCTATGGCGTTGTCCTGTTTGTCTTAGGTGGGGAAACGTTTAGACCTTCTTCACCGGTTGTGTCTATGGCGTTGTCCTGTTTGTCTTAGGTGGGGAAACGTTTAGACATTCTTCACCGGTTGTGTCTATGGCGTTGTCCTGTTTGTCTTAGGTGGGGAAACGTTTAGACATTCTTCACCAGTTGTGTCTATGGCGTTGTCCTGTTTGTCTTAGGTGGGGAAACGTTTAGACCTTCTTCACCGGTTGTGTCTATGGCGTTGTCCTGTTTGTCTTAGGTGGGGAAACGTTTAGACCTTCTTCACCGGTTGTGTCTATGGCGTTGTCCTGTTTGTCTTAGATGGGGAAACGTTTAGACATTCTTCACCGGTTGTGTCTATGGCGTTGTCCTGTTTGTCTTAGGTGGGGAAACGTTTAGACCTTCTTCACCGGTTGTGTCTATGGCGTTGTCCTGTTTGTCTTAGGTGGGGAAACGTTTAGACATTCTTCACCGGTTGTGTCTATGGCGTTGTCCTGTTTGTCTTAGGTGGGGAAACGTTTAGACATTCTTCACCGGTTGTGTCTATGGCATTGTCCTGTTTGTCTTAGATGGGGAAACGTTTAGACCTTCTTCACCGGATGTGTCTATGGCGTTGTCCTGTTTGTCTTAGGTGGGGAAACGTTTAGACCTTCTTCACCGGTTGTGTCTATGGCGTTGTCCTGTTTGTCTTAGGTGGGGAAACGTTTAGACATTCTTCACCGGTTGTGTCTATGGCGTTGTCCTGTTTGTCTTAGGTGGGGAAACGTTTAGACCTTCTTCACCGGTTGTGTCTATGGCGTTGTCCTGTTTGTCTTAGATGGGGAAACGTTTAGACCTTCTTCACCGGTTGTGTCTATGGCGTTGTCCTGTTTGTCTTAGGTGGGGAAACGTTTAGACCTTCTTCACCGGTTGTGTCTATGGCGTTGTCCTGTTTGTCTTAGGTGGGGAAACGACGAGCATCTACTTCAAACATTCCCCGATCCAATTGTTTAATGACTACAGTGACGCGAGAGTGCAGGCGTTTACCGTGCCACCACACAGCATTGTGTCAATGTGGACCTTCAATGCATTCTCGGAGAAGACCAACTGCAGACTGAGAAAGGCCACCATGTCAGTATATCATTCAAAGTATACTCGAAATAAGATTACACTCTTCATAAAAATTTTGGTTTTATAAAACAATTTGAAAATCTCATTGTGTTGTTCAGCCTATATCGAGGTTCTTTTTTGGTCGGTATATCCCAATTAACAGTCCACATTCTTCACTCACCAACTCTGACATTTTGACAACACAGTTGTGTCTCATTCACCAGAATGTAGCGGATCTTACTTGTCTTTGAACTGAGCTGCCATTTGTTGACTGTTTCGGTTTTTACTTAGCATAGGCTATACACAGGTAATCGTGCGTAAAGTACCGTACAGCGTAAGGTACCGTACAGCGCAATTTGGAAATTATTGTGGATTGGGGATGTAATTTGGTGATACCATTGCAATCATGGAATTTAAATATTACAAAACTGTGTCCATATAGGCTACCATTCACATTATTATGCCCTGTGCACCTTCCGTGTGGGGTAACTATTTACTACACAACTTGTTGCAGATATCTGCAACACGGTACTTACCCCCTAGTGAACCCCTTTGACGAAGTATTGCCAGACAACTACTACATCGAGAGGACGGACATGGTTAATTTTGACGTGCCGACGAACAACGTAAGCATCATCTACAAGAATACCTGGCCGAGGCAAGGAGCCTGGTTCGCTGTCATTTATCTAAATGATCGCAACCCGGAGGACGATAGAATCCGCCTCAAAACAATGGTACCGTTGCACGTCAAATTGCTTGTTTCTAGGGTGACAATATGATGTCAAATGACCGGATACATTTCTTCGACCTGTCGCACGTCTATGTTTATAGATACGCCTCGATAGTAAATTAGGAATCTATGTTCGATTGTTAAAATTAAATTTGAAGGTGTTTGTATGTAAGGTTTATGTTTGCGATATTATCTGACTGGGTCTCAAGTCTCAAATGGTTTACTCCAAACAGCCCAAACTTGGGCTAACGCAGGAGTTTGTGGTGGACTGTGCCCATGCGCTGTGGGTGGTACGTTCGATTAAAAGACTAGTATCATTAATGTTGCTGAAATGGTTTTTATTTGATAGTTTTATTTATTTTATGTATAGGATGTTTAACTAAAAAAATGTAATAGGTTGGTTGTGTGTATGGATACTGTCGCTGCCTTGCCACATGCACACATAGACAGTATCCATACCCACACCATGGATAAGTTTATGCTGAGCACTGTGTTTTAAAGGCAGTTTAGGTGAGGAGGTGTGGTGAAAGGGAGTTCCATAATAGCTTCTTGAAATGATTTTGGGTTTTTTATGTTGGTAATTTTTGATGGAATCATATTCCATATGCGAATGGCTCTGGGATAAAATGAAAAGACCATTGCATTTATACGACACTTGGGGGCTATGTAATGTCCACGGGTTCGAGAGCGAGTTAGTAGGCCTGGATGGGGGGTGATCTCAATAATGTTGTTTAGAATTTTGTAGAAGGTAGTGGCTTGTTTGATAATGCGCCTTCGTTCGAGGGTTGGCCATCCAAGGGCAGTAATTAGATCTGCTGGATTTGTGTTCCGTCTGTAATCATTTTTAACAAATCTGGCAGCAGAGTGTTGCACTCTTTCAAGGCTTTTAACTTGTGAAAAGGTGTGGGGATTCCATATGGGTGAAGAGTACTCAAGTTTTGGCCGGATTAGCATGTTGTAGGCTGTTTGCTTAACTTCGGGTTTACATGGGCCAAGAGTTCGTTTAATCATGCCTAAACATTTCGAAGATTTTGAAGTTATGTCAGTGACGTGATTTGTCCAGGTTAATTTGGAATCCAATTTTACTCCGAGGTATGAGTGGCTGGATACGGTGGATAATGGCTGGCCAGAAAGCGAGTACTTGTGTGTGCTGGGTTTAGTTTTGTTTGTTATTGGAAGGTGGACGCATTTAGATACATTAAATTCCATTTGCCATTTGTCTGACCATGTTTGGAGTTGGCTTAGGTCAGTCTGGAGAATTTCATGGTCGGTTTTGGAAGAAATTTTACGATATATAATACTATCATCTGCAAAAAGGCGTATAGAAGATTTGATGTTCCCATTTATGTCATTTATGTAGAGTAAGAAGAGGACAGGTGCTAGAACTGAACCCTGTGGGACACCAGATGTGACATCTGTGATGTCCGACAGGGCACCGTTAACTGAGACTCTCTGTTTGCGGTTGGATAGAAAAGATTTGATCCAATTTTGAGTGTTTCCAGTGATTCCGTAGGAGGTCAATTTTGATAGAAGACGTAGGTGAGGCACTTTGTCGAAGGCTTTAGCAAAGTCAAGCAGGATTGCGTCAATTTGGGTCTTGTTGTCCATAGCAGTCATCCAGTCGTGGAATGTCTCAATGAGTTGAGATTCACAAGACAGTCCCGACTGGAATCCGTGTTGGAAGTGGAGAATGATGTTATGCTTGTGCAGGTGTTTCCACATGTTGCTTAGGATGATATGTTCCATTACTTTACAGAGGATGCAGGTTAGTGATATGGGTCTGTAGTTAGCTGGGTCAGATTTATGGCTCTTTTTGTGTATAGGAGTTACTAATGCTTGTAGCCAGTCATTAGGAAGTTTACCTGTGTTGTATGATTGTTGGAAAATTTGGGTGATGATGGGAGCTATCTGCTTTGCAGTTTCTTTAAGGACTCTGGCTGGGAGTTCATCTGGGCCTGTAGCTTTGTTCTGGTTTAGATTTTCCAGCTGCTTTATTACGCCATCTATGCCAATTTCGAGAAGGGGGATGTTGGGGTAAGTAGAGGGGGCTATTTGGGGGATGGGGTGCTTTCCTTGGGTAAATACAGAGCTAAATTGGTTGTTTAGGGCATTTGCTTTATCTCGATCATTAATTATTGGTTGGTCGTTTACTCGAAGTGTGGGGATGCCAATGTTTTCTCGTTTATTTGCCTTAATAAATGACCAGAATCGTTTTGGATTAGTTTTCAGGCTGTCTCCAATGTGGTTGTTAACATAGTCTTTGTAGGATTTTGCTAATGCTTTAGTAGCTTGCTTTCGGAGTTCCTTAAATTTTTCCCAGTCACTGTTTAGTCCAGTTTGCTTTGCCTTTTTGTGGCTTTTGTTTCGTCTTCTCTGCATTCTAATTAGTTCACGTGTTATCCAGGGGAGGTGGGTTTTAGCTTTTGTGTATCGTCTAGGTATGTTATTGTTAATCAAGGTAGTCAGACGTTCGCGGAAAAAGGTCCAGTTTATGTCTATATCCTGTGAGTTGGGGTCGATGTCGAAGTACTCAAGATTTAGTTTGTCTATGTCGTCTTTGAGTTGGTCCCAGTCTGCTGATTTGTAACTATAAACTTGGTGGGGGGGTTTCTTGTTGCGAACTGGGTTTAAGTTGACATTGAAGGTCACGGATTCGTGATCGCTCATACCAGGAGTGGTGTGGGTGTTGATGATAATGGAGGGATTTGAGGTGAGTATGAGGTCAAGAATGTTGCCAGAAGCGATGCGTGTGGGGTCGTTTACCATGTTCTGCAGCCCAAAGTCGTTAGTTGTTTCTAGTAGTTTGTTATGCTTGCTGGCAGTGCTGTTATTGGTGGTCTGGTGATTTGTCCAGTTGATATCAGGGAGGTTAAAATCTCCAGCTATGACTACGTTAGGGGGAGTTTTTTGTGATCTATATAGTTTAGTTAGGGAGTCGTGGAGAGCTTCAAGGGATTGGAGGTGGTCATTTGGGGGTCGATAATAAGATGCAAAGTATATGCATTTGTTTCGTGCAAAGTGAATTTTTGTCCAAATTATTTCACAATTTGAGTTTAAATTTTGGAAGGGTTCAGCTACAATGTTGTCACGGAAGGCTATAAGGACTCCACCGCCATGGACATTCCTGTCCTTTCTGATGGCCTCATAGTTGGGTGGTAGGAAAGAGTATGTAGCATAGTTTGCATCTAATTTAGTTTCAACTAGAAATATGATGTCTGGATTATTATATTGAATAGTTGCCTTTAGTTGGGTTGCTTTTTCTATGCTCTTAACGCTGTTGGTGTTTATAAAAATTCCTTTAAGTGTGTTTCCTTGGGTTTTCTTGTGGCGTTCGGGGGTTGAAGTGTTTTGGGGGTTTGGGGCGAAAATTAAGCCTGCATTTTGTGATGTGTGGAGTGTTGGGGTACTAAGCGTGGAACTGTCAGACTGGGTGTTGGTAGAAATGGATTGCTCATTTCTAGATGGAGAAGTGGTAATATTTGGAATTGGGCGCCCATATGGGCCAGGGTTTGGGTGGATGTCGCCTGAGAGTGCTATCAGTCTGCTGAGGTACAGATGTGTAACAATGTCTGATTTGAATTTGATTTTGGGTGGGAATTTAATTCGGGGATTCAAAGTTAGGGCATAATATTTTGGTTTAATTTTGAGATTTGATCGAGATACGCGTTGACATGTTCCAATGATCGTTGCTATTAGGAGAGTGACGTTGATTATCTGCGTTAGCCCAAGATTAATCCGCGTGGAATGCGGGACTAGGTGTGGGGAATATTTCCTAAAGGGACATCTGAATTGGAATACATTTTGTAGCATGGTTTTCTGAAAGTTAGATCCAAATGCAAACAGTGGCGAATTGAAGAAAAGTAAGCTTACTAATGAAATGCTTAGCGATAAAATGAAAAGAACTCACCCGGACGGCGCCGGCAGTGGTAGTCCGCCATCTTTGAAATTTTGGTTAATGTGTTGCGGTAAAGGGCGTTGTTTTGAATAGTTGTGTTTGTTGTCGTTTGGTTTGTCTGTTTCTGCGTGATCAGTGGGTTATGTTGAGTTGTTGTACCAATTGTGGTCATTTGTTGTGTTGGTGAACATGTTGTGTTGAGTGAAATGTGTGGAGCGATGTAACGGACTCGTACCACCCCGACGCATGCGCACCTGTCTGAGAGAAGTAGGGCTTCTTTGAGTGTTCATGGACATGTTTAGACAACAACGTCAGTCAAACAGTGTGTTTAACTGACCGTGCTTTGTATTGTATACTAGAAGAAAGACGACTGTGTATACGAGATATCGAGTGTCCACGAGACTCATTTCCTGGACAGAGTGGACACTCTCTGTGAGAGACAGCCAATGTCCGTCACCGCGGGCAGCCCACTACTGCGGCAGTGAGTGTCTTTAATTTGTCGTGGATATACTGCTGACAACGTAGGCCTTATAAGTCATACAAACAAACTACACTCTCTGTCGCTGCTGTACAAAGGCCAACAAAGGATGTTATTGCAGAAATAGTCTACCTGTGGAGTAACGGGTAAACATAGCTAGCAAAACTCGAGTACACAATGATGAGCAATGTGCATTTGCAAGACAATTATAATTAGCGGATGTATCATTCCAGTTCTGATCTGTTTTAATGTGTTAGTAGAGTTACCAAATATATGATATATTCAGGAAAATAATTCCAAATGTCTTATTCTGTGATTAAGGAATTGTCGTCTACATAATTATGCAATGTTTTCTAAACCCTCCATTCAATTACTTACTTTGACCTGACATGGTATTTCCATTCATCATGCATGTAAATAAATACCAATACCAGTCGTTCTAAGTTGCACTTACTTTAATACCAATACATTATACATTCGAGGTTCTGTCTTATCTGCGTCTCTTGTTCCAATAAGTAACATGTGTCGATGGCTGTGTTGGTAGGTTCCAAATCGCCGCTCATGCTTGGCAGTTTGAACTGAGAGTTGATAGCTGCGGTATAGAAGGCAGCGCAGGCAATAGCACTTGCCCGCTGTTGTTGTATGCAAGAGCGCTGCAGCTTCCAGCACTCTCAGCAACCTTGGATCACTTTGTCAACTGCTCACTTCTGCCCCCTGGCCACTGCGTGTTGACAGTGTTTCAGCCCGCTGCGGGCAAGTTTTATTACATGGCCGCCGAGACGTTGATGAACGCCACCGTCACTTTCACCGTGTCGCACCAATCTCGTGGTACGCTTCCGAGAAACCCCTTGTCATGCTAGAGAATGGGCTTTAGCAAAAGCATTGTGGTAATTTAACTCAAACTTGATGCATTTCATACTTTTCGTGCTGAGCTTGCCATGTTTGATTATTTCTGCCATTTTCACCACATAACACGAGGCACAAAGCGTTCGGTCTACGTCTTCACTCCTCAATTTCTATTTAACATTGCCAACATTAATTACTTCTGCCTATTTATTATCCGTGATCTACTACAGCTAACCATATGCAAGTGCATGTGTATATCTATTGATTTACATAAATAATTCCTAAATTTTAGTCATTTGTCTTTTTAAAAGGTTGAAGCGCTTGTAATAAATTTTGCAGTCAATCCCCAACCTGTTACAGCGTCACTTCGCCAGTTAAATCAGTCGTTTATTTCAGAGTGTGTGTTATTCGACCCGGTCGACTTGGACGCCAACGCAACACGGTTCGGCGGCGAGTGCCATCGACTGCCTACTCTCGACCGACTCACGAACGACTATTTCTCATCGATATTCTTGTTCCTGGGCGAGTACATTGACATTTTTCTGCACGACCGCGAGCCCATTGTGATGGCGACGACGCTGTCCGGCCGTGGAGATCGCGGAGGGACATTTATGGTCCGCGTTATAATGAACTCTACGGAGATGGTACGTCACCGGCCTCTTCATATTCTGCTGACTAGTCGTGCGTTCCTTGTCAAAAGGTTCTCCTATTAGAACTGGACTTTGCAACTTTTAGTTTCTTTAGCGTTTCGCCAAGATTGTAATTAATAGTTAAAACGTATCACGTGATCTGACGTTTGTGGGTTTAGATCAAGTTGCCGCAGAAGGCTAGCGTCGAGGTGTGTGTACAGAGGCTGTGTGTCCCTGTCGTCCCCGGAGACGTCGCGTGTACTCGACAACACTTCATCCACGTGAACAGCTCGGCGCGGCAACTGGAAAATGCTCTGTTTGTTCCCTATCCTGAGCCGGGAGTGTGGTACATCAGCACAATCGTTAGATGCTACAATACCACGTCAGTACCGTTAGCGGTATCGCAGGGTTGTTGTTGATGGGTTGCATTAAAGACGTGACAGAGGAAGTTGTTGAATGTTGTCAGGAACATAGTCGCTATAGTGCCACCCAAGATGTCCAGATGTGTGAGTGTTCACACATAGAACGTATACGCACGCACGCACGCACGCATGCACGCACGCACGCACGCGCACACAATCTTTAACACACAAATAAACAAGCAAACGCATAAAATAGAGAGTGGAAGAGATCGGGCGTACGCATTTTATGAAGTGAACGAATAGCGTAGCTCGAGCCGATTACTGGATGTTTCAGAACGCTGACTCGGGAGCCGTGCATTCACCTCGTTCCCGTCTTGTTCCACGTCAGAGTCGTCCCGTGCATTGAAGGCGAATGCAACGACAACGGTTTATGTTGGCACGTCGCTCGCGGCTTGTTTCCGTTATCTGTTTGTAAATGTTGGGCTGGTAAGTAAATGTTGGGGTGGTAAGTAAATGTTGGGGTGATAAGTAAATGTTGGGCTGGTAAGTAAATGTTGGGGTGGTAAGTAAATGTTTGGGTGGTAAATAAATTTTGGGGTGGTAAGTAAATGTTGGGGTGGTAAATAAATGTTGGGGTGGTAAGTAAATGTTAGGGTGGTAAGTAAATGTTGGGCTGGTAAGTAAATGTTGGGGTGGTAAGTAAATGTTGGGCTGGTAAGTAAATGTTGGGCTGGTAAGTAAATGTTGGGGTGGTAAGTAAATGTTGGGGTGGTAAGTAAATGTTGTAGTGGTAAGTAAATGGTTTTGGTTCTTCTGTCATGCAGAAAACTGTTTCTTTTCCGCCTGTAGGTGCTGCTGTGTTTCTCCATAGTGTTATTATAGGACTTTTTGTTTTATATATAGGCATTTTATTGTATAAATGGCCGAGTTCAACTCTATAAATAGCAATATTTTGTGCCTAGCGTATATGCACTCGTTCTGACACGTTGTATACGCATATCCGCACACATGGTTTCGGATCACCGTGCACAACATCGAGACCTAATGTAATCAATATTTGATTATAAATTAAACATCAACCCTTTAATGACATCATCTTCACTTGTACGTTTATGGTATCGTATTTTATTGCATTTGTATGTTGTTTGCATTACGTAATATAACAAAAGTACCTTTCTTTTCGATTTGTTATTGCAATTTTGCAAATGTTAATAAAAAATGTAAGTCTACGATTCCATCTACCTCAAAATAGGAACACAATACACAGGCACTACTGTTATTGCCAGTTATTAAACACGTTTCTTTATATGTGTGCACATTGCAGTCATGGCTACGTTAATTCTCGTGACACAGGTTACCGTGGATACAGTTGCCTTGACGACCGTGAGGCAGACAGTGACCTGAGCCAGTTTGTTGAAGTTCTGCTGCTGACTCTCAGTAACTTGGCCTTCCTGCCGGCCGTTGGGATCGCTCTCTACAAGCAGTGTCACTGCGCCGCCGTCATCTATGCCTTCACGATGTTCTTCTCAACCGTGAGTAGTAATATACAGTGGAATATCGCTGTGACGATTGTAAGGGGCATTCGCTTAGAAAGTTTGAAAACCGCGTTATGGCTTACAGTGTTTTGTGTATCGATGGATATAAGGAACATCGGATATATGGAAGAGTTTGACCAAGTTCCAACACATTCCTGATAGTAATAATCCACTGATCTAGAACTGATGTCCAGTAATACTTGGGGAATGGGTCTCGCGTAGTAATGACGTTGCTCTTTTAATGAGATCGATCTATAAGAGAGGTTCAATAGGCTTTTGGATTTGTGTTTGAATACGCGAAAGGTCAGTCATTTCACATTTATATTATTTTATGCAGCATGTTCTTGCTTTGCCGACGTTTTGTCCACAACATGTGGACATCTTCAGAACTGACCGTTAGATGATGCTGCGGTCATGACAAAACGCGCAACACAGTGCCGCAAGAAAGACATCGGTCAAAGAATTGTTCATACGTCGTCTATAATCGATCGTATCGCACGGTATGACGACGTAATAACACGAAACTGTTGCAAGCTTCTCATGCGAGGTGCACATGACAAGACGTACCGTGAGGTATTTCACCTACGTTAGGCAGCAAGGGTCCAATGTGGTGAACAGACACGATCCAGAGACAACACCTCCCGCACGTATAAGACAGTCTACTCACTGAACTAGCAACTACAGAAGAATAATCAACAAAGTCAGACCATTTTGGTCGCCTGTGAGTGTAACATAATTCGGATTTTGGGCGTGTTGGTTTGAAGTCATGGTATACATGTCCAGATTGCGCAGTTACGGCAAGAAATGTATCGACTGGGTCTACAGGTAGAACAATCGATCGAAAGTTCAGTTTTCCGCTGCACTGCTCCGCACAATCTTCAACAACACGATCAAAATAAACAAATATCATGTTATGATAGTGATTTACTTGTAAGACGTTACATTCTATAATTCCGTTTGTATTTTACCACCATAAGAACGTTTTGTCACTTTTGTTCACGGTTGACGTCTTCTCTGCGGGTCCCTGTAATTCTTCTTCAGTATACACACACACACACACACACACACACACACACACACACACACACACACACACACACACACACACACACACACACACACACACACACACACACACACACACACACACACACACACACACACACACACACACACACACACACACACACACACACACACACACACACACACACACACACACACACACACACACACACACACACACACACACACACACACACACACACACACACACATGTATATGTATATGTATATGTATATGTATATATATATATATATATATATATATATATATATATATATATATATATATATATATATACTCCCGGGCAGAAGGAAGTACATATATATATATATATATATTATATATATATATATACATATATATATATATATATATATACATATATATATACATATATATATACATATATATATACATATACATATATATATATATATATATATATATATATATATATATATATATACTCCCGGGCAGGAGGAAGTACATATATATATTATATATATATATATATATATATATATATATATATATATATATATATATATATATATATATATATATATATATATATATATATATATACTCCCGGGCAGGAGGAAGTACAGCCACCTCCGCCGACTCGGGTAGCAGGCGTGTCTCTCGTGACACCCAAAACCCTACACCATTGATGACACACATGTAGTAACGGTTGATACAATAACGCGAGTTATGTCGATGGAGCAGTGACACAGCGTTAATGTAACATATTAGTTCATATATATATATATATATATATATATATATATATATATATATATATATATATATATATATATATATATATATATATATATATATATATTGATACACACGCACACACCACCCACACACACACGCACGCACGCGCACGCACGCACACACACACACACACACACACACACACACACACACACACACACACACACACACAGGAAGTATGTATGTTGTCTTTCTTTCTTGTTCTACCATGTTGTCTTTCTTTCTTGTTCTACCATGTTGTCTTTCTTTCTTGTTCTACCATGTTGTCTTTCTTTCTTGTTCTACCATGTTGTCTTTCTTTCTTGTTCTACCATGTTGTCTTTCTTTCTTGTTCTACCATGTTGTCTTTCTTTCTTGTTCTACCATGTTGTCTTTCTTTCTTGTTCTACCATGTTGTCTTTCTTTCTTGTTCTACCATGTTGTCTTTCTTTCTTGTTCTACCATGTTGTCTTTCTTTCTTGTTCTACCATGTTGTCTTTCTTTCTTGTTCTACCATGCATGTGAAGTGTTTTGCCGGTTACTTGCAGTTCTACCACGCATGTGATGTCGCCTCCAAGTACACCTACTGTATCTTCGACTACGATGTATTGGCACACGGAGATTTCTTCGGCTCCATATTCTCCGTTAGTGTCACCCTGCTTGACATGGCGATACTGACTCCACACTGTCGAGCGTTGATGCTCACATCCATAGGGCTCGTACTGACAACGGGCGTACGGTGGGACAGAACCAACATATTTGTGTTCCTCGGGCCGACCCTGCTGACGCTCACGGCCTTGTTAGCGACGTGGGTGCGTTGTACGAGTTCTTTGTTCACAATACGAGTTTACATTATAATGTAAAAGGTAATTAAGAAAACCTTTATAAAAATAAGTCAATTTACAATTATTATCTAAATTTCTTATCGGAACGTTACCTAAAATCCCGTTATCACATAATTTATCCATTTACCGATGTAGGTTCTATGTCACGTGTCTTACACGGGTTTCGTTGTGTCACCTGATGTACAACTGTGTAAACGCGGCGCCATTTAATTTACAACGATGTACAGTGCAACCTCGTTTTGGCTGGACCAACGAAGCGAGCGGATTTTGATTCACAAAAAATGAAGCAATTTACAGATTTTTTCAGAAGAAAGTGTGAATTACTGAATAAAACGGATTTTCATAGAATGGACAAACAAGGTTTCGTTGTACTAATATATGCTATATTAACGCTGTGTCACTGTTCCATCGACATTACTCGCGTCATTGTATCAGCCGTTACTACAGGTGTGTCATCAATGGTGTAGGGTTTTGGGTGTCATGAGAGACACGCCTGCTACCCGAGTCGGCGGAGGTGGTTGTACTTCCTCCTGCCCGGGATGTCGCTCGCCCTGGTCGCCGTCGTCATGTACGCTCTGTTTGAGACAACGACCAACTACAGATATATCCATAGCGCGTGGCACGTCTGTATCGCCCTGTGTACGACGCTATTATTGCCGTCACGTTCGCACTACGCTATAGGTCGGTAACACCTGCTGAACCATTGTGTGCCACATGAAACAACTGTGTTTCGTCACACATTGGTATAACAAATTATTGATTACATCGGCTTCACAGTGTGCGTGAGCCATACATTAAGCTATGTATAACAAGTTTATTTCTACCATGAAATCGCCATCGTCACGTTAACTGGTGGCAGCGGTGGGATACAAGTCGTCCGTCTCTAATGCATAGGTATACAGTATCATGAAGCGTTTCAATATGTATTCACGTATAACTCCTTGAAATGATTGCATTTTTTGTTTTGTATTGTCTGTTCCTTTGACCACGGTTATCGGTACATGATCAAGGTCGGTTTCCGTCTCCTGTTGTTGGCGTATCTTTACCCGATAACAACATATCCAGTTGTTCTTCAGAATGACTATTATTTAGTAACATTATAGATTTATTATTTCACTCTGTTTTGTGACTAAGTTATGTCTGTTTCGTGTCTGCTGTGCAATTTTACGTATTTTCAGCAATACATATTTAGTTCAGTGTTTGTTTCAGAAGTAACAGGAGAAAGAACATCCTTAGAATCAATTCAATTGTGCAGGAAGTCGCTATCGAGGCTCCGGGACCACTGGAAGAAAGGTGAAGTTAATGGAAAAGAAAATAATTCATTTGCGATGGACGGCAATTGTGTAACAACTGTGAGTGAACACGAGGATAAGGATCGCTCAGTGAGGAACGTGCATGGGCCATCGTCTGGAGATCACACCACACTCTCCCCTGTCACTTCTAATACGACGGTCGCCAGCGTAAATGACAATGACCTGCCTGAACTTCAACTGTGACTTGTTTGTGGAGAAAGAATATCGTGTTAATATACCATTAAATAATTTAACGCAGTCTTGAAACATGTAATGCGGTTTAACCGTTGCACCTGCGCTTTGTAGTGCGCAAGCGAACAAACGGTTTTTGAATATGTTCGCACCACTTCAGTAATCACTTATGATGAGATGACAAAAACAAACTAACACTTTCCTACCGCACTAGTTACTCATCTTTATGAAAGATGTCGAACAACCGGTTTTTACAAGTATTTTATTACTGCGTCGTGTAGAAACAATCCTATTGAAAGACGAGAGATGGCGGAAAGCAGATTATGCGAGAATAGTCTCATACTGCGTCAACGATAAATTATTTTGGTCAGAAAAGGATGATGAACTTCTTCAAACCATCATGTCGGGCAATATACTGGCTAAGAAGATACAATGTCCAGAACGTCGCTTAAAACCAGAAATGCTGTGAAACACCACCTAAAGATGACACACTATCAAACTGTCAAGTGAATATGGTGGTGCAGCCACGCGTGACGGGTTGCTGTGCAGCCACGCGTGACGGATTGCTGTGCAGTTATGTATGACTTATTGCACACGTGATGCGTGGAAGGAGAACACCCGTTGGCTTAGTGTGTTTGTCACTGGGTACCCAATTACCGATCCCATCATTGTAGCAGGAGAACTTTATTTCTCATGTAGTGGTTTCAAGCCAAATGACAGTTTGGTAGTGTGTCATCTTTAGGTGGTGTTTCACAGCATTTCTGGTTTTAAGCGACGTTCTGGACATTGTATCTTCTTAGCCAGTATTTAACTCTTGCATTGTAGCCACAATCGTATCAATGTCGATTTTATGTTGTCCTGCAGTCGGTATCGCAACCGTTAACATACCACCATCTTCAGCAGTTTAATGCCCGGTCATTGTGCTTGTCAACATTTCATTCTGTGTGCGTCCTCTGTCTCTTGCATTGCCTCATACATGATCTTTACAAAAGCACAAATTGCATGGTGCATGAGGGTGCTACCTATTACACCAGATGTTTGTGAGACTTTCAAAACTATTACCTAGACTTCACAATGTGTCCAACGACGGTTTCTGATTGTTCCATTGTGGACCAATACATCGTCACGTCTAACACTATAGAGCACCCAGGCGTGCGTCGCAGTCTGTGTCCACATGAATGCAGGACGTACCCACAACGGTTCTAACAACGTGGTTACTTGTTGGGTATGAGTCGTTATTATATCCACGGTGCTGAATGTCACAAAAAGTATTGTTGTTTTTGCACCGCCGAGTTTCATTTGTATACATTACGTATGAATAATATATGCAACTAAAGACGTTGTGATATCATAAATTAGTTGCCGTAATTTAAATTCCGTTTTCTCAAGTAAGATTTCAGATACCTGAAAAGTAAACCGACGACGTCTGCTCTGTGTGTATGAAAACTATTCTTACTATCGTAAACTTTGGATTTACCTCTATTCAGATATGCATAAACTCTTCAGATTTACCTACAAGCGTTTCACGTTGGGATGGATACAGGGATAAAATAATAAGACATTAACACAACCTTCACTTAGTCTTCCACCAAACACTAAACATACACTAAAACCTATCACCACATTGATTTTCTTTATTATTATGACAGTAACTATCCTTGGTTCACTGTAGTACCACATCACCAAGGAATCCCACCAAATTGCTTCTATAACAAGTACAACTCAGTATATTCCATACAAAATATCACATTTGTTAATGTAACAGTGTGATGTTACATGAGAGTAGCATTTAACACAACTGTTTGTTCTCTCCAACCTCAGTATTTGGCACACTTCTGTTCAAGATACCACAAAGCAACCCAATTGCATTATTATCGACAACATAAACATGATATATTCAGCATTCATTCAGTTCTGAATTGGCAAAAACAAACTTAATAATCATTGTAAACGTTTGGAGACTAATAAAAAGCTACCATCAAGAATTGGCAAACAAACGCGATAATCATTGCAAATGTTTGGATACTAATAAAAAGCTACTTTCAAGCAACAAGAAAGTACAACTGACCTGTATAGTGTGAATGTTTCTGACTTTTTCTTTCCGATTGTTGCTAAAAATTTTCTTCCTGATTGTTGCTAAAATAATAAAATTATAGATTCCATCAATGATATATTCAGCCAAATGTAACAATGTCAAATATTTCTTTAGAATGCCACCTATTCAACATGTTTGCTAGTTCAGAAAATCATTGTCATTGTTATATAGTAACATGTTTAATGAAAGTGTTCTGGCTTCGGGCATCGCTAAAAGGACAGCACTTCACAACTATGTGATACCACAAAAAAACTGGAATGCATTGATTTATTCCAACATGATCAGATTCCAAGGTTCAAATGATGTATCCCTACAATGCAATACTTTTATGAAAACGAATACTGTACCACAATAAAATGTAGTTGTTTAATTCAACAACAACAAACTTAACAGCTCAATAATGAACATTTTGCATAAAATAAACACTTATGTGATTGTTGTTGATATTAGAATACAATTTTTTTTGCAAATCACCAATTGTTATAACCATTAAGTTTTGATACAAAAATACTTTCAAAACAACAATTCACATATTGTTACTTACTATATCATTAACATTTCATTTTTGCCATCAGCAATATACCTTGAAGATTTCCCTTCATCTTTCAGATGCCAAAAAATTGAAAGCCCCGTCCCATGCATGCATACATACATACATGTAAACACACAAGTCCCAATTCCTTGTTGCCATAACGTAGATGTTCAGGAAATATTTCAGTGAGGATATTTATTCATTAAATCTCAATAATGTTGGTTCTATCACTGTGCAGATGTGTGATTACCTGGAAAACATTGCACATTTGGAAAAATAAATGTGTTTTTACATGTTCAATTTTCACAGAAATGCCATATGTTGCTAACAAGCAAGAGATAAAACTATAATTATGTTTTTGAAAAACAAATTTCAAACAAGTCTAAATATTAACTAAAAAATTACACAGGTGGGCATATTCACAGTTAGGCACCACTATCATTAGTCACCTCCATAAGTCTCATCAAAAAGATGTTGGAGATATGGTACAGGAGAAAATACTCTATTAAGTTTTCTAATAAAACAAAAATATTTTGATACACAAGGAAGGTATTTTGCCCAATTTAGCCCCTAGCAACACATTTTTACTATTACAAAATAGTTGCATATTCTGCACATCATGACATATTGCACACCAGTAGCATGGATTCAGTTTCACAATCCATTTTGAAGACAACAGACAGTTTGATATGTAAATGAACCACAGATACACATATGTAATTGTGTATTTATTAATTGGCAGTGGTGGTTGGTCTCATTTGTCAGAAGTGAACGCTTGCTCGCCAGTGACGGCCCGGCCCAAGATCAGTCTCACTTGTCAGAAGTAAAGGCTTGCTCTCCAGTGATGGCCCGGCCCAAGATCAGGGCATGGATGTCATGTGTTCCTGCAACATACATCAGAACAACATGAAGGTGCACATGTATGCATTCATGCTTGCATCACTGTATCAAACATTCATGCTTGCATGTTATGCATCATAACATCACTGTATCAAAGTTAGGTGACTTGAGCGCACTTCTTCTGTCCAATAGAGGAACCTAGCAAGTCACATTTAGAGAAAAATGTATCCATTCATGCTTGCATCACTGTATCAAACATTCATGCTTGCATGTTATGCATCATAACATCACTGTATCAAAGTTAGGTGACTCGAGCGCACTTCTTCTGTCCAATAGAGGAACCTAGCAAGTCACATTTGGAGAAAAAAAACTAGAATTATTTTGATTTGCTAGGTCTTGTGCAATGTTTATGCAAAATATTATTAAATACTGTATGTGTGGATTTAAAATGATTAGTAAGTCAATCAAAAACTATTTAAACTTCCATCAAATTATAAATTAATTAAATGTATTTATTTAGTAAAAAAATGGCAGATTGATGTAATAGGATATCAACTTAATAGATTGGGGCTTTCTATAACTAATCCAGACAGAGTTCTTGTAAGTGATGGGTTTTTTGCATTTTCTCACAACAAACTGTGGCTTGGTGAGTTATTGAATGGTAGACTTTTTCAGGACGACTTCTCCCTGCACAATCTTTATTCTTAACACACGTTGCTTATGCTTTGTCACTTACTGCCAAATCAAAAGGTTGTTGTTAATTTTTACGACATGTGGAAGAGTTGACAGATTATTGATGTCTAGATCATCTGTCTTTGATGACTTGTGTACCTCACCTTCGTATGTGTTGACAGCCTCCAGGTTCATGACATGTCTGATGATATGATACTCATCACAGATGCCATTGGCTCCGAGCATGTCACGGGCCATGCGGGCAATGTCAAGAGCCTTACCACAGTTGTTGCGTTTAATGATTGAAATCTGCTCTGGACTGGCTCTGAAACAACCACTGCATGGTTTCGTAGGGCTGAAATTCAGCATCAAATAATGTGGTATTACTGAACCTCATTAAAAAATTATTAATAAAAGCCTTGTGGATCTACAACATTTAAAAAGTTTGGTTCTTAAAGTTTTTCTTATTAAATATTTAAATGTGTTTTCTGACATTACACTAACTTAGTCACAGTTCTGATGATAATTACGCAGAACTTAATTAATAATATTTTGCCATCGATATGTAGCTTTAAATCCAGGGATCTGAAGCTTTGGTGTGCTTGAATAATTAAAATAATTTAATTCAACATTAACTTAGTCCTCCACTTAATGTGATGACGTGATGGTTTCCTTCCAGTGGTTTCAGTTCATCATTGCAGTTAGTAAATTTGTCCTGCTAAGTTTCGTGTCTCTCTCTATGATATTTTGCAGTTGGTCGACCTCTTTTCCAAGGGCCATTGGGTTCCAGAGCAGGACTTTGTTGGCTACTTCGTCATGACACATTTAGAGTTTTTCGCAGCATTTTATGTAGGTGCCATCCAGTGCATTTTCTACAGATTGTGTTAGCGACCATGAACCACATCCATATATCAGGATCAGTTCGACTGTCGTCCTGAAAATCTTCAGTTTGGTGAGTCTGCAGATGGGTGCTCTCCAAATTTTGTCATGGGCTGTGAGTTTGTGTAGGATCCGGGATATTTAAAATCCTCTACTTTCTCAATTTGACTCCCATTTGACGATTTGACTCTATCAAAAATTCAACATAGGCTCCTAAAATAAACAAATATGAAAGTTAACATTAGTACAAGTACGAACAACAACAACATGGTTGTCTGTTGAGATGGTCCCATACCTGTGCTGATCATTGAGACGACCCACTCGCAGACACGCCTGCAGCCCAAGACTTACTTCAGTTAACATGTCGGCCAGTTTCTTCTGAATCAACTGGTTCTTTGCAAGAGGTTGACCAAACTGCAGTCTACAACAGTGGCACGTTATGTACAATAGGATCACAGTACTACATTGTTGGCTTGGCAATAACGAAACAATAAACTAAACTGTTGTGACTGAAAGTGTCAGCATGTAAATACTTCACACAAAGCACATACCAAAACTACTGATATTTGCCATGCAGTGTTAGCATTTTCATTGATAAATCTTAATTTAGAAACATATGAAAATATTACATTTTGTAGTCATCTTACAGTGCATAAAACACTTTATCATCTGTGAAATGGAGAATTTTTTTTAAATTATTTAAAATAGAGAAGAATGTAGGTAGCTGGGGCAGCTATTATATGCTTGTCTTGAATTGAGTTGTTTCAGTAGAAGTTTTAAAGATAAATAAAAAAAAATTTTTCACATATCGTAGTTGAAATACTATATAATGTTCCAGATTAATAAAAATTTAAGTTTTTTATTTATTTGATTAAAATTTTTATTTTGTAGTTGTGAAAAAACAGCCACAAATGCAAAATTATAGCGTTTTGAGAAAATCCAATAATAACTTTACAGAAATTTTTTGTTAACACAAACGAATTACGTACACTACACAACCATGAATAAGTTCACAAAAAGTTGAATGACAACCTAAAGTGGCAGTGTATTTTTGACACAAACTCTTCCCCAATCATAATTCTAATTCATGTAATGTTGCCTACATGTAAGACACATCCATATGCCAAATTGCAGTGTTGTAGTTTTTTTAAATAGTAAATTAAGCATCATTTTCTGGTTGTTAGTGATAATGTCAACATATATGCGTATCATGCTTGAAATGTGACATTTTGTTGACAAAAAATAACGACCATTTCTAATATTGACATGTCCCCTTAATTTGCCCCCACAATGGCCCTTGAATCTGTATTTGCAACGTGCTGTCGTTTATGGTATCAGGTTATGCCAGCCATCTGATAAACACGTAGCAGGGCATGTTTACGGTCATTTTAATTGGCCCGTTATCCACGGGATCACCAGGTCACATCTACTTGCCAGTTTCTGTTATAGCTCCAAAGGCACAATAAACTATGTTAGTGCTGATATTTGCTGGTTTATAGACATGATTTAATTTCCAAAAGTACTTTTTAAAGGATGAATTGGTGAAATACGACATTAGTGCCAGGTGATTATTTGTGGTGTTGACGTTCAGTTCAATATTTCCTAACATGTTTCAACACAGTTTACTAACTTCAATGTGGGAATTAGTTCTTCTTCTGCTCACCTGATGGCAAACAGACTGTCCCATACCATCTGGCGAGCAGAAGAAGAACTAGCTCTCAGAACTCAGTTCCTGAAGAAGGATCTATATTAATTTATTCTCCTATCTTAATGAAAATTGTTTACCAATAAAATAAAATTTAATATTGCTTATGTTTCTAGAGTGCTTAAGAGCCTGATGACTTGCCTGTCCTTGGTGTACTGTCTTGCGGTTGATAAACAGAACTCGGCCGCTCCCAGTACGCCCCATGCAATCCCAAACCTGGCACTGTTGAGGCAACCAAAGGGACCCTGGGACAAACCAGATATCATTTGACAACAGAAACAATGTATACTTTGTAAGAAATACAAAGAAACAACATGTGAAGTCAGACACCAAATAGCACACTGGCATCAAGCAGCTGCCAGCAACCACAGTATTCAGTTGGCGCCTTGTGACATAAGATCAGTTATTCAGACAAGACACGTAAACAGGCAGTGACCAACAGACTGGACCTAAGCCAGGTCTCTATTTATCTATATACATAAGTGACCATCAGCCAAGAGAGTGTCCACTTGTACTGACCATCAGCCCAATGGCGTGTGGCAGTAAGTTCTCCACCGGAACCTCCACATCTTCCATCACCACTTGTCCTGTGATGCTTGCCCGCAGCGAGAATTTACCCTCGATCCTTGGGGCGCTTAGCCCCTTCATGCCTTTCTCAAGTATGAAACCACGTATGCGGTTGTTGTCAACGTCTGACTTCGCCCAGACAATGAAGACATCTGCTATGGGACTGTTTGTGATCCTATGTCGACAAACATTCAACTTCACTCAGTGGGTTAGTATACAGAACCTCAAGTAGTAAATAACAGGCCTGGGGTAATAGTAATGTGATGTAATAGTAATTGAGCTATTACTTTTCTATTACAATTGAATATTTAAATCACATAAAAAATTATATTTCATTAGGTTGTTAGGCATAAATATCAACCTGTATGCTTGAACAATTCTTCATGTAAGCCACCTTCACATACCAAACATCAAGGACTGATGCTGGTTTCTTTTGTGTTAGCTCCAATAGACAATCAAGGCTGAGAGGACATGTACAGTTGACACAGCATTCAATGGTCCTTTGAAGCCAGTTCCCCAGCCAACTATCTTTTGTGTTAGCTCCAATAGCCAATAGACAATCAAGGCTGAGAGGACATGTACAGTTGACACAGCATTCAATGGTCCTTTGAAGCCAGTTCCCCAGCCAACTATCTTTTGTGTTAGCTCCAATAGCCAATAGACAATCAAGGCTGAGAGGACATGTACAGTTGACACAGCATTCAATGGTCCTTTGAAGCCAGTTCCCCAGCCAACTATCTTTTGTGTTAGCTCCAATAGCCAATAGACAATCAAGGCTGAGAGGACATGTACAGTTGACACAGCATTCAATGGTCCTTTGAAGCCAGTTCCCCAGCCAACTATCTTTTTTTCACTCAAGCTGGACATGCAGGCCACTCATTCACTGCTGATGATCACTTATTGGATAAGGGTTCCAGCACTAAATTTATTGTCTTTAACATCTGTATCAATCATTGCAGGTCCCTGCCCTGCCAGGCTGGGTAATGTTTGAACAAAATCCAGCAGCTTATACCAACTTTTGGCCCAACTCTGTGTGAACATGAGTACCCATGAACACAGCTTTAATTTTGACTTGTCAGTACATACCAGATTGTATAGCATAAGAAAGAGACCAACAAATCATAGATAATTGCTTAAATAAGGAGTTATTGTTGGGAACTACTCTACTACTGAATGAAAACAACGTGTATACATACATGTACATACTCCAAAATGTTTAATAAAAAAAATATTTCTGATGAAAAAGTGTAATAGTAATAGCTTAAAATTTAATAGTAATATATTACATTGCCTTCAGCATGTGATAGCAATAGAAAGAAAACTAAGTAATAGTAATATATTACATTGCAATGTAATAGACCCCAGGCCTGGTAAGTAATACAAATTAACAAGATTAGGCCTGGATAAGACTATACAGTCTTGTGTTTACAAACAGGACAACACATGATGCTACATCTGTATACAGACTCAACTACAACAGCAGTAAACATAGAGACAGTGTCAACTGTCATAATGCTAGCACCGTAACACCAGAAGATCAAATATACAACCTCTTAAATAAAAAAATTTTACATAATGGTATTTGAACAATAGAAACGTTCCACCACATATTGTATTGGTTTAGCCTACCATGACTTTGTTCCATTGAGCGTGTATGTTCTGTTGGTTTCGTTGTACTTTGCCCTGGTTTCCATACTCCCCGGGTCGCTGCCATGATTCGGCTCAGTCAGACCAAAACATCCAACCAACTCTCCCGTTGCTGAAACATTCAAGTGGAATTAACATCAACTATGCTGACGTCCACGAGAGCGATGAGACAACTATGGAACACAACACTGAGCAACCTATTTTTAAACAGTAATCAACACTGAATAATGCTACCAGTTTTCATACAGCCAAGATGGTTGTTTATGGAAGAGCAAATTAGTCCACAAAAGGCTGACTGTTCCACAAATAAAGAAAGAACAATTAATTTCCATAAGATGCTAGAAAGAATACAGTTACACAGTAGGAGTATATAACAGGTATCTTTCAATCTTTTAACCGTAATATATTCACTGTACAACCTGGATATATAAAAATGCAGTTGAGTTGCAAATTATGTAATACAGGCTTTGACAACTACAAAACCAAGACCTTGAGAATATCAAGGATATAAGAATTATTATATACATTTTTCTTTCACAAAGAACTTACCTAATCGTGGCAGATATTTCTGCTTCTGTTCATCAGTGCCATAAATATTGATGGGATGCATAACAAGGGATGATTGCACACTCATGGCTGACCGGTAGCTACTGTCTACTCTGGAGAATGACCACCAGTAACATATACATAATGGTCAGACATTGGGTAATTGTAATACAGTGTTAGTAATAATTTAATCGTGATTTTTATAGTAACAGGGAAGAGATTCGGATGCAGTTCCGCCTGGCGGGAGAACAGTAAGAAGCTGGATGATGTGGGCAGGTCAGTTGGTGCAGATGGAGGAGGATAGGTCAGTTGGTGCAGATGGAGGAGGGCAGGTCAGTTGGTGCAGATGGAGGAGGATAGGTCAGTTGGTGCAGATGGAGGAGGGCAGGTCAGTTGGTGCAGATGGAGGATAGGTCAGTTGGTGCAGATGGAGGAGGATAGGTCAGTTGGTGCAGATGGAGGAGGATAGGTCAGTTGGTGCAGATGGAGGAAGATAGGTCAGTTGGTGCAGATGGAGGAGGGCAGGTCAGTTGGTGCAGATGGAGGAGGATAGGTCAGTTGGTGCAGATGGAGGAGGATAGGTCAGTTGGTGCAGATGGAGGAGGGCAGGTCAGTTGGTGCAGATGGAGGAGGGCAGGTCAGTTGGTGCAGATGGAGGAGGGCAGGTCAGTTGGTGCAGATGGAGGAGGATAGGTCAGTTGGTGCAGATGGAGGAGGATAGGTCAGTTGGTGCAGATGGAGGAGGATAGGTCAGTTGGTGCAGATGGAGGAGGGCAGGTCAGTTGGTGCAGATGGAGGAGGGCAGGTCAGTTGGTGCAGATGGAGGAGGGCAGGTCAGTTGGTGCAGACGGAGGAGGGCAGGTCAGTTGGTGCAGATGGAGGAGGATAGGTCAGTTGGTGCAGACGGAGAAGGGCAGGTCAGTTGGTGCGTTAGTGCACACGGAGGAGGGCCGACCACTAAAGAAAGTACAGGCGATGAAACAGCCAGGTCGTAGGAATAGGGACAGACTGCAACAAAGATGGGAAGACTGCAACAAAGATGGGAAGACTGCAACAAAGATGGGAAGACTGCAACAAAGATGGGAAGACTGCATAAAGAGGCATGTAAGAAAGGCAGGTGGACGACAAGTGGAGGTGGAAGGTTCCCAGTAGGGAGCAGTGGAAAGGGATAATATCTGGGGCAGTGCAGCAGGACATGAACTAGCCTCACCCTTTATAAAGGGAGCGACAGATGGAGTATTCACTTTAAGCAGATTTTGTCTTGCAGCTATTCCATTTGTGTGTAGATTTTTTTAACTTATGAGTTAACACTTTTATTTAGCATTTGTGATCTGTGGGCTCTAAGTGATCGCTCTACCTTTCTAGTTCCCGTGTGAGGAGTCCATAAGCTACGTAGCCTGCTCCTGCACAGCCATATCCATCGACTGTTGGTCCCAGGGCTCCCAACTGTCCCATCTCTGTCATGATTTCCCTGTGAAACACTGACACACAGCAAATCTCTACAATATCTCAATCTCAGCAACTCAATTGTCACTAAATTAAAATATTACACTAAGTGGGTTGACATTATTGAATGAAGTGTGATACATAAAAAGGTCATGCAACTGTTAGTAATCGCATAGTCTAGTCTATCTCTTGAGATAAAAGAATATCAGTAACACAGGGTAGCCTTCATCATAAGTTTGATACACAGAATTAAACATTTCAACTTTAAATAAAAAATGTTGGTGCTTCAATACCTTCATCTCTGTTGGCGTGAAGAATTCTTGGCATCAGCTTTTCCTGGCAGTAATCATGAAACTGATCACGTAGAATCACTTCTTCTTCTGTCAGTTGGTCATTGAAGTCAAACGCATCCTGCCAGTCAAACTTGACAGCAGTCCTCAATTTTGATGGGTCAACTGCAGAGTGACAACTCATGAGATTTCACATCAACAGCTTAGTAGACTACAATATAATGATATACTGTGGCATCAATACCTCAATGACACACTCATGTCTGCCATCATATAACATTCCCACACTGCGTGCTGCATCTAACCAATTCATAACAGAGAAGATAGAACAGTATTGGTCATTGTATCACGAGACAAGCATTAACATGTAACCCCCGCTGGAAGAGAAAAAGAGAATGGCCCAGAAACACCTTGCTGTAATATGTGGAAATTGAACTTAAGATGGGTTATACCTGGAATGAGATAACAACAATGGCACAGAACAAGACATAATAGAGAGCTTTTGTCAATGACACAAGCTCCCAGTGAACAAACAGGCCTAAGTAAAGTAAGTATCACTAAATTGCAATCTACGCAGTGATGAATGTTTACAATGCAATGTTTACAATGCAATGTTTACAATGCAATGCTGGTCTGATGCTGGTGAACATTAAAATGCATTTTCATCAAAGAGTTGCCTTGTTTTCATCAACCAGAAACATAACATAAAACTGCAGACATATCTACTCTAATATCTAATCAATAGAACCAGTAAGTTACTGAGAACAACAAACTAACAAAATATATTGCAAAAGTTGAGTTGAGGCACAAACAGCATGGCCACATGTTATTGGCAAGACAATGACAAATAGATTTTCACTTGGCAAGTGAATATTGCCAGGTTACAGGTTACATAGGGTTATCTAACAGCACAGTGCGGTCCATAAAATAAAAGTAATATATGTCCAACAAGGTGTTCCTAGAAAACCACTGGCATGAAGTTCTTGATTGTAGTTGCAAATGGTTATGTTTTATTAACTCTCATAAGTGGATTGGCCCAAAACCATGACTTTTGTTTCTCTTTAATGAATACCTTTAGCATGGTAGGTATGACACATTTAAACAATAAGTCCATCACCTTTACTGCTGCTGTAGCGAGTCACTCTTGCAATGCTTTGTAAGCTGAATGGCACATATCGGACAATCTGTCGTAATGCCATTGCCCGTCCGTCTAAACTGCTGGAGAAAGATTCAATGGTTGAAATAAGTGAGTGATTCATTCTGTGCTCCCATTTATATAATCAATTTCCAATTTCTATTGAGTGTCGTCATTTATTAAGTTACTAAATATTCCTACATCAAACAAAATCTGTTGTGTTTTTGCCAGAAATCTGCCCAGCATAAAAAATATGTTGTGCTTCAACTTCTATAAGTTTGTCATTCAATATACTTGATCATGATTTTCCATTTGAAATAAATCAGTATATGACCATATGCCTCCACAAATTCCCAAAACCGTACTGCATATGGAAAATCTGTATGATGTAGCAAGTCTGGGTATGAACTGCTTGGGAGCCTGGGAGGAGGTTGAGAGGAGGTAAGGTGACAGGTCATAGGGAGAGGGAAGGAGTGATAGAGGGGGTGAGAAAGAGAGCGAGGGTGTTTGTGGGGGACTGAATAGTTAGGAAGACCGACAGAGTCTTAAACAAGGGAGATGACATGGTAGTTTGCTTGCCTGGGACCAATAGAGGTGATAACTGAGAGGGTAGAAAACATTGTGGGTTCGGGCAAGGGTGGATCTGTTTTAGTACACGTAGGGACAAATAACGTAGAGAGGGAGGGTACAACTGCCATAGTTAGGAAATACAGGAATTTGGTCAGAACACTAAAACAGATGCGGGTTGAGCAGGTAATACTGTCAGGGATTCTACCAGTAATAGGAAGGAGGGATCATAGACATCGAAATTGCTGGGGGATGGCAATTAACATGCTAGTCGAGAAGCTATGTAGGGAAGAGGAAGTGGGTTTTGTGGATTCGTGGGGAAGTTTTGTTGGAAGGGTTGATATGTACACGAAGGACGGGCTTCATCTAAGTGGAAAGGGGGCAGCAGTATTTGCGGGTGGACTCACTGCAGCAGTAGACAGTGGCATGGGTAGCATAACGAATATTTTTGGTAGTAAACACTATTTAAATTAGAAGCACAAGGGGGTTACTTAGAGATGCCTCAAGCAGGACAAGAGGCCACTACTACAGATAAACCAATAAAAAAATGTTCGAAAAACATGTCTGAAGCAGGTTATAGATGCATGTATTTAAATGCTAGAAGTATAGTAAATAGGAACAACGAATTAAACATTATGGTACAAGATATTGACCCTCACATACTTGGTATTACCGAATCATGGGCCAACACAGACATAACAGATGCTGAATTAGGATTGACAGGATACGTAATGTTTAGGAGAGATCGAATAGGTAGAAGGGGAGGGGGAGTTATTTTATATATGTTAAAGAATCTATTCAGGCTTATGAAATAAAATTAGAAAGGGGAGCAGATTACGATGAAGCTGTTTGGTGCAAAATCGTTTCAGGAAATTCAAAATTAACTATTGGATTAGTTTACCGAAGTCCAAACTTAAACGAAGAGGATAACACAAAAATACAAAATGCTGTAAAGGAAGTTAGTAAAGGGGAATGTATCATAATGGGAGATTTTAACCATGGACACATACAATGGAAATCTCTAGAGTACAGGGGGTGAGGACCAACAATTTCTACTTTTAATTCAGGATAGCTTCCTTACTCAGCACGTGCTAGAACCAACCAGGGGAGTAAATGATTTAGATATAGTTTTATCATCACAAAAAGAATTAGTCGACAATGTAAAAATATATGAACCATTGGGTAACATTAACCACAATCAAATACATTTTGACATCAATGTAAAATCAGAAAGTAAAAATAAAAAAATGTATAGGAGAAACTTCCACAAAGGTAACTATAAAGAAGAGAACATACTTAGCAAAGCTAGATTGGAATAACATGCTGATGAATAAGACCGCAATTGAATGTTGGAATATTCTAAAACATGAAATTGAGAGTACAGTATCATCGATAAATTTTTTCCCTTGAAAAAACAAGAGTAAACGGTTTAGAAAGAAACACTTGTCAAAAGAAGCTATTAGAAAAATAGTGTTTAAGCAAACTATGTGGAGGGTTTATAGGCATACCAGAAAGGATGAAGACTATGCAAATTACCAAGAGGCACTTAACCTAGCTACAACTGAAATTAGAAAATCTAAAGGAACCTTTGAAAAAAAATTGGCAGGTAATATAAAAACTGACAGCAAGTGTTTCTATGCTTATGTAAGGAGTAAACAGAAAGTTCAAGATAAGGTCGGACCACTGGAAAACAACAGGGGAAACATAATTTCAGACGGGTTTCAAATGGCAGAGGTCCTGAATGAGTATTTCAGCTCAGTTTTTACCACAGAAGATATCAGCTAACTTCCAGTTCCATTTACTAAATTTGAGGGAAATAAATCAGAACATTTAGGGCAATTATTTGTAACTCCTGATATGATAGCAAAGAAAATTAAGAAGATGAAAGATAATAAATCACCTGGAGTTGATGGGATACCACCAAAACTTCTTAAGGAAATTGTTGAGCAAATTAGTACACCACTTGCAAAATTGTTTAACTTGTCACTAGAAGAAGGAATAGTTCCTTCAGAATGGAAAGAAGCAAACATTACGCCGCTATTTAAGAAGGGATCGAGGAATAAGCCGGAAAATTACAGACCAGTGAGTTTAACATCAGTTGTATGTAAATTACTCGAAACATTAATTAGAGACCACATGGTGGAATTCCTTGTAAAACATAAATTAATAAATACATCTCAATATGAGTTCCTAAAAGCAAGGTCATATCTAATCAATCTCTTATGTTTTTTTGAAGAAATTACAAAGTGGGTAGATGACGGGACACCAGTGGATGTTGTCTACTTAGATTTTCAGAAAGTTTTCGATAAAGTGCCACATCAAAGATAGTTACTTAAACTAAAAGCCCATGGTATAGGTAATGATGTAATCAACTGGATGGAAAAGTGGCTTACACACAGAAGACAGAGAGTAATAGTAGATGGTGAGATTTCAAACTGGAAATCTGTTTTGAGTGGGTACCACAGGGATCAATATTAAGCCCTATACTGTTTTTAATATATATAAATGATTTGGAAGATGACATATCTAGCAAAGTACTCAAATTTGCAGATGACACAAAAGTATTCAGAAAGGTTACTAATGATACAGATAAACAAAGTTTACAGGATGATCTAGATAAATTAGTTAAATAGTCAGAAAAATGGCAAATGTTATTCAATTTTGGGACGTGTAAATGCATACACATAGGATATGGAAACATGGATGAAGAATATAAAATGGGGGATGCTGTACTAGGTAGAACTACACAAGAAAACGACTAACATTTAGTGCTGACATGAAAGTTTCAGAGCAATGTGGGATTGCTGCTTCGAAAGGAAATCAAATTCTTAATTAGGAGAACTATCACGTATAAGGAGAAACAGCTTACTGTACCCCTGTAAAAAGCAATAGTTAGAACACATTAGGAATTTTGTATACAAGCATGGAGGCCATATCGTAAAAAGGACATAGACAAGCTAGAAAGAATACAACGAAGAGCAACTAAAATGATTCCAGAATTGAGAGACCGCGTATTATGATGTGGTTTGACAACACTAGAGACCAGGAAACTAAGAAGAGACCAAATAGAAGTGCTTAAAATAGTGAATGGTTATGAGGATGTTGATAGGAATATGTTCTTCAAACTTACAGAAGGCAGTAGAACCAGAGGACACAAAGCATCATTAGTTAAGGAGCAGTGCAGGTTGGACATGAGAAAGTACTCTTTCTCACAGAGGGTGATAAATGAATGGAACAAACTGCCAAATGTTTGTGTTAATGCTAGTAGTGTGAATATAGAACTGACAGATATTTGATAAGGGCGGGCTACACATAGATGAGAAAATTGTTGGACTCTCGATAAGCCAATGGCTTCCTTGTCCACTTGCCATCTGGAACTTGTTGTTTGGGATGGCAATCTTGTTAAATCCTGACTTGTCACTTTTTAGGCCACCTGACACCCTGTCAGTGGATGACTCTTGACACTGTCCCTAATCAAAGACGTAAACATTGATTTACAGCTGAAGAGTTTTAACGAAATAAACCAGGCATGGAATAACTATATTTATGTTAAAAAGACTACTGAGTGCAAGTACAGTGAAAAAATCACTTCTCTTGGCACTTACTCATATTTGATTGAATTCACTCCATGCCAGGTGTGATTTCATGACAAGCCTCAGATCATACTTCTAACTATTCTCTCCATGCCCTAGTTGTTACATATGATCATACTTCTAATTATTCTCTCCATGCCCTAGTTGTTACATATGATCATACTTCTAATTATTCTCTCCATGCCCTAGTTGTTACATATGATCATACTTCTAACTATTCTCTCCATGCCCTAGTTGTTACATATGATCATACTTCTAATTATTCTCTCCATGCCCTAGTTGTTACATATGATCATACTTCTAACTATTCTCTCCATGCCCTAGTTGTTACATATGCCATAGTCTCAGATTTTACCCTGCTTCAAATTGTCCGTGCGTATAGATTGGTTGCTTTTTGAAGTCAGTGACATGCGTAAAATTACACACTCAATTCAGTTGCTATTTTACTACAAAATGTGGCAAAGCAGTCCCATATAAATTTGAATTGTTCAAAATGCTGAGAACGTTTCAATTAATCTAAGTGATTCACTCAGTGCTCCCGTTTGCATAATCAACTTCCAATTCCTATTGAATGTCGCCACCTATTAAGTTACTAAATACTCCTACATCAAACAAAATCTGTTGTTTTGTCAGAAATCTGCCCAGCATAAAAATGTTGTACTTCGACTGCTATAAGTTTGTCATTCAATGTACTTTATCACGATTTTCCATTTTAAATAAATCACTATAATAACGGCACATACTGGTTGGTGTAGTTTTCAACCTACTTAATAGAATATGCTGTTTAAAAAAAAATCTTAAGAAACATTTTGTGTAAGAGATCGAGATACCAAATCAGCAACAGCTATTTCATTTATTCAATGCAAAGAAATTATTAAAACAGTTGTTTTGAGTGAAAAACTTACGAATATTGAATGTCTGAACCATGTCGTGCGAGTCAAGGAAACCGGCGGATTTCAACCTATATTTATGGCAAGCCATTCATGAGACAATCTTTTTTCATTTTGCCACTTTGTTCCAATTATTTAAACATTTTATAACAACCAGGCTTGACATAGCGCTTTATTAAACACATACACATATACTTGTATTAAATATATAACGTTACTGTAGTACATTTTTTCTCGTATATTTAACACACTTTAATTATTCCTACTTTTATGACAAGACTGGTTTGCCATACATCTACCACAAAAAGGGCTATTATTGTCACGTGACCAAGAACGAGACATGCATCAGCAGACACTCAATAATAATGTCTGGTAAGCATACAAATTCAGTTTTTAATCAAGGTATGTATATCATAAACGTGTTCCATGTGATATTATATATCAAAATATATTTTGCTCAGACAAGACTCTGTATCGTTATTGTCGTAAACAGACGCTGTGACGTCTCTAACGTGATATCAAGCGAGATTTCAATGGGTCGAAAACTGGAGTGGCTCGAAAATTGCACCGGTAACTATATGACTATATTATATACCTCCACAAATTCCCAAAACTCATACTGCACGAAGTAGCAAGTCTGGGTACGAACTGAGACCGTGACACCAGCACTGATGTCATTTCAAAAAAATTAGAAATGACATGTCGATAAAATCCATCACTAACATCTAATACCTAGATTTTACCTGTGCTCTGGGAAACGTCTTACAAGGAAATACAGAAATAACTGATTATTTGCACAAAACATTAAGGCTTGTCACTTTTTAGGCCACCTGACAGCCTGTCAGTGGATGACTCGTCTCTGACACTATCACTGTCCCTAATCGAAGGCGTAAACATGCAGGTGTCCAACAGCTACCGAGCTTGGGATTTTGTGCGCCCTTCAAAGAGTTGCAGTTTAATTAACATTTAACTGTGGCGTTACAAATTGTGTTATAAATGAACCTGCCAATTCAAACTTACTGTCAGAACGCGAAAAGGCTAACAGAGTTCAAAGATGTTATTGTAAACAACGTGCACCTCGTACCGCCGGAAATTGTAAGCAAAATTTAATTTAGTAGTATTCGTTCACTATACGGACAGATTGTGTATATTCTATTTGCCTCTCGGGTCTCTCCAGCGGTTAGAAATGGCCCTTTGTTTCGATAAAATATGTGTTTAGTTTTTTGATATGCCTGGACACTTGATAACACTTTAATTAATTTAATTTAATTTAATTAAGTATCGCGCGCAAAAGCTTCGCATACATATATTTCAATATAAAAACTAGACTAAACTTTTGGGAAAATGGTAAATAGTCCGTACGTAGTGCTTACGCGGGCAGTTTCGGAATGGGGGCAGAGTGGAGATGATTCTCACTTGGGACGGACCATTGTGAGAATTCCCAAAACGCCCGCCGAATGGGAATGGACTAAACGGCAGCAACCGATCAAATGCATTACCGTCTATTTATATGTATATGCGTAGTTGTCATAGTGTTTAGCCTAGTAACGTGTGTTACATTATAAATGCTAATTGTATGACACAAACGCAACGCCATATCTGTGAATATCGTCTACTTATAATGCTTATTCCGACTTTGCCCTGTCTTGCGTGGTGCAGAGTTGGAATAATACCGTTATTTCATTCAAACTTATAGGCGTAGTTTTTCATAGCGTTTAGCATAGTAACGTGTGTTACATTATAACTGCTAATTGTGTGACACAAACGCAACGCAATATCTGTGAATATCGTCTATTTATAATGCTTATTCCGACTTTGCCCTCTCTTGCGTGGTGCAGAGTTGAAATAATACCGTTATTTCATTCAAACTTATATGTATAGGCGTAGTTTTTCATAGTGTTTAGCCTAGTAACGGGTGTTACATTATAAATGCTAATTGTGTAACACAAACGCAACGCAATATCTGTGAATATCGTCTACTTATAATGCTTATTCCGACTTTGCCCCCTCTTGCATGGTGCAGAGTTGGAATAATACCGTTATTTCATTCTAACTTATATGCATAGGCGTAGTTTTCATAGTGTTTAGCCTAAGAACGTATATATTTAACCATGTCCTTTGTGTGTTTCAGGAAGCTAGCATTTGTATTGGGTAACAAGGGGTAATTAACTGGGTGGTAGTAATTAACTTCAATCGTGTATAATTGGTTTGCTAAGCGCTGTGTTTGTGGCCGTTAAAAAGTGTTAAGTTAATGTACAGGGAGTCCCAACAATCGTTTGTTGCTTCCTGGAAAACAAGCAGGCGTGACGGCAGGGAAAGTGTGAGAGTAGGTAGGCCAATCAGTTGTTTGTTGGGAAATTCCGTTAGCCAATTAGGAAAAAGTTAGGCACGTGCAAAACTACTTGTGATCGGCCACTCATTCGCGCGACGCTTAAAAGGAGGACTTCGGTTGGAGAAACAATTCAGCAGGACATTGATACGAGGTTGACAAGTTTGCGACAGTACCTCGGTTACGTGCAGAGGGAAATACCGTCAGTGATCGTCGTATCGTTGCACAGACCGATAGACGGGCTGGCGAACGTAAACTCGTGGAAACACCGAGTGATATCAGACGAGTGGCAGTCGTACCTGCTTCCTGATGGTGTCCACCGCAATAATACGGCAATGTGGCATTCACGCCGCTAAGCCGACGTTAAAACGAGAAAAACAAATGTTCCTTTAAGAGCCAACAAAACAAACAGTTCTTTTCAGAAGTAACCATGTTTTGTGGAAGAGTTTGTTAACACTGAAGTGTTGGTGATATTATGTTTGTGCACATACATTACCAAAACATAATTCCTATTCCCTACAGGAAACCATATAATTACTTGAGTTAAAATAAATAAGGATGTGTTCACACTGATCTCAGTTCATACACCACCAATATATAACACACACATGGGCGTTTCATATCGCCAGTGTGTTTAACGGTAGAAACCACGAGAAGGTGACAAGTGTATATTTCCACTTTAAGTGAGTGATTAAGCGACAGTTTGTCTGCGTGCGTGCAAATGTCGTTGTGTATATTAATGTCGTTGTGTATATTAATTGAGTGTATGTCTGAATGCATATATATTGAAATTTTATTTATTTATAGAACTCATGAACCAATCAACCAACTAATGCTACATCTAAAGAAGTGTCACTGTCACAAATGGCATTGATTGTCACTTACAGACCTGGTATACCACCTGCCATTATCGACGTCTCCCTAAGTGTTAAGGTAATCGTTCTTTAACTTAATAAGTAATATTATGCATATCTATTGAACTTTAATTACTGTTTTTACAGAACTCATGAAACAATCAACCAACCAATGCTACATGGAAAAAAATGTCAGGTGGTGTGCAGTACTTGTCAGGTGGTGTGCAGTACTGCCACTGTGACATGGCTTCCTTTTATTGTTGCTTTAGCATCAGTCACGAATGTCACACTTAACAGACAGGAACAGCTTAAAGTCAGTCAGGATGGGATCCACACATGCCTAAGCCATGGAGCCTTAGTATAGAAGCCAAATAATTATACTGGATACCCTGCACACTTGACCAGACTACCAGGCAGGATGGGATCCACACATGCCCAAGCCATGGAGCCTTAGTATAGAACCTCACTAATTATATTGGGAACCCTGAACACTTGACTAACAGGCAAACAATCACTTAATCATTGGGAACCCTGAACACTTGACTAACAGGCAAACAATCACGTAATCACAGTGGCCAGGTGATATTATAAACAAGTATGGACAAATTATAAAACAGTAATTTAACTAGTGTTAATGTTCTACATATAACACCAAATGAAAAATGTACTTAAAACATACATGGAAAGTGACACACATTCAAGTTATCACCTGTAATCTAGATTATAATGTTGTGGCTTTAAATGTTTCTTAAATGAGTCTTCTGATTTTTGTGTGTTTTCAGACAAATCTTTAAGTTACTCTTAGCTGATTAGTTTTGCTGGTCTAATTGTCAATGCCAAGATGATAATATTTTTTCCAATGAGAGTTTTCGTTTATATTTCAACTGAATTACAATGTACACAACAGTTCTTCGAAAAGTGCACATATTTTTAGGGGGGGTACAAATTCTGAATCCAGGACATAATCCCCTCGGACATAATCCCCTCAGGACATAATCCCCTCGGACAATATCCTCTCAGGACAAAATCCCCTCAAGAAAAAATCCCCTCAGGACATAATCCCCTCACATGAAGAATATAAAAAATTTAAGATTTGATTTAACCAAAATCTTTTTGATTTACATTTATTATTTTTCCTCCCATTAATAAATTAAGTGCTTTAATTATTAAAATACTTTTTAATTTAAATACATTTTTATTGAAATGAATTTACTGTTGTTCATTTATGTACAATAAAATGAATGTAATACTTGATAAATGACAATTTAGTTTAATTGCAATTCACAATCAGAGTCTATTGAGATGAGGGAGATCAATTTGTAAACAAAACAGGCGCCTGAACAGTGGAACAAATTAAACCTGATATTTGCTAATCTGCTTGGTATCATTGGAAGCCACATACTTGTCACTTTCCATGGGAAGCCGCTAGTCCATTGTTTGTAAGGAAGCCAAACTTAAAATGTAAATTTCACGTCCTTTAAAAGGCGCCTGAACAGTGGAACTCATCAGTCTTAGCAAGTATTATCTCGCAGCAACATTACCAGATCTAAACATTACCAGAACTACAACTATTACTACTACTATTATGGAGGTCATCAAGAGTCAGAAGGGTGGACTCAAGATCATACACGATGGATATATGTATACCAAGAAGTATGCCCGGGAGACAGCCGTCAGATGGGAATGTTCCAACCGTGTTGCATGCTTGTGCAAGGCTGCCATCACCACTGACCTTGAGATGAAGACTGTGACCAGTTCTATCCCTCACACACGATCCACATGATACTGCTGTCTCAGCTACCAAGCTACGTACTACCATGAGGGAACGTGCTGGAAGTTCCCGTGGAACCCTCACACAGCTTCTCACTGATATAACCTCTGACGCTCCTATAGAAGTCCGTGCAGAACTCGGCAACCCAGAGACTATCAAGCAGTCACTGCGTCGTGAGCGTGCCAAACACCTACCTAAGAACCCAAACTCAGTCGGAGATCTGGTCTTAGAAGATGAGTGGACCAAGACCAACTCGGAGATCAATTCATGATCTACGACAATGGTGTAGACTCATCCAACCGGATGCTAGTCTTTGGTACTGATGAGGGACTGCGTCACCTTGTAAGTTCCACTACCTGGTTCCTGGATGGGACATTCAATGTTGCTCCATCACTATTCACTCAACTCTATGTGATTCGTGCACCCCTCGGCGACTCTTCTGTCACTTGTGTCTATGTGTTTCTAATCAACAAGAACCAGTCGACATATGAGGAGTTCCTTTCTGTTATACATGATCGGTGCGACACCCTCGGATTCCAGGCTGACCCCACTACTGTCACCATGGACTTTGAGTTAGCTCCTATGAAGGCTGTGACATCAATCTTCAGACCCCAGGTCAAGATCCATGGCTGCTTCTACCATCTGACGCAGAGTACATGGAGGAAAGTACAGAGTCTGGGCCTCGTCACTCGCTACCGTGAGGAGGAGGATGTCAAGCACTTCTGTGGCATGCCTGATGGTCTGGCCTTTCTACCACTTGATGATGTCCTAGAAGGCTTCGCCTACCTTCGTGACAACACTCCAGAAGGACTCGAATCACTTATTGATTACTTCGACTCTACATGTGTCTGGTGGATATAGTCACATACAGCCACCACCACGTCCAGATGGGTCTGTTCCACCTATTCGTGTACGCCGGATGCCACCTACCTACGAGCCTTCCATCTGGAACGTCCATGACATCACCCTGGCTGGAGGCTCTAGAACCAACATCTGCGAAGGGTGGAACAATGCCTTCATGAAGCTTGTTGGTCATGCCCATCCCACTATATGGAGAGCCATTGACAGTCTGCGCAAAGATCAAGCCCTGGTCGCAACTGCCTTGCCCGTGATCGTCGTGGCGACCCGCCAGCCAAGCGCAGAAGACGGCACACAGTCACCCTGCAGGCCAAACTGCACAAGCTTTGTTCAGACAGGAGCCAGGATATCAAGACCATTGCTGAGGTTCTGAGGGGTGTTGGTCACTGTGTTCAATGGAAATAACTTTTGATGTGTTTTACACATAGACATTGCAGTGGTGATAGTTCTACAAGTAGCCTACTTTGATACTTATGTGATTGTGACACTGTGAACTTTATGTTATATGTTATGTTTTCTGAGGGTGTTGGTCATGAGATGTGTTTTACACATAGACATTGTAGTTGTGATAGATCTACAAGTAAGACTTGTAAGAAATGGCAAAATAGTTTTGAATTAAACTGTATGTTAAAATATTTGTTTTTTAATAAAAAAAATATATATTCTTCATGTGAGGGGATTATGTCCTGAGGGGATTTTGTCTTGAGGGGATTATGTCCTGAGGGGATATTGTCCGTGGGGATTATGTCCTGAGGGGATTATGTCCGTTTACCACAAATTCTACAGGCGTTACGTTACCCTAAACAAAATAGCGTGACGTATTTTATGGATTGCACCTAGGCCAAACCGGGAAAATTTATGGACATCAAACATTAGAATGAATAAGTATAAACCTGCCCTGCAGTACGTTCATCGTGCATAAACAGAGAAAATTCAACATTATTACTGTGTACATTGCATACATGTGTAATACTGTATACTGGCAAATATTGGTTGGGCGTCTCGATACAAGCAAGTATAGTGCCTCAAAATATATCAATTATATTTGTATCCAACAGTCACGTATGTACATCGCTTGGGAATAACAAGCACATCAGTGATGTAATTCATGCCAATATTGGTAAACATTGAGGGGTATTGCACATACAGGCATATTACAAGAGTTAGAAATGTCTAATTTAAAAAAAATTCGACCAGCATGTCAATGGGATGATGACAGCGGCTGGTTAAAACTTTTAGAATTTTTGATGGTCACGTTTTCTTATAATTATGCAAAACGTTAACATGGCCACCAATGGGAAATGTAACTGTATCCTGAACCCTACATTTAGAATTTGCACTGAGAGAAAAACAGTTTGCCTGCATCCAGAACAACATTATTTTAATAAATTGATTATATTTTATACAATTAAATCAAACTTGCGTACACCTATATTACTTCCTAATTAGCTTACCTAGTACCTACATGGTACACCCATTTGGTATTGCAGTTGCTAATATAATATGGTATTGATGTAGCTCTCAGCCAAAGATAGATCCCCTCATAAATGTAACGCGAATAACCAAAATAGCTAATTTTTTCTCTCTGTACTCTGTTTCTTGTATGTAAACATAACCAGTTTCCCATACTGACTGATAAATGGGTCAATCCGTGTCAAATCGGCCAATTATCAGGAAATTTTAAAAGTTGATGCCTCGGAATTTGCTTAAATTTTAACCGATGATTAATAGCTATGTCTAAGCACTTCAGCAAAAGAAATAAGCATTTACATGCAAATTGTGTATGTAATGTGAAAGTGTCCAAAAACGCACCCACAAATGGACAATGGCCTAAACTTGCAATTAGAATACGTTTTTGCTGACCAGAGAAAAGATGAGCACTTCTTTATGGCTTCAGGGGCATTCAATTTGCAGAAACTTAACTGTCAGTTTTTTTAAATGTATCTCATCTGCTGAATGCACCTCACTTTGCAACTTCAATTCTAATTTAATTTGTTTTTATTTCTTATTTGTTTCAGTTCAGATTTGCATTTGTTCCTGAAGTGTAGAAATAAAAGTTAGATTAATCTTAATTATACCATGCTCAAATGTGCCTCATTTGTCATTCTTTGGTGTGTGCCATTTTTGCATACATGTGACTTTCTGTGGGGAGATCCATATAAGGCATTTGTAATTGAAACAGGACTAGTGTAATTAAAATGAAACGTAATTGATTTGGTTTTGTGTAATTGTATGCAGCCTTGGCCATGTATATAATATATATTATAAAAATATTAACATGGTATTATAAACACGCACGCACTGTATATGCACGACAGCTGCATAGTGAATTTGTACTTGCCCGGTGACAAAAGCAACTACTGTGTCAATAGTTTTTGCCTGCTTATTGACATTATACTTCAGTCAGCAGCCTAGATACTGATATATTATTTTAATAGCATCTTCTGAATATGAAAAATTTTATCTTTCAGAGACAAGGGAAAGGGTAAAACAGGGGGACTTTCCAGTTATGCTACCGAGTCCCAAAGCATTGTTTGCAGGACAGTGGAGGGCCATCATGTCAGATGAGCTTTTTCAGGAGAGACTACATACAATTGTAGTTGATGAGGCTCACTGCATTACCGAATGGTAATTGAAACTTTCATAATTATATCAGCAGTATCATACTACCATTTCTTTGAACCACAATGTATTAACAAAAACAATGACTATGCAATTCCGCATTGTTTTTTCATATATTAATAATTAAGTTTACATTATTTTAATTTATATTTTTTTACAACGTTCATTACATTGATATAACTACTAAATGGGATATTACTGTCATGATAGAGAACTTTAGTTCCACAACTTACAATTAAAAGCAGATACAAAATATTAAGGGTGGCCCATGTATAGACACATTCCAAACTTGGCGTTGTGTTTGTGCACATGAATGTGTATCATTTGTGATGCTTATTAACATCGATGCAAAGTTGCACTGAGAACTTGATTTTCAATGAAAATCATTCACAAATCATAACCCCTGTAAAAGTCTGATTTTAACTGTACTTGATTGGTTGATCCACTTACATTAGATGTGTACTGTGTATATGTATGTTAGGGAGGGAATGGTGGTAATGAGTGGGTGCTATACACCTTCCTCCCTGTGCAATGCTACATAGACAATTATGAAAAAAGCATAACAATAACAATTATGGCAAGTATTACTTGATAACAAGATCTGTTTTTAATAATTTAATTCCTGTATGCCACCAACTTAACACATTGGGCACTTGTTATGTTGTACACACATAAAATATGATAAATTATGATGTTCTAATGTAAAACAATACATATGAATAATAATATTGCTCAACATGCCTAATTAAATAAGAAATAACAATGGATCAGTACTGCTTTCTACAAAACAATAATGTAGCAAATGAAATCCATTTCACAGATATTTACTAACAATCATAGGCCCTGTAATAGGGTATGGTGGCAGATGCACCCTGGGATATATCAGGGGAAGATGAGCAACTTTTTTTGGCTTCTCCAAATATTAGTGGTGTACATGTGGCATTGTTGTTAAAAATTTGCCTTTGTTTCCTGCTGAATGTGACTTCAACTCACATTTGTCATGCCCCAACAATACACAAAATACACTTCATTTTCCTATGCCATCCCATAGTCAATTTACTATGCCAATGCTAACAACAGCTAATTTAAAACGTCATTAACTTGAAAATTCTACAACTGTGACAAGGCTGCTTTTAAAGGAACCAATTATTAATGGTGGCCAATGTGTGCATGTGTACAGTATGCATTTTGTTTGATTAAATTACATTATAAACATGTTTTGGTTGTCTACTGTCTGCAACACCTATAAGTTTCAATCAGTTAGATCTTGTTTGGGCTGATTGTACACATTTGTAAATTTATCACACTTTGACCTGTGACAATGAACAATATTGATATACATCAATATTTATATTCATCTGTTACATAATGTAACAATGGGTATTAGAACTAGACAAGTTCGAGTAACTTCCTATAACCATACCTTGTAGTAAATAGTGCATACGGTAATAACTACTAATTTAGTTATTTTACATTCCTATTCCTATTTTACATTCCTGTTATGGCAATGACTTCCGTGAAGATTATGTGCTGCAACAGTTACTCCAGCCAAGAGGATCGACATCCAGAATGAACTTTGCATGACAGCTTCACTAGAAATTTTGGCATGTCTAGATCAGCCAATATTGTATATTAGGCTGTGAAATCCACACATTACACATGCATGGATTTACGAAACAGTGAACTGTGAATATGTGTATACTTAGCCGACAATGTCATATAGACTTATGCACTTTGCTGCAATGAGCCTATAATGTCCTGTGAACATTGACATGGATTGGATATGTGAAACAGTGAACTGTGAATATTGCTGCATTGTACTATTATTATGGTCTTCCTTATAGTTCCTTTCATGACGGGCTGATGCCAACTTTGGGTATTGTCTTTTTCCATGTCTTCATATCAGCCTCAGTGAACTGAACAGGTTCACCTATCTTGGCAGCACACTGTCTCAAAATGTCACCATTGATGACGAGGTGAACGCCAGAATTGCAAGGGCCAGTGCGACCTTCGGCAGACTACATGCCAATGTCTGGGCATTAGTCTACAAGATGAAGGTATACACGGCAATAGTGCTCCCCACGCTGCTCTACGCATGTGAAACATGGACAGTGTACCAACGCCATGCCAAGAAGCTGAACCACTTCCACACAACGTGCCTCAGGAAACTCCTCAACATCAAGTGGCAGGACAGGATTCCAGATACTGAAGTACTTGCCCAAGCAGACCTGCCCAGCATCTATACCATCCTAATGCAGTCCTAGCTATGCTGGGCAGGACATGTAGCCCACATGCCAGACCATCAGCTCCCAAAAAGGCTCTTCTATGGTGAACTACAGCAAGGAAAGCAGTCCCATGGAGGCCAGAAGAAGTGCTTCAAAGACACTCTAAAAACATCCCTGAAAGCGTTTGCCATCACCCCCGACTCCTGGGAACAAACCGCCATGGACTGAGCCAAGTGGCGTTCCTCCGTGCACAAAGGCTCCAAGATATGCGAGGCCAACAGGACTGCTGCAGCAGAGCAAAGGAGGCAAGCCAGGAAAGCCCGAGCCAGCAATCCTCAAGATGACGTCCCCCTCATTCCCTGTCCCAACTGCCAACGTACCTTCCGTGCATGGATTGGCCTTGTCAGCCATCTGCGCACTCACCAGATCCAGCCCCAACTACCCCCAGATGACTAGAGTGGTCCTCGTCGACTCAACGGACGAACATGCATATCAGCCTACAGTGAACAATAAATAAACATTACTTCATGTTGAAGTACAGGATATTATTTCATGACACAGTGAAATATGAATATTGATGTACTGGGCCTGCAGTGTACTGTAAACGTAGATGAGAAAATTGTTGGACTCTCGATAAGCCAATGGCTTCCTTGTCCACTTGCCATCTGGAACTTGTTGTTTGGGATGTGCAATCTTGTTAAATCTTGTTAAACCAGTTTTGACATTGGACTATAAATATTGTTGCATTATGCATGCAGGAAATTACAAAGCTCTCATAATTTATAATAAATTGTGTTTTTTCAAACAATTATTTCCATATGCAAGAATATATTGGTGTTCTTTATAATTATACAGTAAACACTACAGATTCTACATATTTTGCCCGTCGTGTATCTGGTTTGTTGATGTTCTAATATGTAGTGTGTGAATTGTAATATCCACAATCGGTTTAATTAAAAAGTGCATATTTTTGTTGAAATCATCGAAAGAATTGACTTTAGTTGTTCATTCTTGGTGGCTGTGCTGATTCTGCCTCATGACAGGAATGCAGACTGGTTTGTTCCGCCAGGCAACTTTGCACTTTGCAGCAGTGATATTCCAGTGACACTTTAGCTATACATTTAATTTATGCATTTGCTGATGTTTTATAAACTAACTTATTCTATCTATTTCTTTAACTAATTTAAGCACCTTATTTATTTTAGTTATTTAATTTATTCCTTTTATCTGTTTTAGCTCATTTTAATGTTTTTTTCTTATATATGTACAACTCTTTGAGTAGGTGTTTCACCCGGATACATGGCATGTTATAAATGTTTAATAATAATAAATCTGGTAGGGCTCAAAATAGTGGATATCCAAAATGGTAAACTCTGTGCGAGTCATTGCCAATCATGGGCATGACTTCCATCATTCTCGCCAATTACATGATAGTTATGAAATTTTACCAAAGGTGAAAATTTTGATTTTTCAGCATTTCAATTTTTACCAAGTAATTTAACTGTGGAGTCGTAGTGGATACTAGGTTGGCTTGAATTTTCGCAAAATTAACTTGAAAAAAGACAAGCAAAAATTTTTTATTGAGGAGGTATCTTAATTTAATTATACATAATTTAATTCAGTCTCCAAAAGATCACATTGTAATAAAGTTAATTGTGATACCATTTGTCCAGTACATTTGTAAACATCACTGTTGTGCATAATTATTTATGGCTAAAATAGGTAATTTATCAATGTAAATATGTCAATGGAGGTCAAATAATCAGGTCACTGTAAGGTTAGTGTTATAGTCAACAATTACAGCCTCTATTGACATGATAGCACTACAATCCATACTTAATTAAAATAAATAGATCATCAACACACGCAATTCAGTAACACGTAAGGTCAATAATGGGTATTAAGGTCAATGTGTATATACATTCTACCTTACACTCCTCCCTCAACTTACTGATCTCATGTCATACATGATTACTTGATTATGGCATTTTTAACATAAATAGGTCAACGATCATTGTAGGTCAAGTAAGTAGGTCATTACATGTTAAGTTCACACATTATTGTAGGTCTTCAAACTTTTTATTCCACCTCAATATCTTCATTAGTACGCATTATGCCGTTTGCCCTTACATTCAGTGACAGTACAGCCCACAAAAATCCAAATCACAAGAAATGGACTATCCCTAGTGTAAACAAAATGCCCGTTTTTATGACACTAAAAAACTTCGCAAAAAATAAATATTGAAAAAAAAGGGTTATACACTGCACAACATACTTTATCACACCGAAGTGTGATTTGAAAATGTTTGCGTCCGTCGATCTCCATGCATTTGACACACATCCTGTCTAAAAAAGGACTGCGAACTATTGAGAAAACTCAGATAATAAGGTAAGACCAGAACTGGTCACAAGATCACGAAAATGCAGCAATAATACGTCAGATTATTTCACAGATTAGACGCCATAATTTTTGCGTGTACCAGTGGTGCCATCTGACGACGGTAACAGTTAAAACATGCTTCTGTTGCCAGACGATATTCTCGGCGGATTCACGAAGCCGAGAGAGAGACGCGGAGAGGTCACGTGATCTCTCCGCGTCAAATAGAACAGACCGGAGAAGCCATGGACATATATAAATATATGTCCATGGGAGAAGCTGTCCGGACCGCTCCGACCTCGCCGCCTGCGGGGCATGTCGCGATCGGAGAATTTCCGGTCACGTGACTTGAAACATGGCCGAACACAATTTATGCCAATGGTAGTTTTAGATAATGAGATCACCAGCTCTTTTAATCAGCAATACGTTTTTCCATTTCCCTGTGTGAGGTCTTACTTCCTCTGGCACAGAAACCATACAGAAGTTAATGAAGGCTTGTACTGTCTCTTCCTAAATACACAGGCAAATTCGGTTGAACAAAGTTTCACAAATCTTCGAAACGGCAGATTTTTTTAAAACGTTTTTCTTCAACAGTCCCACCACACGAACACCTCACCCCACAGGCAAACCTTGCAATGTCCCTGCTCAAATGCACTTGTGAGATCGTTTCAAATTTTTTAACTTCCTATGTCAACACTTATGACGACCTAAATTTTTTACGTGATACACTAAAAAATCTTAGCCATGATCCCTTAATGCTTCATCCAGGACATTGTCATTTAACTAAGCCTAATGTATGCCTGTGTCTGACTGTTACACTTACAGGATTTAACCGAATTTGCAATGTATACTAGACATTACAATATGTGTTTAGTTTTTATGTCACTTGTACGATTATCCATGAATAATTTATTAATGACATTAATGTACTGTTCATAGTTAAGTTCATTATGTGCATTTTCGGTTATGCCTGTTGGGGCTATCAAAATAATAATAAAAACAGCTTCTTCCCTTACATATATTAGTCACAATAAATGATGAAAAATATGTTACATTACAATAACACACCAATTGGCATAGATGTAGTTCACAAACCAGAAATTTTCCTTTAAATTTTTTTATTTTACAACTGTTAAAACTTTTTAAATTATGTGGTTATAATATAAAAAAAAACTTTTCATTGTTAACACATAATTTTTTCATAAATGATATTATATAAAAGTAAATCTGTTCATGTCAATGATAGTGTAACTGTTATTTTGTCGCACTTTTTATTAATCTTGTTATAAATAAAATAGGACAGTCTGTCAGCATATCATTTAGATGTTGACTTCATATCCAATAGCTCACTAAATTATAAGCTAATATTTGAAACCACCCGGTCATTGTCAGTCCTATTTCATAACACATGTGCATTGAATTGCTAGCATTTTGAGTGTAAATGATAAAAATAATTTTTTCATTAACTTTATTTCATTATTTTTTATGTGGTTGCTTCAATAATTTTAAGATCTCTAGCAGAAACTCGCAACTACCATATATCCTATTTACATACCATGTAATTGTTTTCACTGTGCTTTACTTGTTCATCAATTAATTTACAAAAGACATTTTGTCAATAGTTTCTTTTCTCTACTTCATGTTAAGGTGAATGGGTGTTACGCACTTTAACATCATACTTGTAATGTCTCGATAGCGACCATTACACATTCTTTGCTTGTGAGTTGTGACTTTATGAATTTGTTTGTATTTAGTAAATATGCATTATATTTAAGTTGTTTGCTTGTATTTTTTAATATCCGTTAATTAACAATATCATTTAAGTGTTTTATAGTCTGATTTAAATTATAATATGTATTTAAACAAAGTTCTAGTTACAGAATAACCATCAATTTAAGCTTTTATTAATAAGTACTAACTTATAATTTGGCTCAATTTAATGGTATGCACCTAACTGAGGAGTCGTGGGCGTGCTGTATGGGCTATTAACAACAACAGGACGAAACACTGCCAATAACAATATAAAAAAATTACCTACTTCATTTATAAATGTAATCATAATTTTTCTACTATAGATTTCATTTAGTTATTGGCAGTGTCTTAGGAATGAAACCACAACTAGTAAAGAGTGTAAAAAAAGCTATTTGTTATAGTATTGACAATCTCTGTTTTACTCTCTAACGCTATTTACCTAAATATTATCTTAGATTTTGCTCAACATCTTTAGTACTTATCTATTTCTATGAATAATTTAGAATTGTGCATGTTCTATGTTTCACTACATATGTGAAAATATCGACAAGCAAATTTGATAAAATATATCCGGTGTATGAAATTTTAGAAAAAATTCTACAAACATAATGCATGGTCATTGATTTTTATTGTTATTCTAGGTGACAACACATGATACATTCGTATAAAAATATATTACTTCTAAGTAAAAAGAACTACCTTTAAAAGTTGGAGTAAGTGCCACACTTTGTATATAAATGATTTCAGCTGTTAATATTATCATTTAAACACATTTGTAATGTTGTATGACATTTCAAAAATATCTAACACTTGCGAAATATCAAACACCATGTTGTTTTTTGTTCTTCAGATATTGGAGAACTTACAATGTTACTATGCTAGATGGCACAAAACATGCAGTTTTTTTAGTGCAACTGAAGGACAGAAACTCATGAGTGGAGGTGATTTAAAATTATATACACTTCTTTGAGATATCATGCATTTATAAAATAAAAAAATATATTTATTAACTAATTTTTTATTAAAGTATATGGTTAACTGCCATATTGCGTCAATTAAAAAAATCATTATAGTAAACAGCTCAACATTTAACTAGTGCTGTGACAAGATATTTTGAATAAATAATTAGAATGTTATAACAAAAATTACAACATTTGTAGAAGTTACGAAATATTTTTAATTGCGCTACATTCCTATTAAAAACGTAGATGAAATTACATGTATTATATTGAAAAAAAACTTGCATTATTTGTTTTATTTACTAAGTTGCAATATTTGTTAACTCCTATGTTATAATGCATACATATATAATAATTATTAAATGTCTTCATGTTGAATGTAGATACAAAGTTGTTGCGTACACTGCAACAAGAAATTGAATCATCACGCATCACACATGAATCATCACCCTCACAAACACAGACAAAACAAACATCGATTTCTACATCATGGACATCTACCATCACATCACCTGCGCCAATGCGGTAGGGGTTTTACATTAATAGTTTAATATGTAAGAAATATGGAAATTATTTATGTGTTTATATTAAATGCAGACGACAAGTCATTAACAATTAAATGCCACTTGTGCAGTACCACATTTTAGTTTACCTTTTAAGCTTATTAGAAGGGGTCAACACAGCTGTAGATATTTGCTGATGTCTGATAGAGATAACACTTGTGATTGTGTTAAGTACGCATGGTTTTTAATGTATTATTAAGATGCCATATTACTTATTGCATCTCTCCTAACAGTAACCCATATTTAAGAAAACGAAAAGATAATGTAGTGATAATTCTTTAAGTTGTATGTTGTAAAGTTATCCATTTTTTCTCATGCTGTTTCCTTAACTATCTGCGAAATTATACATACAACTAATTCTATATATATTTATATATACTGTAGTGGTAGGTGAGATTGATAGAAACTTTAATCATCTTTCGTTGTAGATTAGTCAAAGTAGTATAAATATATAGAAATGTAGAGAAAACAATTTTGGATATGGTATGTAGGAGCTACAGACTGTTGGATGTCTGGATTACGGTCACACGGTGTCGTAAGTGGCCAGGGAATATATTTGATAAACAAGGATAGTTAACTTTATTATTTTATGTTGTTTTAAATTATGGTGTGCATTAATGAATAAGCTAGTGTTTATAGATATTTATTTAATGATATAATTTAAATGTAGTATGCTCAATGTTTTATTCAATTAATTATTAATTCCTTCTCATATTTGTTTCAGAACCACTACCATACCTACACAACAGACATATACTCCGTGCAGAACACTATCCTTTCATCTATCATCTTACACAGTACTCACACTGACATCTACCATCACAATACCTTTGCCTACACCACAGTCATACAGCGTATCATCACCTAGCACTTCAGAAGATACATTACCATCACGTGAGTGAAAATGTATTTTTACTAATAATTTTTTTTTATTAATAACATTTTCATTCATAACATAACCCATTCATGTTATTAAACATTACCATATCATGCACATACACACACACATCTGTTTGTAAACCCGTGATAATACTTTATAGTTATATTATATCACTTCAAAATCAAAAATAATTACTGTCTTTGTGTATCATAATTAGAGGAGTAAATTTAAAAATGAAATGAAATGCTTGTTAATTATACAATTAACCATTTGCTATTTCTTTTGCATGCATGCACAGTGTGGACCAATGCTGGAACCAAGCTTCTCATAGACATTGTGCATACGAATATGTACGATGACAATGACGAAAAAGTTATTTGCCACAATGGCATGTGGCAAAGGGTAAAAGATATCATGCACGTCAATGGATATGACTTTACAAATGTCCAACTTAGGGGGCGATGGAAAACTGTCGTTTATTCGTATAAGAGAGTGAAGGACAGTAACAAAACTTCTGGACAATTACACAGAAAACATGAATTCCATGCAGAACTATCTTTCTTGGACAAGAGTGTGGATGTGGTACCACTTGTAGTGGTACAGTCCAGTTAGGTACCATATGCTCACTCTTCTAGTGATGATCAAAACAATCCCACACCACGAAAAGCAAAAAAAAAAGAAAAACAGTAAAACAAAATGTAATGCAACATCTTCAGGAAATGGCTTCATCATTTCAGCGAGAACAACAGACAAGGATACAGAGGGAAAGGCATCATTTAGAAAAATTAGCAATGATGGAGAAATTAATTGAGATGCTAAACAAAAGAGAATAAACAGGACACAATAATAATAAAAACATGAATAAATCTTATGACCAATTTTCAGTTAAAAAAATTTTTTTTATTATATTTATTCATGCTGAAGTCATACAATTTTTGCTTTTTATCACACACAATTGTATTTTAAAATATTTTATTACAAAGTTTTTTTATTACTTACTTATTCTATAAATGTATTTGTTTCGTATTGGCACACGATTATTATAACATAGTTTTAATAATGTCCATGTGAATTTGTTGCTGTCCTTCACTCGAACTACTCATATTAAAACGTGTTATTTAAAAAATGTTTTATTTAACATTGTCATATTTATTAATACAAGCTATATTGTGTAAAGGAATAAAATAATTGATCATGGTTTTTCTCTGTTGCAACAAGTATTAAATTTTGTGTATAATACATTAAGTTTGTTTTACTTATTATACATGTAGAGATGTATACATGTTATTAACAAGTATATGTTAATTTAATTTATGAATATACTTTAGTTTCAAAAGATTTAAACATATGTTAAGGTGTATGTTATTTTAATTTATTAAATATATTTAAATGAAAGTGTTATGTTGTTCAATAAAATATTTTTGTGTTATTTTAACAAGAACAATTTATGTTTTTACATTTCAATATTAATTATTTTTTAACTGTTTGTGTCATAATTAAATGAAAGGGTTAAAAAAACTTGAAATTACTTAATTTAATTTTTATTGCACATATTTTTCATAGTACATTTTTCATTACATATTTAAGAATTCCTGAACTAAACATTGTTATAACAATTGCGTATGTATACATGAATGTATTGTTCAATATATGTCATCGTTACATGTAATACTCATTCATTGTAATAAAACATGTACACATGTTTACTGGTCTACATTATGGTTTACAATAATGACAAAAGCAAATAATACATACTATGCCAATATTTACATATGTATGTAGTAAACAAGAAATAAGGATAACTTGCAAACTATAAACAATGTTTAAAACGTGTTTTTAAACATTCATAATGAAATGTTCACATATGTTTCAACAAGAAACTGTGAAAAAATTATTGTAATAATGAGTGGTGTCATAAAAAATTGTGCAATTGCAAATTTATGGTTGGAAAATTTTGTGCAGCACGTTTCCTCTGTGCAGCATCATCAGTGGTGTTTGTTGGCTGGTGATCTGTAGGCATACTTCCACCCTTCCCATCATCATCATCGAAGAACTCAAAGATATCTTCATCACCAACAAGCGTGATGTTGTGCAGAACACATGCACTGATGATTGTGTACATAGTGTAATGAATGTTTTTGCAACTGCAAAATTTCAATCTTGGAAAATGACCCTTTAAATGACCAAAAGCTCTCTCAATAACCTGGCATTTCGCAGACAGTTTGTTATTAAAGCATAGTTGCACACAACACAAATGACCATTGTCTCTGTAAGATGTCAGCAGCCAAGTTTTAAATGATACCCGGCTGGGATGGATGGTCCAATCGGATTCCAAATATCTGAGTTCTTTAGGACCCGACTGTCGTGTACCCTACCTGGCCACCCAGCCAGAACATGCGTGAATGACATATCAGCATCACAAACAGCTTGTAACAACAGGAAATGTGTCTGCTTCCTGTTGAAGTAAGAGGCACCATCGACAGCTGGGGCAGGTATGTTAATATGTGTGCCATCGATGCAGCCAACAATACCTTCAAAGCGATTAGTATTAAATACTGTTGACATATGTAGATATTGTGCATGTTCTGGCCACTTTATAACTTGAGGCATTAAGCTCTCTGTGGGCAACTTTGTTCTATTTTTGCGACTTAAAAGAACATGAGTCGGTTCGCCCAAATATATCAGCAATGTCACGAATTTTCTGCAGACTCCTTAAAAACATTAGGGTAGTAAGCAGCATCTAATGGCACAGGGGGTCTGCCGGGGCCTCCTTCCACTGGGCAATGGCCATAGCCCCTAGCTGCCGCAGGACCATTTCAAACATTGTGGGCCGCATTCTGAACATTGCCACAAAGTCGGCTGGCAAATAATGGGGGATGACATTTCTTGTGTACCCACACACGCGGGTATGATCATCACGGAACCTGTTTGGTGGGGCATAAGATTAAATAACCACATGTTTGGGTAATGATCATAGTTACTGTATGCAAACAGCTACATATAAATGTGAAACAAATTACATGTATTTAATTACATATTATAAGTTAAGAGATTCCATGTATATGATAATATTTTCAATGTAATGCACATATAGAAATTGCATGGAACCCCCAACATTTTTTTGGGTAAAATGTATTTAAAATATGCTATAAATTATAGGCTTTATTACCTTGATTTAATGGTAGGCGGCCACCTTCAGACTGAAATAATAAAACTTATGAAGATATAAAACAATGTAATATGTGTAAAAAAAATAACAAATCTGAAACACCTATTAATAAGTGATTTAAAATTTATTTTACATATCTTAATTTTATTATTTTTTTCAGTATCCATGAGACTTTTTCAACCCTATTTGCTACCTGTAAATGAAGAAAAGTGACGTTATTATTTTTTATTAGTATGCATTGCATGTTAATCTTAAAATGATGAACGTTACAAAGAATGGATACAAACAATAACATATGACATAGGCATACATCATAATAAAGTGCCGCACAAAAAAACAAAAACTGTAATGTGGTGCAACTAACATATATATGCGGCCTACCCTAGCCCTGGCCTGGCCCAGCCTAGCCCTAGGCTCAGAAGTTATAAACAACGTGTTTATTTATTACAATATTACATACCATTTTAATAAATATTACTAACTTACAATATAACAGCAGATACTGTGAACTCGTGTGCATATCTGGCATATTTAAGGTCGTCGTCGTCATTGTCGCTTAAAAAAACATCGCTCACAATTGACATGGCTAGTGCTTCTGCGTCCATGTTGTTTATGGGCGATAACAAGGCGGTTGCTACCCTCACCCACGTCTATTCTTTTTGTACCTCTCCGCATTCTCCGCTTCCGGTGGCTACGCGGACGTCAAAAAGAATACGCCCTTTGTGCGCATGGTGGCGAGTCGAGTCGTCGAACGCGCCCCCGGTTTGCTACGTCAACCATATTTCGGAACTAGATGGCATTTAAGTTGAATATAATCCAATTATTTAAATTTCCGATAGATCATATAACATATTATTTAAATTGTTCAGATTACTCTACCGCAATGCCAATGATCTCAATATTTTGACAGACGACCACGCCGGTAGATTTGCAACTATGGCGGATTTGGGAGAGAGAGTGTTACAAATTATGGCAATTTGCGAAGCCCCAGGTATGGATACGTTAGACATGGCGAAAAAATTGGACGTCGACCACCAGAAAACCGTGGGTGCTGTGAAAAGCCTGCTCGCGTTAGGTGATGTAAGTGCTTGATGTAATTGACTGGCAATTGCATATGTAAACAAGCTGATAAAATCAGAGATGTGTGGGGAAGCCGACGTCCATCTGAATGCGGGTATCCAACTACACCGTACACGTGTGCGCCGTTACTTTTGTATAAGGCCGTGGCTACGCGTACGTGAGCCGTATCTTTAGGAGTCAGACCACAGTTGAAAATTGCATTGGTGGCCATGTTAACGTTTTGTCTGATTATAAGAAAACGTGACCACTAAAAATTCTGAAACTTTTTCACAGCAACTGCCATCATCTCATTGACATGCTGACCAAGTTTTATCAAAATCACATACCTCCAGCTCTTTTAAAACGCCCCGACGTGCGATGCCCATCAATTTTGACAAAAATAGCCTTGTATTCATGCGCCCACGTGGCCCCTAGCAGAAAAATTCCCATAAATCCCTCCGCCTTTTAAACTCTCAAAAAAATTTACCATTTCACAGCCAATAGCTTCTACAAACAAACCTGTGAATATGTCTGCTCAATTGCACTTATGTCACATCACATGAATTCTTTAAATTCACATATCGCAATTTAATACGCCCTACATTCGTGTGAAACAATAAACAGGAAGGTCAACTGTGGTCTTACCCCAAATAGGGAATTTTTTTGTTTCAGAAAGTGTCAAATTTTATATCAAGTTGCGGCACAGTGTATATGTAGACACATTATGGAACACTCCTACTTGTCAAGTCATTATTATTTGTTTGACAGCCAAGTCTAAACAATGCTTTGTCCGTATTATTAGCTGAAAACCAGTCACATAATTTAATTATAGGTCGATTTTGACACTTGATAAATCATAGATCATGTACACTAGATTTACATAGCACTGCGAACCAATGAAGCCTGCTTACTGTCCCTTTGAATATACTAATGAGTTTATTTTTAAATTAGTATTCATATAATTGCTTGATTTAAAACCAAACGTGGCATAACTTTGTAAGAAAATTTGACATTTTTCACATTTAACAGGATTTAGGGTAAATTCCAATGATTCAGGTTTGTCCAATTTTATTGTTTATGTGACTGCTTTCATACTTCTAGTTGATAAGATACAAGGCGAACGGCTTGATTTCGATACGCCACCATAAAAGGGTATCACATGACCAGATGCCAGTCGCGGCCAGATTTGAAAATGCTGATCTATGCAGTGCTTCCAGTGGGTGTGACACAACCAAAATACAACTATTCTGTCCAAATTTGTTACACAATGTTGCTAACGCACTGGGCCACAAGACAAATATCACCAATGATCGCTCTAGTCCAAAATGGTTACCTGTTCCGTTACATACTTATGTCATACCCCCTAATTTTCGCAAACTTTACATTTTGGCATCCGATCTGTATCATGATGTTCGTGATTGCTACTGCTGTCTGCCTTTTCCAAGCAAACTGTTCACTTTTCCTATCAACCTGTGCCTATGGGAATGATTATATCTTATGTTAACCACTTCAGAGTTATGGTTAGCTAGGGATGGGGTTAGCTAGAGATGGGGTTAGCCAGGCATGTGGTTAGCTAAAGATGGGGTTAGCTACAGTTAGGGTTGCAAAGTACTGCACACAACATGAAATTGGTATTAATATGTAGTGGATAGACATTTTGGAAAGGCAACAGTTATTGTTGATATTAAAAATTGCTTATTATACACTTTTAGCTTACCACAAGTTCTATAATGCTATTTTAGCATATGAAAAAAATAAAATTGTATTTATTAGCAATGAAATATCATATTAAACATCAACTTGCGCAATATATCAGCTTGTGCACATCAAACGTTATAGTACAAAACTAAAATGTACATTTATTTGACATGTTTTATATTTAGTAGATCGGTTATAAGACACCTCCTAAGGGAGACTGTTAATCAGTTTAAATAGTAGCGGCGTTTAACCAGTAATGATCTTGTTAACTAGATGGAATCTATAACATATATATATAATATAATATTATCATATTATCCAGTCTGACACCGACAATTGTCTAAGTCAAACACACACAACATCGGACAGGTTAGCAACCGTTTTTATTTATTTATTTATTTTCAAAAATATGAGCCCTAATTATATTATCATAATTGCAAATTATAAAAATTATAAGAATTTTTTTATAACAAACTAATAATTTCATCCAAATTACGTGTAATATCCACAATTAAGCTAATAACAACGACCAAAACATAAGCATATCAACATTTTATAACCGTGTTTGTGACCCCGACTTCCGTCTATTTGGAGTCAGACCACAGTTGAAAATTGCATTGGTGGCCATGTTAACGTTTTGTCTGATTATAAGAAAACGTGACCACTAAAAATTCTGAAACTTTTTCACAGCAACTGCCATCATCTCATTGACATGCTGACCAAGTTTTATCAAAATCACATACCTCCAGCTCTTTTAAAACGCCCCGACGTGCGATGCCCATCAATTTTGACAAAAATAGCCTTGTATTCATGCGCCCACGTGGCCCCTAGCAGAAAAATTCCCATAAATCCCTCCGCCTTTTAAACTCTCAAAAAAATTTACCATTTCACAGCCAATAGCTTCTACAAACAAACCTGTGAATATGTCTGCTCAATTGCACTTATGTCACATCACATGAATTCTTTAAATTCACATATCGCAATTTAATACGCCCTACATTCGTGTGAAACAATAAACAGGAAGGTCAACTGTGGTCTTACCCCTTTAGACCTCGAGTCTAAAAGTACGGCAGTCATTCTGCGCATGCGCATGCGCATATCTTTGGATTTCCGGTTACGTGAGCTGTATTTTTAGCTTAAGGGTTCAGCACTCAGTTACATTTCCCATTGGTGGCCATGTTAACGTTTTGCATGATTATAAGAAAACTTGACCATCAAAAATTCTGAAATTTCTTACCTGCCGTCATCATCATTTCATTGACATGCTGATGGAGTTTAGTCAAAATTATACATTTCTAACTCTTAAAATGGCTGAACGTGTCATGCCCATCAAGGTTTACCAATTTCTGCATGAATTACTACGCACACGTGCATTGTGGTGAAAAAATCCTTCCGCCTATTGAAATCATCTAAAAATCCACAGTTACACTGCCAACATGTTCTACCAGCAAACCTGCCAATGTGCCTGCTCAAATGCAGTTATGTCAGATGATATGATTTTTTTTAAATGACACCTAAAATTACTGTGCCCTACATTCATCTGTAACACACCAGAAAATGTCCAATTTTATATCAAGTTGCGGCACAATGTATATGTAAACCCATTATGGAACACTCCTGCTTGTCACGTCATTATTATTTGTTTCACAGCCAAATCAAAACAATGCCCTGCCCATAATATTAGCTGAAAACCAGTAACATAATTTAAATATAGGTACATTTTGACACCTGATAAATCATTAACCATGTACACTAGATTTCTAGATCATTGTGAACCAATGAAACCTACTTACTGTCTCTTTAAATATACCATCTATTTATTTTCAAATTAATATTTATATAATTGCTTGATTTTTAACCAAATATGGCGCAACTTTGCCAGAAAAGTGACAATTTGTCACATTTAACAGGATTTTGGGTGATTTCCATTGTGTCAGACTTGCTAAATTTTATTGTTTATGTGATTGCTTTCATGCTTCTACTTGATCGGGTACATGGCGTACTGCTTGATTTGGATACACCATCATAAAGGGGTATCACATGACCAGATACCCATTGCGGCCACATTTGAAAATGTTGATATACGCAATGCTTCCAGTGGCTGTGACACAACCAAAATACGATTATTCTGTCCAAATTTGCTACACAATATCACCAATGCATTGGGCCACATAACAAATATCACCAATGACTGTTCTAGTGCAAAATAGCTACCTGCTCCCTCACAAACTGGTGCCATACCCCCTAATTTTCATTTTGGCAACCGGTCAGTACCATGCTATTTGCGATTGCTACGGCTGTCTGTCTTTGCAAACAAACTGTTCACTTTTCCCATGAACCTATGCCTTTGGGAATGGTTATATCTTCTGTAAACCACTTGTTGGTTAGGGTTAGATAGGGAAGGGTAGTTACAGTTCACCGAACACATGTCAACCTATTAACATAAAGTGCAAACACCTGGCAGTAATATGGAAAGGCGATAGTCAGACAGAAAGAAGACACCGTGTGTAGATAATTGATGGAACTATTTATCAGAGTGAGATGCAGCATGGACGATAAAGTAGACAGTGTAGTTGAATGAAATGATAGAGAAAAGAAACAATGGAAAAGGTTGAATAGTATGTGATGATCTGACAGAAGAAACAGAATGTTAGCAGATTTTTAGCACATGGATGTGATATTGCACTATTTGCACATGAATATGATATTTCACATTTGTCTATTTACATTATGTATGTATACACACACACACACACACACACACACACACACACACACACACACACACACACACACACACACACACACACACACACACACACACACACACACACACACACACACACCACACACACACACACACATATTACATACTATTTATAGGTATATACACATTCGTAGGTCAATTCTATTAAACCCCCAAACAGTCGCCCATCTACAGATGATGACCAACCCAAGTTGAAACCTTCAAATGCCAGGGTTACTTGTATTTGGTATTTGACCAGTCATGGTGTGTGTGTGTGTGTGCGTGCGTGCGTGCGTGCGTGCGTGCGTGCGTGCGTGCGTGCGTGCGTGCGTGCGTGTGTGTGTGTGCGTGTGTGTGCGTGTTGATTTGATAGTTATGTGGAAACCTTCCATGTCATGCCTCACACTCCAGAGCCAGTTTCCTTGGTGTATGTGCTTGTTCTTTGACAACACACTGATATTATCACAGAGATGTGTGACACCCATTATGTATCCAGGTTGTTCTTAGGTGCTGTAATGATGCCCACACATCTGCCATGAAACCAATCAAGGCAAGCATCACACCCTACTGACAAACCACCATCAACATCCCCATCACATACATTACATTTCCACACCCCATTCTGTGTGACCTTACCAACCCCATGAAGGGGTGCTTCTCTGGTGGTTGTGTTCCTCGTTTAAACTAACAACAAGCTTCGTGGCATCTTGTGATAGCCATATCCGCAGACCAACAGGACACTGTTGTTGGGTAGTACTGAAAACAAAAATAATGTTTACGATGTGCTATACAAACCAGCCATAGATCGTGCATATATAAACATTAAGGCATATCAATGACCATGACCAAACGTTGACGTTGTTATGCAATGAATGTTAGCAAAAATAAATAAAGAATCCATGCCTAAAGAATACTTACTGATGAGCATGTCGCTGCCTTTTGCTGTTCGATTTTAATGTTTTTCAACCGCGTATACAAAACGTCAACAGTACTGTCAGTAGTTGATCTCGGCGAAAACCAAGATCTTTATTTGCCGTTTCTGCAACATTAGGACAGCGCTTCTTGTGTGACTCTATCGATCCTGAGCTGTGCTTGTACAAGTGGACTAATTTTGATTGTTTGTAATGACCAATTGCCGTTTCTAAATTAGATAAACTAGAAAAAATCGCGCTAACTTGTATTGCTTGATCAAACGCCATTAATTTTCGAACGGGACGATTAATGCACGCGCAGATTTAGAGCAGGGAATGAAAACCGAAAACTGATGCGCGCGCAGCCTCACGTACGTTTAGACACTTCGTTTGTATAACCTCATAATTATGCATTGAACGTTGAATAAGAACTACATAGGGCTGTTTTTGATAGTATAGTACACTTATTATGTTTATGCATGGATGTGTGTGTAATATTATTAATTTTATAACAATAACACTAGTCACTACTATAACTGTAGGTACTTAGGAAAAAAAAATAATGCCATGATAGTACATTGTCATTGACATTGGTAATTGATTTACATTAAAGATCCAAAGATATTACACTTTTAATTTTGCTGTGCTTAGTGTGCTATACTAGGTATGTGACAACAAATGTCAACCTACATGGATATACATCAATTGAGTACCGTTGTCCAGAGCCTGAAAAAAGCTTTAAAATGCCATTTAGATCTTTGTTCTAGGTTGAATATTATATAAGTTATGACATTTTAAAGATTAGATGCGCAACCCAGTTTTCTGCCTTGTTTTACTAGAAAAAGAAAAGTAATCGACTGGCCCATTGGTGACACAAGACTTTTAGTTTTTATTGATTTTTGAGGGGTTTTTCTTGTATTTTTTCTCAAAACTTTACTCGATCCCTACCCAGCCTGAAAACCTTGGGTAGGGTTACTGCAAACAAACAAACAAACAGTTCATTAAGGGTGGCCTTATAACTGAATCAGACGTACCTACTTGGTTACAATATATACACAAAATGTCTCGTTAATTTAAACAGCCAAATCCTCACACACTGCAAGGGCATACTTTGAAATGTCATAATCCACAGTATCATCCTGGTAAGTTTCCTCCTCACTCCAGTACCCCACAATATAAGTTCCACCTGCTTTCTTTAAAAGTTTTTCAACTTTACCAGTGTACACAGTTTTTGTTTGCAAGTCATCATCATACCCCATTACCAAACATGCCAAATCCTACGTCCATCTATCTTTCCATCCAAGATAATCACAAAAACCCTGCTGGATACTCTCTTCTAACTCGGGGAATTCAACAGACATGTCCAAATCAAGGCTTTTGAGTCTTTTTCTAATTTGTTTCTTTGGTTAGTTTTCTTTTTCTGTAGTTTGACTGCCAATCTTCTTGGAGTCTCCTCTTTAATCTAAGTACATCTTTTGTGCTTGTTTTGTCGCTGTTTCCTCCCCAATGAAATTACCAATATGACTAATTTCTCTCTTTTCTGATTGCAGAGGAGATCAGGTGCCTGTGTTCTGTTGACATGTAACTCATTTGGAATAAAAAGGGAAAAGCAAGATTAAATATTCCATCAACTGAATTAAACATTAAATTTCCCTTCACACAATTCCTTATATCAGGGTTATTATCATGAGTAACGGCTCAATTTTTAGCAGGAATAGTACCCTTCAAAATCGTAAATCATTAGCACTACTATGTACTAAGGCATTATTTTTGTGAAACTCATAGAGAAACTATTAAATACACCCAAAAGAATCATTTTAATATAATCATGGTGGGCCATGGTCATCTAGATGATGGCAAACCTGATCAACCATGTATTTAAAAAAAATGTCATTTGGTTTGTACTCAATCAATAACATAATTAATTGTTATTGTGATTTACAATATAAATATCTTGCACAAAGTTTTTTTTGATTTTTTCAAAATCATAAAAAGTTCTAGGCTCTAGCCAAGGCCCAAAAACATAACCAGTAACAATAATAATACTATAAAACAGATGATATTGGCTTGTAGTGAATTCAATTCAGAGACATGTAAATAAGTCATGATTTCGTTCTGGAGACTCTCAGTGTCACAGATCCATAAAACTTCATAATGTTGCGTGTGACTAAAACCACATTTTGTGCGTTCGAGTGGAATAAGGATTTCCTCACATTCTAACTTCGACCTATACAACACATTTATAACATTAACATATTCTGAGGAATTAACAGACTTAAGCTACATGCATTAGAAACACACCTGCGCTGTCTAATCAACATTTTCAGCTTTACTCTGGTCCAATTTCAATAAGAAAAAGACGACTAAGAAAATGAACTTACCGCTTTCAAAGGTGCCATCAAAGCTGACAAACATTAATGGAAACAGTCGACGAAACACGAGGCGAAACATAACTTGAACAATATTCTGGTAATCGCCATGGTGCTAATCATGAACGCATTTTCGTGCACGCGGAACGACTGAGGCAGCCCATTTTGTTGAAGTGCCTACTATAAATCTATGGTCAGTACAGTCCCTAATTTCCCTAAATCCGCAGCGACCCGAGCTCAGAGGTGCAACAAACAAGAATCGTTACACATGATGCAGTGAATCCTCATTAATCCGTTCTTTGATAATTCTTTTTATTCATGAATCAGCACAGTTTTTGTGACAAATCTCGACACGCTATAAATTGCTTCATTCCGTTATTCAACAATCTGCACATTGTGAACCAAAGTGTGCGGATAAACGAGGTTTGACTTTACTGTATTATGAACACAGATGCACAAAATTCATAATCAGATTGAGGTACAACTGAGGATTTTGGTGGAAATACAATTTTGAAAAAAATAATGCTAACAAGTGAGATATCTAGTATATATATACAGCGGCAATGTATTCTGAAACTCTTCATTCTATAATGTATACATATTGTGTTTTGTTTATGATGTGTTTCAGGTAATAGCATATGAGCAACGGAACAGTAAGCACTGGGAACTGACAGATGAGGGACACCTAGTGGCTGAGAAAGGAAGTCATGAAGCACACATCTTTAATTACTTGTCACCAGAGGGCACTAAACAGGCTGAGTTGATGGTGGGTGAATGAAATGGTTTTCATAAATACATTGTTTTCTGCATGGTAAAAGAGAAAGGTTCCATTAGGTCTTTAAATATATATATATTACTGATACTCTTAATAATGTATCTAGAACATTAATTAACAAAACAATTCTGAATTTGTAATTGGATATCACATTACAAGTTGATTGTAGTTCAATAATGTGTTTGATATTATACGTACTGTCCTCCACATGTAGATATGCATACACGCATGGTAGTGTTGAGCATAATTTGATTATTTCAAACAAGAAAAATGTGTTACAACCTACAATTCATGTGTAAAAAGATGTTGGTGGTTATGATTACACGATAGTGGCATGACTTATTGTATCAACAGTAATGCAGTTATATTGTTTGGTGGGTTTGTTACAGGATTGTGTGCCGAATGCCAAGGTGGGATTCAGCAAGGCAATGTCATCTGGTTGGATACAGATAGACAAGGCTGCTGAGGGAGGACCCAGAGTCTTCAGAAAGGTTCCTGTCCATAGCACTAAAGAAACGTGATGTTTACTTCATGTTTATCTATAGGTTTTGTCATAGCATAAAGTTCGCAGGACTGATCATTCATTCATTCTATTAAATGAAAAGCATGTTCATTTGAACACTAACTCAGCTTCCCAGGAAAATATTCAGCTACACTGGAATTAATGCATAAAAGGTGTCCAATGCTGTCTTTGCCAGGTACACCTTTATAAAGCTGAACTAGGATACTAAATGGATTGGACACCAATCTGGACATTGAGAGTACCGATGCCCTCTCAATGCACCAGGTTACTTACCGAGACCAGTCATTCCCAATGGCAAAGTGGGGTTATGAACAACATCATTGTGTGTCTGCAGTTTACTTAGTTAATTGTAGCAGACATCGTCAGTTTTGTCATAGAAATACATTTCTCATTCCTGATTTGTCTAAATTTCAAATTCACATTCTCAACTTAACCTTAATTTTAACTATATATTGCGTGAACTAATCAACTGAAATATATTGTGAAATATTTTGAAACATTTGAGTAACATAATCATAATGCACTATGCTGACGACTGTGACTATTGATTTTGGTGACACCATGCTGTTTGACGTTGACACAGGTTGGCACAATTGATGACATCGTACAGAAGTGCTGTAAACAGATCAAAGACATGAAGCAGGAAGGCATCACAAGCAAGCAACTAGCGGAGTACAAGAAGCGCAAGCTCATTGTTGAAGTGTAAGTCCATCAAAGTAGCCATTGGAGTGACACAGTCAGCCACGACAACCTGTTTAACATGTCAGACCACTTACAAATAAGTCAGTAAGCAGGTCGTGGGAAACATTCCTCTTTACTTTACATGTATATACAATTTTTCATAAACTTCTATGTATAGTCTTGAATTACTGAGATGTTAAAGGGAAATAAAAGTCATGTTTTGGAGGCTATGCACCTAAAAGAGTTACTAAAAACTAGCCATTTCCAACTACAATAACAGTTTTCATGCCATTGGTTTACTCAGAATTTGTTCTGAAAGTGGGCGATTCTGGTCAGATTTCCTGGTGGTGGACATTTTATGATAATGCGGGGGGATGGCCCATAGATAAGTCAATGACTGCGGAGTTCTCTGCTTGACAAACTTCTGTCGCGTCAGGTTCCAATGTCGTAAAAGAAGCTGCACCCAGTGTACGTTTCCATTGAATTTTAAAAGCAGGACTTGCAATATGCCATACTGCGTGGCATACGGATGCACCAATTATGCATCGAGAGATAAAGATGAGGTGTAATTTTTCTCTGGACAAACCAGAATTGAAGTATTAGATCCACAAATGGCACAATTGTGGCCGGGCAAAACGCCATTTGTCTGACTTCGAAGATGCATGCTGGAATTGGAGTTTTCTGTGAGTTAATGACGAAAGACCCACCAAAATATCGGCGACAGCTAACTTAAAGCCTGGAGCAGTGCTTACAATATTTCAGCAACATCAGTTAGTGTGACAGTGTCAGTGTTGATTGAGCGCAGCAAAGTCAGAATGCGAGGTTAGTACTCATGTACCAGACATCATGAGAATCTACTCCCTTTTTAATTTGAGAGATGAAAACAGCACAGCTAAAATTATTGGCAAGTATATGACTAGAATGTTTACAAATACTGAAATAGGTTTTCATTTCGCATCTTCCGGGACTGGAAGCAAAGGCAGGTGAGGGACATTCCAGGTGAGCGATATTAGAGAGATTAATGTGGAGCATGGGGTATTGTGTTGGAGCTCTTCTGAGCCTGAATATTTAATTTCCCCTGTCCAGATCAACTGGTATTGATCCCATATCAGTACCACAAGTGAAGTGCATCGTAAAACTGAACCCGACCCCAAGAAACAGATATGGGTGAAAATGGCCCATACTCTTTGACTTGGTGATTTCCAGCCTCAACATATTGTTAATACAATTTTAAATTGTCACGTGCTTTAGTTTATAAGTACAACTGTTGACAAACCTGTCAAAAGTGTGAATAACAGTGAATACTTTATTATTAATACAAATACTAAAAATACTATTGTAGGATATGTGTATAATCCTCCTGATAACGACTTAACAATTTTCAATGAATATATAGATACATTGCTAAAAAAAATAAAAAGAAAGCATATACTTATATATTCGGTATAAATTTGTTAAATTACGAAAAGCATGAAAAAACCAACCAGTTTATGAATATGATGTTATCAAATGGATATTCCCACTCATAGCCCACCCCATTAGAATTACGAAGAATACGGCCACATGTATTGACAATATATTCACAAATATCATTGATAAAAGTATATCTAGTGGGCTGTTAATAACTGATTTATCTGATCACCTACCTGTGTATCAAGTAACGGAAGAATGTTTCCACACAAAAATTAAAAAGGAGAAAAACAAAAGTGAGGAGAATTACAAATGAAAACATTTTTTTATTTAAAGATGAACTGTCAAATGTATCATGGGAAATTGTTCTTGGAAGCGATAATACTGATTAATGCATATAACTCCTTTATAATTAAATTTAAAACATTACACGACCGATCATTCCCACTGGTTAAAAAGAACCGGCTTTATAAGGTATTTTTAAATACTAAAACAGACACATCAGAAAATGTGTATAAGTCTTATTAAAACAGGCTGACAAAGCTGTTGAGAGCAGCTGAAAAAACTTGTAGTAGCAAACCTGAAATTCTCAAAGGAAACGTCAGAAACACATGGAAGCTGTTGAATACAATTATAAGAAAAACTAAGTCAAAATCAGCTATAACTACTCAATTTACATATAACAACAATACAATAACTTGCCCTCAACAAGTAACCAACGAATACTTTGTCAATGTAGGGTCAAACCTAGCTAGTAAAATACTGTTCAGCCTTTAATGCATATTATCAATAGCTCTTTTCAGTCTGGTATTGTTCCTAATGAGACGAAAATAGCAAAGTAACTCCCATATTCAAAAGTGGAAACAATGAAGTTTTCTCTAACTACACACCGGTGTTACCAGTATTTTCTAAGGTTCTTGAGAAATTATTTTATAAAAGATTAATAGAATATATTATGCCCCCTTCCCATAAATATGGACTACTTTTTTATCAAGCCTATTAAAATTTACGAATGCCACAGATATCAGTTACCTCAGGTTCATCATGTTGCCGTGCAGTCTTCACTGTGTCTGTGATGACTTTCACTGTTCGTACATTATTTATTACAAGGCCATGACATATGGGAAGAAGTTAATTTATTTAGATAAGTGAATCATTACCTGCACCAACAGGTTCTGAGTGATTGCTCGTTGCAACTGCCTTTTGGCAACATACACTTACTACTGAACCAGAACATGTCGCTTCGACATCTTCGCTTGCAGCTTAAGTTCCCATGGATTTTCATCGACACAATCTCACCTAACATGCGCTTGCAATGCCAACGGTCCTTGCATTTCTGGTTGAAACTGATATCTCGATAGTTCTAAACTGAGTGTTTATGTTTTGTCATCTATAAAATCAAAACAACACATCTTGTCTAGACACAATGTGCATGCATGGACAACTAGCGCCACCAGGGGGAGTTGTGATAAAAACTAGGGCTTTTAGAAAGTTGCACACATTACGTAGGTTTATTGACCTCAATGGCCGCCCCCGTGGATTACAATAGTTGACAAGTTCAACAACGATTCCTAGCAAACCACTGGCGTGAAAATTTTTATTGTAGTTGGAAATTGTTAGTTTTCATTAACTAATTTAGGTGCATTGGCCCCAAAACATGCATTTTGTTTCTCGTTAAGGTTAAGTATACCTTTGTATTTTCCCTTTTATGTAGTCCTGTAAAACAAGTAATAAAAATGTGTCTACATGAAGTAGTGTTATCTATCCAGTACCAGTGAAGTTAGGATTTAATATCCTCTAAAAATGGTGTGAAGCCAACTTGATGACTTTACCATTCGATGGCATTGTGATTTAACAGCTGACATATATCATGGGTTTGATACTGCTTGCTGATGTCAAACCATGCTGTCCTAACAAATGGGTGGATTGTTATTTCTTGGCAGACAGGGTTATGACATAGTTAGATAGGTAAACCAGGTAAAAATATCAAATTGCGTGCTTGACTTGAAACATACAGTTTTAAAAAGGTATATACTGTTTGAAATTATAGGAAGGTCAGCTCTTTCTATGTGACAAAGGGATCCAACTTCAGCACAAACATCAGTAAACAAGAAACAGAACTGACGCCAGAAATGATTAGCAGGTAAGTCTGAGCATCTGTTGAAATAACTGCTAGCAGAATAAATAAAATGAATTGTGTTGTAACATCAAAAATAATACAATTTGACCCTTTATTTAGGAGCTAACTTTGTACTGTTATAGTTATTTTGCATTTCCCCAACAAATATGAAGTGTTTTTTAACCAAGTGGGCAATATAAATGGGCCATATAATTGTGCCTATATAAAAGCACCCGGAGTGTCTCATCAGAATAAGTTTCTAAAAAAAGGCATTTTTTCCATAGAATTGTTTTACAACTGTGCACATGACATACGCATTAACAAATTACATAACAGAAAACAAGAAGATATGTGAAGTCACATGGCTTGCACCTTTGTGCTGACTCCTATATAATAGCTTAGTATAGCGAGTATCATTAACATATAAAAAAAATTGTATTGAGCATGTGTAATATTTTAGTACATATAAAGTCATTTAATTTTTATATATTTTGATAAACAAATGCCTCTCCTTCAGGAGGTGAGTATATAAACATATCGGTGTTTATCTTTTGAATAAAATCTGGCCAACCTCTGTATAAAATAGCGTAGCCACACTTACCAAATGTAGCACATTCAGTCATTTTGCTAGAAAATACTCGCAGGATTCAGTCTTGTTCACTTGCTAGTTACAAAGAGTGACTAACACTAATCAGAGTAAATTCGATGCATTTTTTACAGTGGTTCTTGGAAGGAAAAAATTTTCAAACCATACAACTTTGATGCTCTCGGCATCATGCCGAATAGTGGACATTTACACCCTCTACTCAAAGTTCGTGCCCAGTTCCGACAAATCTTCCTTGAGATGGGGTAAGTTGACTTATGACTTAGACATTTTACAATTTAATAAGTGCAAGAAATGCTTTTATGTGTATTATACACACGCATGCACGCACACATGCACGCACGCACGCACGCATGCATACATGCATGCACACACTATTACTTGAACATGTCCAATGTTTTGTTCCTCCACAATGTTCAGTCCACATTATGCAATTTTTGGCCAAGAAGCTATTTGTATCATAAGTTCTTATAGTAGCACATATGGCCAGATTGTAAAAGTTAATAAAATATTGTATTTGCCTCAAGTATAGGTGACATAATTATACCTTCAGTGGTTTCTTCTGAACTTTCTAGTTCAAAATTGTTGTATGGGTGGTTGTTTTGTGATGATTCTACATGAAGAAATTGTATTGAAAACTGTTGATATAAATACTGGGGCCCTAATACAGTGGAGCCTCGTTATGGTCGGGGTGCATGATTTCGGACCATACTGGATGCGAGGCGCGTTAGGTGTTACCATATCTGCCACCAGGGAGCTACTAAACAACAGCGATCTCCGCTCACTGCACCAAGCCCAAGAACACTGTCAAAGCCCTGTGTACTTGCAGCATTGTCTTATACGCCAATTTGCAGTTTATGGAACTTATTAAATGAGTATACTAGCATCAACGTGTATTATTTTTAAATGTCACACCCTCTTGACTCTTGAACTGAATAAAACACATGTATGTATGCCGTTATGGAATAGATCTACTACGATGATGTTGTACTGGACCAATAGGCCTACGAATAAAAAATAATAACCTGGATCTGAGCAGCCAAAAACGTATATGATTTGACAAAGTAGTATGTAAGCTGATATGTTTCACTTCGTCTTTCAACCGATCTCGACCAAAGCATCAATTTATTACTCGCCACTTAACATCGATTCATCGTTTCATATGTGGATGACGAATTCGTATTTTCGCTCACTGGTAGAGCTTTGGGTTAGGAATTTTGCATGTTGGTTTCGGGTCGTGAAAACAATTAAATTTACGATGTAATGGAAGCGTGTCATTTCACCCAAGTGTTATGTTGGTATTGCATACTAAATTCATTTAAAACTGTTGATCTGATTCTTACGTGAGGCGTATTTGTGAATCTCAGTTGCAATTTACAAACCATCGAAGCGCAGCCAGCGACAGCGATTGATGTCGGCGACAGCACAAAACAAACAACACGTTGATATTCATTCATTGACATTGTTTGCCTAATGTTTTTTGAGAATTGTCAAAGCAATCCTAAGTAGGCTTAAGCATTTGGCATTGTCCCCTGGCGGCAGAAATTTGGGGTCCACAAGTGACCGCGTTGTATCCGAATCCGTGTAATAACGGGGCATGTGATAACGAGGCGCGACTGTAAATAGTGATGAAACAGTCACACTGTAAATTTGCCAAACTCTGAAACAAATACTCGCAAAATATCTTGCAAAGTAAAATTGTACAAGCCTCTTACATGAGTAGTACCTTCACGATACGATACACGAGATATGATGCGTATCGTGATGCTTACTAAAATTTAAAAGGTATTGACAAGTGTATTTAAATTGCATTATAATAAAAAAACTTCAGCTTTCAACAATATATATCAGTGTCTGAAATTAGCAAAAAATATTAATTGGCCCAGATTTTGTTTAACTGGCCCAGTTCCATTTTGAACCAGCCAGGGTGAGTTTGAACTGACCCCACAAAAAGGTATAACTTATAAGTATACGTACTAATGCAAAGTTTTCATGCATAAAGCTAAAACAGACACTGCTTTAAATTAGAATAAGTTATAATTTAATAATAATAGTATAACATTATACAATGTTCTTCCCCTATTGTTCTCTTTACGTTATTATGTAGGATTTCCTTTGATTTGTATGTATTGTAAAGATTTACAATAAATTTGATTTTAATTTGATATAAACCATATCAAATAATATCATTAATTTCTTATAACTAGCAGACCAATAAAGTAATGAATTTAATAAACATTTCAATACAAATTTTATTTGTGAAAGAGTTACAATCGTTGAAAGTAACATTATGTTTGATGCCAACATTTTATGCGCGCTTATCATTGCCCTGGTATGGGCTAGAATCTATGACTCCAAATCAAAGCCTCCAAAGTTCACTTTCAAATCCAAATATCACATTAATCAAAATGTCTTGGCACATTATATTGTGAATCAGATTGTCTGCCTCCCTAGTATCACCAGTGTGAAGTAAATTGGCATAATATACTTTTTTAAATGTTACCGTGCCGGTTGTGGCAAACAATTATGTAATGCATTAAGTTTTTTTATGTTTTTTTCAATTTGGAAATGCACGACGTTTGGACACACGACCATTTCCAATGTTCATGTCAACAAAGTATTATTAATAACTTTTTATATTTGTTGCTGTGCGATAATTCGTAATATTGTTGTTAACCTGTTACACAGTCATGAACATGGGCATTATTGTCATATTTGGGAGAAAAAGGCAATTAGGCAAAACAGTAATTTTCCATTGCTATATAAACTAAACTCCTGTCATTTTAAGGTACAAAGTTCCTGGGCCACAGGTTAAGCATGATAAGTGGTCCCTGCTTTGGGGTTCATGGTCCCTGCTATAACCACACTTAACAAAAACCCTGGCTAATGTTCCATTGTGAAATGATAAACTCCATTGATTAACTAATTTACTCTGAATAACAGGAGAGATAGATACATGTGTAAATAAATAGCTGTTTGCCTGTTTCCGTTCATATTTTGGTGATGCATTGATATGCGGTATATGTATTGATGCATCGTATCATGGACCCGTGTATCTCGATGTATCAATGCATCGATTAATCGTTACATGCCTATATATGAGCTGTTTTGTACGATATTGTACATGGACTGTTGTTGATTGTGCATGATTTGTATTGGTGTAGATTGAACATAGGCTAGCTGTGTTTATGTAGACTCTATTTGAGGCTTGATATAGAGTCTATGTGCATTGTTGTAGATTCTCTGAGATGCCAACCAATAACTATATAGAGAGCAGTTTCTGGAACTTTGACGCCCTCTTCCAGCCTCAGCAGCACCCAGCCAGGGACGCCCATGACACGTTCTTCATATCAAGTATGTTCTTTTATACATTCTGGAAACAAAACATTGTAAAGGTATCAGAGAAAAGCATATGATGCGTCAGTTCTGTGTAAACCGGTGTTGGGTTTGTGCAACCCAAACTTGATAAGTCGTTAAGTGTCTCAATGTTATGTGTGAGTGTGATTTTAGACAAAAATTGCTAAGTTTAAAGATGCAGTTTCTGTTAGGAAATGTATATATGTGAAATTTGTGATAAAAGCCAATGTGTTTGCAACCTTGCCATGAAGTTTCACACATTCCATTATAGTAGTGGTATAATAATGATGTAATTATCTCTGAAGCATCCAATCAATTGGGTAAGTCTGAGTTTTAATCAGCATTTTCTGCCATTGAGTGTAATATATTCTTGTGTTGTTAGACTGTGTTTGCAGGGGTGAGATTTTGCAAGTCATGGAAGGTAGCCAGTTGGGTTACCAACCTTGCAAAGTGAAGTAGCCCGACAGCTTCTTAGGTAGCCCAATTGCTAATCAATACTTTGATGGTAGAATGTATGAACGACATCAGCGACAAATAAAAACATCAAAAACAAACAGTTTTGAAACATTTATTTTCAAGGCAGGATCAATAGAATGTGAAACACAATAGTGAATAAAATACAGTATACAATTACACACAGGTTGATATTCTTTCATAACATGGTACACCAACAGTCTATGTGAAAAGTCTCCAAGTGTCACAGGACAGGTCCTGTGAACTGAAGTTTTGCTGATTTTTTAAAGGACCGGATTTTACCCTAGCCTAGAGAAACTTTAACCAGGTTCCCGATTAATTCACCAGAAGAGCTCTGCGCACTATGGAGATAATTATATCTAACTATAATCGAGATAGCGTATGTTTATATGTGGTTATGTTCACGTTTTATTTTTTCGAAATACCCCATAATTATATCAAGGGTTCTTAGTGGTTTTTATGGTAAATAAAATTTTCGCTGCATAAAACGTTAACTTCCAACAATTGCAGAAACCACGCACGCCGCAGCGAATACTTCAGTGCGTAAACCGTTTGAGAGTACGTAGCACCATATGGGTGGTTTATATTAATTATAGTAGAAAGCACCCACCCACGTATTGACAGTAGAAAACAGATATTTACTATTCTACAACCAACAAAAGTATCCATGCCCCATGGGTCTAAATTCACGCAACTTTCTACATTTTGAACATGCAACGAGTATTGCATCACGTGTGTGACGCAGTTGTTTCTGGTAATACGTTTGAATGTATTTATGGCATATTGGCCTGAGGTTTTTAGTAAACATTGCTATCATAATTGTCACGTATAAACTACCACGTAATCACGACCTGGTGATGGGTAGTTTTGCTAGTACATATAAAACTGGCGCCACATGGTACTAAGACTATTAACATGACCGGTTATAATTTCAATGTAGAATGACCGTTCAGTTACATGTTGAGAGACGATGTGGTTGATTAAAAATACAATGAATTCTCCCTATTGATATCGCTTCGGCTATGGTTTGTCTAACGTCACAAACACACGATTTATGGTTAACATATAGTCAGTACAACACTTCTGATATGTTTATTAACGTTCCATTTATTTTTGCTGGGTCTAAAATATTACAGCTCCATAAATATTTCAAGTCTCCATGCGGGCTACTGAAAATGAAGTCGCCCGAAGCCATTTTTGGGCGCCGTTGGCGACCGGGTGACTGTAAATCTCACCCCTGCACTGCAGTTGCTCTGTCACTCAGTCAGCAGTCCCTCTGATGCTCAGTCTGCTGTGCTGCAGTCGCTAAGTCGCTCAGACTGCAATGCTGCAGTTGTTTTGTCGAGTGGTTCTCTGTGTTTCCTCTGTGAGTGTTGTAACAGCAACCATTTGTCATGTCATGAAAACATGTTTTTATAGATCCTGAGAAAACTCGAAAGTTTCCGACAGATTACCTGGAGAGGGTGAAGAAAATGCACTCTGAGGGCGGCCATGGATCACTGGGGTGAGGGCGACAAGTTGTACAAATAACTGAGACATTAAGCACAAACATAAAGTTATAATTTCCAGTGCTATTTGAGTGCTTTGTATTATGTAGAGCAGAACCAGTCAGCTAATTTATAGTATGTAGAGCAGAACCAGCCAGACTTGCAGAGATTGATAATCCTGTTGTATTATGAAGCCTGAAATACTTATATATATCAAGCCAGTGTCAGAGTTAGTGTGAATATTGTAAATGTGTTTAAATTTTATCTGAAACTTAAGAGTTGGTTAATGCAAACCCTGGCTTACACTTACATGTGACAATACAAAAATGAAGGTCATCATGGATGTTCTGTTGGTCACGGTTTTGGGGTGACAGTTGCTATCATATGGGTCTCGATCAATGGGCTCAGTTAAAATTAAGGGGTATGAGGTTTGGGATGATATTCTGAAAAATTAGATGTCATTTTTGCAAATTTCACTCAGGAAGTTAGTTTGTTGATGATTAGTGTACTGTGAAAATTTAAAGAAAGTCCGGTCAAATTTTGAAGGTGGAAAAGAAATGCTGTAATGGTCACCAGTAGTGGAACCAACTGTGACCACATCTTAGTGACGTGTTGTTTCTAGGTACAAGTACGACTGGAAGGTTGAAGAAGCAGCCAAGAACCTGCTACGCACACACACGACGGCCGTCAGTGCACGCATGTTGTACCAGCTCGCACAGCAGGTAGGGGTTCTTGTCTCAGTCACCAGGTGGCAACACTGGTTGTGTCATTGGTGCATTTTATCCTTGTGTTTTAGCAAGGAATGGTCTTTGTCATGCCTTTCGTCAATGCTCACAGATACTAGATAGCAGTAATAGGCTGTTGTTGCTAGATGGCAGTAATAGGCTGTTGTTGCTAGATGGCAGTAATAGGCTGTTGTTTCTAGATGGCAGTAATAGGTTGTTGTTGCTAGATGGCAGTAATAGGCTGTTGTTTCTAGATGGCAGTAATAGGTTGTTGTTGCTAGATGGCAGTAATATGCTGTTGTTTCTAGATGGCAGTAATAGGTTGTTGTTGCTAGATGGCAGTAATAGGCTGTTGTTTCTAGATGGCAGTAATAGGTTGTTGTTGCTAGATGGCAGTAATAGGCTGTTGTTTCTAGATGGCAGTAATAGGTTGTTGTTGCTAGATGGCAGTAATAGGCTGTTGTTGCTAGATGGCAGTAATAGGCTGTTTTTCTAGATGGCAGTAATAGGCTGTTGTTGCTAGATGGCAGTAATATGCTGTTTTTATAGATGGCAGTAATAGGCTGTTGTTGCTAGATGGCAGTAATAGGCTGTTGTTGCTGCTCTCATCTTTATCCCTGAATTGCAGGGTCAAGCTGACATCGATAGTTTTTGTTACTGGTCATTGATGTTTGTTTTCCTTCTCCTTCTGACACTGTTCCCATTTTACTGCCGTCTCCACCACCTGTCTCCATTCCCACTTCTCCACTCCCCTCCAAATTCTGCCAAATCTCTCTTCACGCAGTCTTCCCATTTCAGTCTCAGTGGTTTTCTTCTCCCTCCACCCTTCATTCTGATGGCATCAGCTCTCTATTAACTGTTCCCCTTCCATTCATTCCAAATGTCCAGCCCACATTCCACATGTCCATCCCACATTCCACATGTCCAGCCCACATTCCACATGTCCAGCCCACATTCCACATGTCCAGCCCACATTCCTCATGTCCAGCCCACATTCCACATGTCCAGCCCACATTCCACATGTCCAGCCCACATTCCGCATGTCCAGCCCACATTCCGTATGTCCAGCCCACATTCTGCCTGTCCAGTCCATACCATCATATCAACTATAGGTGTTTCTCAATGGAATATTCCATTGCTATACCATTACCATACCATTTCTGAAATATTTCTGAGTGCTTGAGATGTCTCCTTGCTGGGAGTAACTGGATCTACAGTTCTCATTTTATGACAGCCCGCAAAGGATTGACATCCTCAGATAAAAACTATTTCTGACCAGATTTGTGTGGTCAAAAACCTATTCTGATGGTTGTGGAGACTTGTTTTCATTTGGTTTCATTTCATACAGGTGTATTAGAAAATACAATAAATTTCTTGAGTTGGATTTTTTGACACACAATTTTATATTATTTTGTAATAACCATGAAGAAAGATTATGATATGTTGAAACCCTATATAGGATATATAAATTTCTGAGGTTGGATTTTTTTTACAAAATGTTTGTATTTCTTTACAATAACCACCAAGAAAGATTATGATATGTTGAAACATTACATAGGAGAGTGGTTTCAATTGATAAAGGTGTATTAAAAAATACAGTACATTTTTGAAGTTGGAATGTTTTACACACAATGTTTAATAGTTTTTCAACAGCCATCAAGAAAGATTATGATATGTTGAAACCCAATATTGGAGAGTGGTTCATTTGATACATGCCTCATATCAATAAGTAGCGTAGGTTGTATTAGTTACAGAATATGATATTGCTGTTTGCAGAATAGAGTGCAATAGAGTGTCGTGACAGAAGTGCTTTGTGCGCATTAGAGTATCTTTCCATTTAATTACGGCGTGTGGTCCGTTAGTTTTCAGTTTCTTGCATCATGTAGCATTTCAACTGAAATTATATGCTAAAAATAATCTATAAAATATAATGTGTTGTGTGTCAGAAATTATGCAGAAATTAATTAAAGCTTCTCTAAAATGTACGTTATTTTTGGCATTCAGTGTGTCTGTGATTCCTCTATTCACATATGTTTATTTTGATAAGGAATTCGTAATTGGAATTGGTATTTTTGAGGCAGAATTGTTAACTTTAAATGGTGTATAATTGGAATTGATATAATGTAATTGGCCCCTAGTGTCATTGGGATGCAACCAATATTGATTTGACATTTAAAATAACACTGCTGCTGTATTATATGTGCATGCAAGCGTATCTTATAATTAATTGATATCCTAAATACACATCTACATGATTGTTTTATCTGTTGTTGCTCATCACCATGCACATCTTAAAGTAAGCCAGTTGGTGTTGATGTGCAGTTTATGCTTTGCCACAATTCCATGATCAGCTGACTTTAGTATTTCAAGACAAAATTGTAAAGATTTTCAGGAGTTTTAGTTAAATTGTTGTTGTTGTCCCACATCTTGAGCATAAACAAATCAAATTGATTTGATTTTTATAGCAAAACTACCACACATTGACATAGTGGCAAATACGACACATTGATATAGTGACATACTACAGTTATTTGTTGCTATTAATTACTGTGCTATTAGTTGCTGTTAGTTAATTAACGGATACACAAATTTTATTGGAAAGATTTAAAATAATTTTTTTAGACAACCTCCATCTTTAATATAAAGTAGTTTGTGACTGCCTGCCTGCCTGCCTGCCTGCCTGCCTGCCTGCCTGCCTGCCTGCCTGCCTGCCTGCCTGCCTGCCTGCCTGCCTGCCTGCCTGCCTGCCTGCCTGCCTGCCTGCCTGCCTGCCTGCCTGCCTGCCTGCCTGCCTGCCTGCCTGCCTGCCTGCCTGCCTGCCTGCTTGTGCGAAGATGTCATTGCCATTGGCATTGCACAACCAAAACTTGACTGGGTAGTTCAAAGAGTCTCTTGCAGTGGCTTCCTTTTTGTCCCATGCTATGCTGAGCAACTTGGCTAGTTATGTGTAAAACAGTTTCTTTTTAGACAGCAATTGAATATATAGTATTACAACATATAGTCAGTTGGGCACAGTAAGGAGGGATCAAAGTCATATAAGAGACATTAATGTCTTGAAAGGTATTAGTTGGCATTAGTCTAGGCAGCTACCATGAGGTCCTCCTTTACTTGATTGCAATTAAGTACTGGTCTAGCTGATGAGACCACAGGAGAGGTAGCTGGAGCAGGAGGAATGGATGGTCACATCTGTTGAAAGCCCCAGGTGGCTATGGGGTTAGACCACTATTATTTTTCCTCTGTAGACAATTATGACACGTTCTGTGATTGTGCAAACATTTGTGGTTGGGAAAATTACTGGGATGCTCGCTTGAGTTTAACTGTGATTGTAATCAATGACATGATAACCTTTAATTATAATAGAAAATTATGTCCTGTCAATAACTAATGAATTAGTGTAACATTAGAGTAAAAACAATATTTTTTTATACATTACATTACAACTTCATTAAAATATTCCAACTTCAACACTCATCCTATCAATGAATGCACGTACATCAATTAATTTAAGTAAAATGATTATGGTAAATAAATGTATTAAATTAAAACATTTTGAAATCAATTAATAATATCTGGGATGTAATAAACACAAATAAATTTTTTTAATCAAACCCAAAGCTATTGACAAAACTTTTTTCATATCAAAGCACCAACATATTAAATCCACTAACCCTATTGCTTAATATTGTGAACAGAACATGAAAGAATTAAGAAAGTTATCGGTGTGTTTCTTGAGCATGCAGTGTTCGAAATTAAGACCTTTTTATCTGCGGCCACCAATTCAGAATGCTTCCCACTAATTCAGTTAGTCAAAATGCGCAAGTTCGAAATTAAGACCTTTTTATCGGTGGCCACCAATTCAGAATGCTTCCCACTAATTCAGTTAGTCAAAATGCGCAAGTTATATTTTATTTGTTTTAATTTAAATGCACAAAAACATTGCTTTATTACATATACTTATAATTTAAATAACTTATTTTAGAACCAGTTGTTGAATAACGACAAATTATTTAGATGACAAAGTGTTGGATTATCTTGGTAAATCTTGTTAAATCTAGTTAAACATAATGCCAAAGTGAATGAATGTTAATTAAGGCTAGAATAGAATACAACATTTATTCAAGCTGACACACGAGAATGCTCTCATGTGTAAAACAACCAACTAGGACTTGGAGCTTGCATGAAGCTTGCCGGGCGTGACAGGGGATACTTGGGTGTTTGGTGACACGGTGACAGGTGCGTCACTGATGGTAGTCGTGGAGATGTTGTATTGTACAGCAGCTTACGTTGCAGATTACCATGTTTACAAGCAGCTTCTGTGAATGGATGACCAGTCAGACACCTGCGGCCAGCAATAGGTGCTATTAACACACCATATAGGTCTAGATGACTAGCAGTGATATCTTGCAAGATTGTCAGTTTAATAAAACCATATGCACTGACCACCTGTGTAACAGTACACTCTGTATCATCTGTGTGCTGTCTTCTGTGTATGTAGCAACTGACGACTCAGGTGACATCATTTGGTGTTACATAAGTGTTTGTTAAAAAAAAAAATTTTTTTTTAGAAATTACAAATAAATAGTATAAAAACTTTTTTTAAATGTGTTCTGCTAATTGTGTAATATAATGTTTATTGAAAATGGTTCTGTAAGAATTTTTTTTCAACAAAGAATGGCATTGATTGATCAGCCCTGCCCACCTGTGTACCAGGGCACTGTATCCTCTCATCAGTGTGCTCTCTTTTGTGCATGTGGTAACTGACAACTCAGGTGTCAGCGCTTGATGGCAGGGATTAAGGTCACCTGGTCACCCAGTGACAACTTAAGAGACCATCCCCGTTCTCTAAGTAACATCTGAGTCCCTGGACAGAGTTAAGTGCCATGATAGCTTACAGGGCATCACACTACACGGGAACCAAAGTACAATAAAGGTCTGAGAGTCACTGGAGGGCATGTCACCTTATGAAGCCAAACTGTTCATTTTGTCACTAGTGTCATTGATGACATGTCACTTTGTACAGCCAGACTGGTCATTTTGTCACTGGAGTCATGAATGACATTTCACCTTGTAGAGCCAGACTGGTCATTTTGTCACTAGAGTCACGGATGGCATGTCACCTTGTAGAGCCAGACTGGTCATGTTGTCACTAGAGTCACGGATGGCATGTCACCTTGTAGAGCCAGACTGGTCATGTTGTCACTAGAGTCACGGATGGCATGTCACCTTGTAGAGCCAGACTGGTCATGTTGTCACTAGAGTCACGGATGGCATGTCACCTTGTAGAGCCAGACTGGTCATGTTGTCATTGATTCATTACCTTCCTTGCATTTCAGACCATTTCACCATACCTAGCTCTTCAACATCATATTTTTAATATATAGTTGTTGTTGTTCCTTTCTATTTCATTTGGTCTGCTTTCACTTATTGTTGGGCATGTATAGCTTGTTTCCAAGGCTGAGACCATATTGCCACAACTCTTCTCTCAGCATACCTGGCCACTGACATGCTGTTTTTGTTTATTGTGTACAGTGGCACATTTGTTTTGTACAGTGGCAAAAATTTAAGCCAAGGGGGGCCATGGCCCAATAGCCCCTTTTGCTGAATTTTTTTCCTCGTATTTTTCTGTTGCACCGCTACATGGTAGCATGGATGACTAGGCCACCCTTTGTGAGATCCTAGATATGTCACGGATTGTGTAGTGTGTACACATCAGGCATGGAGCAATTAACTTGAAAAGTTAATTAATTAAATTACAGCTAACTCAGAAATTCTCAAATTAAATTAACCTCACACATTTCTCAGGTCAATTAAATTAAATTAACCTCCCAAATTCTTCAGTTAAATTAAATTAACAATTAATTTTAATTCAATTAACAGTTAAATCATGTGTTGGTAGAAATGTTTTCACATGTCATTTAAGACAGTTCTAAAATTAATAGGAATGTGTTTTGTAACTTTGTTAGAAAAAGATTTGCTCATACAATATCTACATGCCAAGACATTTCTCCATGGGGCATTTGATCACATTTTAAAAGTTGTATATACTTGTTTAGTTTTTCTGAAAGGTTTGAAAAGTTGTGACTGAAGATTTGTAAGTGTGGGGTTTCCTCCTATATTTGTAGGTGTGGGGTTTCCTATATTTGTAGGTGTGGGGCTTCATCCTATATTTGTAGGTGTGAGGTTTCCTCCTATATTTGTAGGTGTGGGGTTTCCTCCTATATTTGTAGGTGTGGGGTTTCCTCCTATATTCAAACACCAAATTAACAATAACAACGCAAATCCAGTGTAGAGTGAAATAGGCCAAATCAATGATATTTAATTCAGTAATCACGAGCTAGCAATTATGCAAGCATCCACCATCAAAATGACATACATCATCATAGCAAGCATGCTGGCCCCCAAATATTGTGTACAAGTAGCATCTACAATTCACAGACGTATTACGCCGGACTACCAAACATTGATAATGATGCAAGTACTAACTATATCACTACTACCATTTACTATTCACACTGAATACGTGGGGGTCTTTCCGCATTAAAAACCCTCACCTCCATTTCACAGGTGCCTGAATGATCAGCTCACCCCAAGATGGTACAGTGTATATGTGCTCTGTGATGTTCTCCCTCCCATTCACACGTCTGAACCTGATCTCTCTCAGGCTACTGACTGTAGGCCTTGTGGAAATGCCTGGATACCAGGGCTGTGAACTATCCAGTAATAGCAACTGTTAAATGAACACTTAATTGAGAGCTAATTGGGAATTTTTAAATTAAATTAAATTAACCCCTTTTGGTAAAGTTAATTAATTAAATTAAATTAAATTAGCCTTTCTGGAAAAGTTAATTAATTAAATTAAATGAGCTTAATTGAGTTAATTCAGTTAACAATTTAAATTAACCCATGGCACACATCGTTGTGTGCTGTAGGGCAGGTCTCTCCCACGTCCTGTAGTTGATGGATCTTTTGTTTTTGGTTTCGCTGCAAATGCTCTGTAAATTATTAATACTGGGCTACAGCTACAAGTCAAACTGCTGTTCATGAACAGACCTTGATAACTACCTTTCCGTCACCATAGCAGTTTCAACAACAACCAAACATTTGTCAGCCTGTAGCTCATAAACACCAGTTTATTTATGTATGTTTTTAATTAGAGAATATTTGTTCATTGTTTATTAGCTTACTTGGAATCCACCCAGCAACTGAGTTTTGTATTTGTTTATGTAAAGTCACACACGACTAAACAACACACCATTAATCTTTTTACTCATGTAGTTGTTGAAAACATCCTATGCATAGAGGTACTATAAAGTAATAAAACCAGCATAGTGCATCTTTTGTGTGTTCCTGCTTTCAGTCGTTCCTTCCGTTGACCACCTACTTGTTTTCTCCAACGCCAATCTAGCATCATACACAGCTTTTCTGTTAGAAACATTGGTGATTATTAATAATAGCAGTAAGTACATCTAACAATGTATGCAGCATGGATGTTGTATTCGGAAGCTGCAAATGGCTGATGCACATAAAACTGCTGTAGGACCCTACTTGCGATTCAAGTGCTGTTTTCAACAGCAATAAGTCCTCGTGAAATTCTAGATTTATGTCTAAAATGGCATGACATGAGAGATTGTTGCAGCGGAGCATGCAATGCAGGAAACACTCCATCAGTGGGCACATCTCCTATCTCCTCTCGGTCAAATCAAATGGCATCAGTGTTGGTCTTGCACATTACATAATTGTGCTAATTACCCATTTGCACTAAATTATTGTTGACACATTGGTCAGTTAATATTCACAAATGTAGAGAGAACTGCCTGAATGGAATTGCATTTTGGTAAACTGTAGTTGATATTATCTTTGTTTTCTGTTCTATTGCTTCACATGCTTAGCACACCTGGGATAGTGTGAGACTCCTTCATTCACCATCTGCACTCCTTATACAGCCCTTGGTACTATGGTAGGAGTCTGTAGGACTCCCTATTTCATAGAATTAGACAATCAATCCAGTATTAAACGACCTGGCACATGAAATCAATAAAGGTAGTTAGACAGACATCATATAAGATGACATCAGAACACTCAAATCCTGGGAATGAAGATGGCAGATGGCCTTCAGTGGAGCGAAATGTCACCAACTAGCCATCACCAAGAAAAGAAATAATATACGTTGCACGACAAAACCCTGGATAAAGTAACAAGCGCTAAATACCTGAAATAACTGAAAATCTCCACTGGGGAAACATATTCAAGCAAACTGCTACCAAAGCCACCTTTGCCTTCATAAACCTCAAGGGATGCCCAACAGTTGTGATCAGTGCTAGAATACGCAGCAGTGGTGTGTGATCCCCACCAGCAACATCTTAAATCCTTACTGGAGATGGTGCAACGATGCTCAGCTCACTATATCCTTCACAACTTCAGCTCTACCTGTGGTGCCTCTGCATTGGTTGCACAGCTCCACCTTGAGAATCTACAGTCCAGGAAAACATCAGACAGATGTTTAAAATCATAAACGGACTTGTCGATGTGAACCCTGCTGTACTTCTTGAACCCAGCAACCTCAGCTCTTGAGGACAGAGGACAGCTAAGCTCCAAATCCCCCACTCCCGAACTGACACATACCTACACTCCTTCCCATGATCAATCCGATGCTGGATGTCTGTATCAGCATCATCAGCTACATCCCTACCTTCATTCAGGTCTTCACTGAAGGGATGGATGAGGGACCACATCTAATCATCAAATAGATCGTTGACATTGTCTTTTATCAGTTCTTAAAATTAACATTACGACTATTGTTTTTTTATTTTGTTTTTAACTTTTAACATAACTTTTAATACTGCTGCCTTTTAATGACTGGAAAAGTGCTCGCTTTGCATGTTTTTCCTCATGTAGAGTTTATTCCTCAATACTCGGGGCATCTATGGTAATATAAAGAAAGAAAAAGAAAGAAACTGATCCATCAGCGACAACATGCATGTATGCTTGTCATCTTGAATTGGTTCTGGCTGTGCACAGCAGTCAGACTCGCTGCTGAGCACTGAGATCCAACATTCTTCAATGATACATTATTGTTCTCCGATAATATTTCAGTGCTAACTAACCAACACACTAAGAAACTAATCCATCGAACCAAATTATTTAGCATTGTACATAACATTACCAACTCCCAAATTTGTCTGCGGACTGCCAAATTTGAGATTGATTGATAGTTTGGTGGACTCCCACCAATTTCTCATGAACCTCAATGTCTGTTAAACTCATGACATTTATAGGAAAAACATGTACCATGTTGACAGTTATCACTACTACTAATAGCAGTGTTTATAAGAATGGTATACTTTCCACAATGGAATGAATAATATGGGTTGGAAATGACTTATTTAAGCAGTTGTTTGATCCTGCTCACTCTGGCTGCATTACGGCTCACTCTGGGTGCATCACGGCTCACTCTGGATGCATCACGGCTCACACGGCTCATACTGCTCACACTGGATGCATCACGGCTCACATGGCTCATACTGCTCACACTGGATGCATCACGGCTCACACGGCTCACTGCTCACTCTGGATGCATCACGGCTCACACGGCTCATACTGCTCACACTGGATGCATCACGGCTCATACTGCTCACTCTGGATGCATCACGGCTCACACGGCTCATACTGCTCACTCTGGATGCATCACGGCTCACACGGCTCATACTGCTCACTCTGGATGCATCACGGCTCATACTGCTCACTCTGGATGCATCACGGCTCACACGGCTCATACTGCTCACACTGGATGCGGAAACTGTTTCTAACTCATTTGTGTCAGTGCAGGTTGATTGATGTAGGTGTGTCAGGTGTGAATCTCAGGCACCATTGGCACAAACACAACACTGCAATTGGAGTGGAGTGGACTGGGACATATCATTAATTTACTTCCGGGGTCATGTTATACAAATAAAGTGCCAGTGATTTTGACATGGTACCCCGTTTTGGCAATTATTTGCTCCATGGAAAATTAGTTCTGAACAGGAAATGGCAATTTTTGAGGACTATGACACTTCTGCTCTGCCCAGATTAATATTTCTACTGCATAGTTGGCAGCATATGCACGAGTCAGCGATGTAAGGATCCCTAGTGTATAAAGAGAGAATTAAAATAAAAAACAAATTGTAATTTTGGACACAGTGTGGAATTTTCTGACGGACTTTTAGTATTGGTTGTAATGGCAATAGTTTTCTTACACCAGTGGGCAGAAGGGAAGAGTGGGCAACATGGGAAGAATGAACAAAAGGGGAAGAATGGGCAACAGGGGAAAAGTGGGCAACAGGGGAAGTGTGGGCAACAGAGGAAGAGTGAGCAACGGGGGAAGAATGAAGAAAAGGGGAAGAGTGGGCAACAGGAGAAGAGTGGGCAACGAGAAAAGTGGGCAGCAGGGGAAGATTGCACAACATGGGGAAGAATGGGCAACATTGGGAAGAGTATGCAACAGCGAAAGATTGGGCAGCAGGAAAAGAGTGGATAAGACTGAAAGAGTGGGCAACATGGGAAGAGTGGGCAGCAGGGGAAGGTGGGGCAGCTGGGAAGAGTGTAATGGGAGCAAGTGGGAGTGTGGAAGTTAGTGGGATGGGAGCCAGTGGGAGTGTGGAAGTCAGTGTGATGGGAGCCAGTGGGAGTGTGGAAGTCAGCGGGATGGGAGCCAGTGGGAATGTGCATGGAAGTCGGTGAGATGGGAGCCAGTGGGAGTGTGGAAGTTAGTGGGATAGGAGCAAGTGGGAGTGTGGAAGTCAGTGTGATGGGAGCCAATGGGAGTGTGGAAGTCAGTGGGATGGGAGCCAGTGGGAATGTGCATGGAAGTCAGTGGGAGTGTGGAAGTTAGTGGGATAGGAGCAAGTGGGAGTGTGGAATTCAGTGTGATGGGAGCCAATGGGAGTGTGGAAGTCAGTGGGATGGGAGCCAGTGGGAATGTGCATGGAAGTCAGTGAGAGTGTGGTAGTTAGTGGGATAGGAGCAAGTGGGAGTGTGGAAGTCAGTGTGATGGGAGCCAATGGGAGTGTGGAAGTCAGTGAGATGGGAGCCAGTGGGAGTGTGGAAGTTAGTGGGATAGGAGCAAGTGGGAGTGTGGAAGTCAGTGTGATGGGAGCCAATGGGAGTGTGGAAGTCAGTGAGATGGGAGCCAGTGGGAGTGTGGAAGTTAGTGGATAGGAGCCAGTGTGAGTGTAGAAGTCAGTGTGATGGGAGCCAGTGGGAGTGTGAAAGTTAGTGGGATAGGAGCCAGTGGGAGTGTGGAAGTTAGTAGGATGGGAGCCAGTGGGAGTGTGGAAGTTAGTAGGATGGGAGCCAGTGGGAGTGTGGAAGTTAGTGTGGTGGGAGTGTGGAAGTTAGTGGGATGGGAGCCAGTGGGAGTGTGGAAGTTAGTGGGATGGGAGCCAGTGGGAGTGTGGAAGTCAGTGGGATGGGAGCCAATGGGAGTGTGGAAGTTAGTGGGATGGGAGCAAGTGGAAGTGTGGAAGTCAGTGGGATGGGAGCCAATGGGAGTGTGGAAGTTAGTGGGATGGGAGCAAGTGGGAGTGTGGAAGTCAGTGGGATGGGAGTGTGGAAGTTAGTGGGATGGGAGCCAGTGGGAGTGTGGAAGTTAGTGGGATGGGAGCCAATGGGAGTGTGGAAGTTAGTGGAATGGGAGCCAGTGGGAGTATGGAAGTTAGTGGGATGGGAGCCAGTGGAAGTTAGTGGAATGGGAGCCAATGGGAGTGTGGAAGTTAGTGGGATGGGAGCAAGTGGAAGTGTGGAAATTAGTGGGATGGGAACCAGTGGGAGTGTGGAAGTCAGTGGGATGGGAGCCAATGGGAGTGTGGAAGTTAGTGGGATGGGAGCAAGTGGAAGTGTGGAAATTAGTGGGATGGGAACCAGTGGGAGTGTGGAAGTCAGTGGGATGGGAGCCAATGGGAGTGTGGAAGTTAGTGGGGTGGGAGCCAGTGGAAGTCAGTGGGATGGCAGTCATGAAAGTCAGTGGGCTAAAGCTCCATAAAGCAATCATTCATTTATGCAGTTACTCTTCCATTACAGAGGTTCCTATTCTCATTATACACTGTATGTTGAATTGTTTGAAATGTCAACCTCTGTGGGCGTTAGAGAGCAAGCCTGCTCGCCGGATACTGCCACGTAATATAACCCATTGACTCACGAAAGATGGGCATTATTGAAAACATGCCAATATAACGGTTACGGATAAATATTTAATTCCGTTATCCAATTGGGACAGCATGTGTTTACCTAGCAGTCACTGGAGACTGGCATTAAGTGCGTCTGCTTAGTTGGTGTCTATGAGACCTGTTAACTGGTCATTGAGTGGCCTGACCACAAGGACATTAGGGACATAGTAGACTCACAGCACTGTCACCACTGACATTTATAACTAGCCAGTGCCAAGCTGAACGTGGAACACTTTTATATCTACCGTGGTACACATGGTTAATATTTTGTCATTATTTAATTTGTTAATGTGATATGTTTACATCTTTAAATTGTAATGTATAATAACTAAATCTGTACTAAAAACAAATTAATTTAATAAGTTAAACATAGTAAAAATTGTATCATTATCAGTCATGTTGTTTTCAATGAAGCACAAGATAAATTCACATTAACTAATGTGCAAACCATAGGTCTTCAATCCTATTGGTTTCTTCATTTTAGATGGAGGAGCGTTTTTATTCTAATTTGGTTCGATGGAGTGTTCAAATTATATTTTAAATATAAATTACTTAATATTTAGCGACACATTTGTGTTAGCCTTGTCTAGCTTGTGGGCTGCCAGAATCAGTGTTATATCACCTCTAGGCATTTAATCACCCAAACTCTCTGCGGGAGATGAACCAACTGTGACAGTTCTCATCTCGTTTATGCCAACATGTGCCAACTCATATGATTTCTCACTAACGTAATGTACATTAATTGAATAAATCTGGCCTATTTTCATCATGACTTGTGCAGCTCATCTCCGGTGCTGACTCCTTGTCTGCCCGGCTCCTGAATCAGTTCAGTAGCCTCACAATAGACCATGATGAGCTGTTTATTTCCTGCCATGCTTCGCTTGGCGGTCTCTACCTTTCAGTGGAGTCTATATAGTAAAGTAATTTGAAAATCACTACTCTAGCACTCACTAAACTTATTCAGCACAATCCTCAGTCAACCCATTTTGCAGATGATTCTTTCTAATCAGGCATATGAACTTTATGCTAGCTTGCTACCCTCTAAGTATAAAGACTTTGGTCTGTGGTCGATATGTCTACGTGGTGGACTGTGGTGTACATGGCAGGGCCATGTGTATGACCATTCAACACAACTAAAGATCCATGTGTATGACCATTCAACACAACTAAAGATCCATGTGTATGACCATTCAACACAACTAAATATCCATGTGTATGACCATTCAACACAACTAAAGATCCATGTGTATGACCATTCAACACCACTAAAGATCCATGTGGATGACCATTCAACACAACTAAAGATCCATGTGGATGACCATTCAACACAACTAAAGATCTATGTGTATGACTATTCAACACAACTGAAGATCCATGTGTATGACCATTCAACACAACTAAAGATCCATGTGGATGGCCATTCAACACAACTAAAGATCCATGTGGATGACCATTCAACACCACTAAAGATCCATGTGGATGACCATTCAACACCACTAAAGATCCATGTGGATGACCATTCAACACCACTAAAGATCCATGTGGATGACCATTCAACACCACTAAAGATCCATGGGGATTAGTTTACTACTACTACCACGACAGGTTACATAAAAATTAACGGAAAGGGGGCCTGACCCACTGGCTACCCCCCAATAACATGCCACTGCCCCACACAGTCTAGGGATGTGTGCCGTACCCAGAGTATGGCAGCAATACTTAATTGTGAGTGTAGCAAAGTATTTACAATACTTAAAAAAAATAATGAATGTTAGTAATCGTCACTTGGTTGTTTTTCTGAACTGTCTGCTTGCCATAAGTGATGTGAGCAGCAGGTCCTGTTGAACCAGTGGGGATATGATATTCTTGCCCCTGGTTGATTCACCTCAACAAACATGAGGTTTGTGCCAATTGCAGCATGAATCATTGAAGTACTTTGCAGGACAGGCCTGGGGTAATTGTAATATGTACCTAGTATCAGAATCAGAAGTAAATTTATTTTATCCGAACTGTACACACATTCAATAATATATCGGTATATAATTGTATGTTATAAAATATTACCATATACAGATAGGATCATGGAGACTCCCACTAAGACTTATCAAAAGTTGCTTCCATAGGAGCCTCCCATTGTATTCTTTTATTTTTTGTTTCTGAAGAAAGAAAATAATATATATACACTATATACATATATATATATATATATATATATATATATATATATATATATATATATATATATATATATAGTTATCAACGTTAAAATGTTCTAAGGTCCATGCACCATCAATAAAAACCTGGATTGTTGTGTTTTATTATACAGTTGTGATGTATGTTCATAGTATGTAGTGAGGTGAGAAGGTAAAATGTATTTATAGTGTTTGAGTGTAGCTACTAGCTAACATCATTGTAGTTGATTGTGCATACATGTACAGGTATAACAGTTGATGATTGTGCACATGTTTTTGTAATTCTGAATGATATGATACTTTGCATAATTTATGAAACCTTGTAAACTGTGTGTATAAAGTTTGTCTTTCACACTTTGTGAGGTATTGTTGATAGTATTTGGTAAACTGTATTTAAGACATTATTTTGCAAATGTATACTTTGTACCAAAAATGTGAATTTTATTTTGGTTTCGTGTATTATGACCACGAATCTTGGTGTTTGTTGCTATCTGCCAATGTTGTAGGTATGTAGGTAATCTATTATGTATAAATTTACAATAAAATTTATATTTTTGAAGTGCTAACATATCATTAACTTTTAGTAAGTTTAGTTTTTTAGATAGTGGAACAGTATGTGAGTTGAAATTACTCAACATTAATATTCATATGGCTATTTTCTGAAGTTGATTAATTCTTTGACAGTGGAACCCCCAAGTCATTAAACAATAATTTATATGTTGTACTAATAACGTGTTATATAGTTAGGCAGTATTAGTTTAAGTCTGTTTAATGTACCGATTATTCTAGAACATTTATTTGATATATTTTCAGAGTGTTTTTTCCAATTTAGTTGTGTATCCAAAGTTAATCCCAAGAAAGTAAAATCGTCAACCTTGGTTATTATTATATTATTTATTTTAGGAACAGGTGTTTAAAATAAATTTTGGCATTTAAATCAAATGATTTAAATCAAACAACCCTGTTCGAAATAGGAGGATAGTTGATTGTCCATGATTTTTTCCAATACTCTTGATATGGCTGGAAGAAGTGAAAATGGTCTGTAGTTGTTGATTATTGTTGGGTTGCCCTTTTTAAATAGCAGAATGACTTTAGTTACCTTTAATTTTTCAGGGTATATATCCCAATGCTAAAAACTTGATTTATAAATAGCATTAAGGATTTTATTATGTTTGGTGCAATTTGTTTTAGCAAATTAGTTGAAATGCCATCAAACCCAGTATTATTTATAGATGGAAGATTGCCTGTTTTTTTTTGTACAATTAGTTCGTCAACATTATTAAGTGCGAATTTACAGTTTAAATGTTCTTCAATATAGTGCTTGAAATCTTTATCTCTTGAGTAGGTTAGGTTATGACCAGATTTGTACCGATGTAAAAAAACGCGTTAAATGCATTGGCTATATCTAGTGTGTTTGTTGTTTCTTTGTTATTTATATTTAAAGATTCAGAAAAACATTTCTTATTGTTTTTTCTTGAAATAATTTCATTTATAATTTTCCATGTATTTCTGATGTAAGATTTGTATTTAGCAAAGGTGGGTGCAAAATAACATTGCTTGGATGCATGTATGCTTCTCTTTAGTACAGTATTGTATGTTTTTAAGTTTACAAACATTATTTCATATTCCCGTGAGTTAGGATTTGTTAGTTTCATTCTCTTGTATAAATTATCTAAAAAAAATTATGGATTTTAGCAGACCCATAGTGATCTATTTGGATGTTTTATGTTTATATTTATAAAATTTACTAATTTACTCTCAACATTTGATTGTTCTTGGCCTTTTCAATTCATAATGTGTAATACTTCATGTATAATGTTGTATAATGTTGTAACTTAAATTAGGGTCTGTAGTTAAGCTTTTGTCTAGTTTGTTGTACAAATCGGATGCACTAATATCATTTATTATATTTAGAATAGCTTTCTTATATTGTGTATTCATTTTAATCCATTTTGGATTGGTGCATTGTCTAACAAAATGTCTTAGAGAATAAAGCAAGGAGGTGATCAGGAAATTTGTTTATTAATATACTAGATGTAGCTGTGGCTGTTGTGCTCTGCTGAAATTTACAGAATATATTATCAATTAGGGAACCATTGGAGCGGGATAATCTTGTTGGAAGTGTGATTTGTGGAATTTTTTTTTCTTAAGGAGATTAAGATTGTATTGTCTGGCTACGTTAATAGTATTGTTCGACTTTTCTATGGATAAGATGAGTGTAGTGAAAACATTAATAAAATGCCTAACATGTTCTCTTACCATACTCGGTGGTCTGTATATGTAGTAGTAATTGCTTTTGATAATCCACCCCCTGTTACCGTAATTATCAGTCCCTCCCAGTATTCGTACATGTTTATATTTAATTGTACTTCATATTGGAATCTTTTACCTTACTTATATCATCCACTTAATGTGGTGACATGATGATTTCCTTCCAGAGGTTTCGGTTCTTCATTGACGCTATTAGATTTGTCCCGCTGAGGCTCGTGTCTTTCTCTAGTATGTTTTGTAGAGTAGTTGTAGGACGACCTCTTCTCCAAGGGCCATTGGGTCCTCTTCAGCCTTGGTTGGCATCCTGTCTACGAGATGGTGTCTCGGAATTAAAAAACCCACAGTAGCAGTAGCGTAACAGCTAGATGAAAACATGATGAGTTCAAGCAACAACACCAGGGTTCAAGTCCTGCAGTAACACTTCATACTTATTGAGGGTATATCAACCCGTATGAAGATGACATCCCAAAGCCACAAGGACTGATACCATCTGATGCAAGAACAACGAAAGGACTTTGCCACCCTAAGAAAAACATCCTCTTAGGGCAGCTAAACAGTCGCAGCTTATCTTCCACTAGTGCCAAGGAAGAACTCGACAAACACATGAACGGTTTTGACATATCAGTGACTTGTATTCAAGAACACAGACAAGTCCACATACAAGAAAATCCACCTATCAAAGCTACCAGGATAGGCAGATCCACGATGGTCACAGCCTCTGCAACATGTAATCGACAAGGTGCTGCAGTTGGGGGCGTTGGTGTAGTAGTGAAATGTGCACTGCTCCAGAACCTTGTGCCAGTCACCAGGGTAACAGACCGTATCATACGCACCCTGTTTAAAGGGAACCCTAAGACTCAAGTTATATCATGCTATTCTCCGACAAATGTCAGTGATGAAAAAGACGTTGTAGAGTTCCACGAAAGCCTTAACCAGACAGTATTACACATATCTTTTATCTACATATATTATTAAGCCTCAATTCTTACTACTGCTCTTTCCTTGCCAATGCAGTCATACCCAGGTAATTGTATATTTGATAAAACGGTCAGGTTGGATATCCAGCATTCTTGTAGGCAAATTTATAATGTATGTCCTGTAGTGAACTAACGAATGCTGCTATTTCATCAAATTTAGCATGTAGAGATTAAATATTTAAACTGAGTACTGAAAAGTGTTTACTTTTTTCAGCCACCAGTATCTTGAAGTGGTCTATGTCATAATAAGAAGAATGTTTTATAACTAGCAATTCATTGTTATCAAGATCTAATGTGTTAATTAAATTGTTGTTTTTAACGCCACCCAAGTGTGAAAGAAAAACACGATCAAAATGTTCTGTCATTAATTAGCTCTTTAAGAGGTATGAATGACTGACAAGTATGTGCACATGTGTTAAATGTTAATTATATGTATGATGAAGGTGTATGCATTATAGAGGTCATAAATAGTGTATAGGTGATCGCAAAACGAATTATGTTGTTTTGAGTATCAGTGTAGGTTTGTTTGTATTATTTGATAGATGATGCTCCGCAGACAAAGTAAAATAATGTGACGATGGACATGTGTCTAAATGGTACTCATAGTCAACAAAAAGAAACAGATAAAACGTTAGTGGCTTTGCTGGCTGCATAAAAAGATATGTCCGTGCCATAACTCACACAACGAGGTGTGCCATGTTTGTTTAAACAATGCATGGTATTTAACTGAACAAAAATGAAAGGTAACAACTTAGATTAAACAAAATTACATTACCGACATAAGATATAAAAAACGTTATTAAGTTACCTTACTTTCATAACATATTGGAAACTTTACTAAACCATATTATTATGTACCTGAAAACAACAACGTGTGCAATGTTTATCTAAACACTGCGTGTTAATTAAATGAATAGATAAAAAAATTAAGTGAAAGGTAACATCTTAAGTAGAACAAACAACAGGATGAGCGATGCTTTTCTAAGCACTGTGTGATATTTGAATGAATGAAAATGAAAGTAGGATGAAAGGTCTTTGGTTGAATAAATTTACAACGTAGACATAACATATTGAGAAAATTACTGTACTAAACATTACTAAACAACTAAACCAAATTATGTACCAACAAAATTATGGCAGATGTAATGTTTATCTAAACATTGCCTAAGCTTTAAATGAACAGAAATGAAAAAAATATTAAAATTAAAGGTAACATTTTAGGTTAATCAACATTACATCATATACATAACATGCTGAAAAACTTCACTGGACCATATGATGCATTTCTAAACAACTGGGTGTGCAATGTTTATCTAAACACTGCAAAGGATTTAAATGAACGGAGATAGTATAATAGAAGTTAACAACTTAGGTTTATAAAAAATTCATCACAATGCATTAATATGTTCAACTTGATTTGAATGAACGGAAATGAAATAAAATAAATTGAGACGTGACATCTTATATTGAAGAAAAAAATTTACATTACATAATTATAAATGAAGGCAAATTCAAATAATAAGGCATTATGCTGAATTATATTGTCTGCGCATATTTGATGTCTTTGAAGCTTGTGCCTTGGTGTAAGGTCTTCGTTGACGTAGATGCGGTTTTCAGTAGGGCTAGTCTGGTCCACCTCTGACGCGACTCACAGAGACTCTACAGCGCTCACTGCCGAAGCGAACAATGGTGGTACTCTGCGTTATCTGGCCATCGATTGGTCGTCCGAGTTTGTGGCATCGTTCCAGGTTATTATGTGCGATTGGCGGAGTTACGTGCATTTGTTGTTTGCGATAGCTATAAGTCTTTCCTCCAGGTTTTCACCACGCATATCTTCACCTTTCCCCTGGATGTGGAGATTTGGCCGTCTTGAGCACTGCAGCATCAAGTCCAGTTCATCCTCGAGAGTTTCTACTCTGTTTTCTTGATGCACTAATTTGACGTTTTTGTCAGAAAATTGTGGTCAGGTTGGCTATTTCTTGATATAGTGTGTCGATTTTTTCGAACAGATCCTGAGGGAACAGGATTGCTTTAATTTTTTTTTATAATTCTGTTATCTTCCAGTAGGGATATAATTTGTAAGATTTGTTGGTATCAATGTCTGCCATGCCTGCAATAGGTTCAGTGTCTGATCTATTGTCTTTTCTTTGTTTGGGTGACAAGGCCAAACAATAATAATTATTACAAATATCTTTATAAGTGTGTGTGGGTGTGTGTGTGTGTAAACACCTCTGGGGGAAAGGTATCGGGGGGGGGACTTGTAACTTGTCAGCACATACCAGATTAGATATTGTAAGAAAGATACCAACAAATCATAAATAATTGCTTAAATAAGGAGTAATTGTTACGAACTGCTCTACTACTGAATGAACACAATGTCTATATATACAGGTACATACTTCAAAATGTTTAATAAAAAAAATATTTCTGATGAAAACATTTTCAAGTAATAGCTTAAACTGCAATAGTAATATATTACATTGCCTTCAGCATGTAATAGAAAGAAAACTAATTAATAGTAATAGATTACATTGCAATGTAATAGACCCCAATCCTGCTGCGGAAACTGGTCGATGATGGGATTGAGATGTGTTTCTGACAGGAGGCATCTTGAGTCCGTTTTAAGCAATGCATCATCATCCCGTCTCCAGCTAGTCCCGTGATGATGGGCCCTGCACACAGGGAAGACGAGACAGCGTTGTGACAAACAGAAACAAAAAGACGTGTCAGCGACGCTCCCCAAAAATCAAGCGTTTTGTTTTTGAGATGGCTAAAAAAATTCCCATCCCGACGAAATAGGCCGCACACTGCCAGAATAATGACGGGACCCTTTGGAGAAGGTCTTGTCTCAAGAAGGTCCTGTCTTGAGAAGTCTTGTCTCGAAAAGGTCTTGTCTCGAGGTCATCTCTCGTTGACAGCCAATCAAGTGGTCTACACGCACACGAACCCCTGCTAAATTTGACCCCTGAATGTAATTGTCAAAGATTTTATTTCAATGCCCTTGAAATTAACTTTATATGTGTGTGGATGTTTTGCACACATCTCATAGCATGTATAACATATTTAACTAATCACTATCATATTTTGATAGGGGAATTAATGCAGTTAATTGCATGTTTTTCAGCTGTTTATCACACTTTATGTATCAGGTCCTGTCCAAGTGGAGTCAATGTAGTACGTTTCCAGTTTATAATGATCAGCATGAACAAATTAACCGCACTTTATTTGCACACATCGTGACAATGTCACTAATACAACTTGCAACTGTTGGTACGCGTTGATGCATCTTGATGATGACTCACCAGGTCATTGGATCATTAGTTTCCTATTTCACTCAGGTATGTTTTATTGTGGCTGTGAACAAGAGTTAATTATAATAGTAAGTGGATTAAGCTGATCGGATGTCTCCACATGTGGTAGCAACGCAATCAATATTTCGGCAGCTAGTTACCATGTCATTGTCTCCAGACTGCAGTCACCAAAGCCTTGATAGGATGGTTGTAACAATTAGCTGGACACTGTCATGCTGATCTAAGGCATCAAATTCAGGTTTTGCATGTGCAATGTGTTTTTAAGGCCTTTCATACTGGCACATTATCCGTATAAAATCCTCCTCTGCCCGTATGGTATTTATATGTTTACAGACTAAGAAAAAATAGAAAAATATATTTAATTTTCAAAGCCTATTAAACACATTGATTTGTGATCTTTTGAGCCATATGAACTTGTAGTTCACCTTTACAAAATGGTTATACTTTAAATAGTACATTTTTACTGACTATTGTATTATGCAAGCTTAAGAAACACTGAATATGAGTGCATGGTTAAAACCATCAACAATCAAACTCCAAAACCTCACCATCAAAACAGCAAAAACATTACTGGGAATGGATCACAAACTTTTTACTGATATTATGTATAAAACATATTACAAATTTACAGGTTCATCATCAGTTACAAAGACATCAGCTGTTAATGTAAGTGTCTTTAATGTTTTACTGATGAAGGTTGTGAATACTTTTGACCAATGATAGATTACGTTGTAGGTCATTGATCAATAAGGTTTTACAAATGAGATTTTTGACCAATGCAGGTTTTGATGAGGAATTGAAAATGACAGTATATCATATGACATGTAACTTCTAGTTGTAATTTGAACTATGACATTCTAGGTTGTTAATAGAGCTACAACAGGTTTGATTTGTGTATTACTATAAATGTTTTTATTGCGCTTAAATGGCATCAACGAGACTGTTTTTGAAAGATGACGTAGTACTGTGTGTGGGAGAAATGTCACCTGTGTCTTGTGTTGGTGGCTGTGTACAGAAGTCCTTAATCCAGGTGTCACATTTCATTCAGTTGGCCGCATTCTCTTACATGGCAGTAAATGAAAATGCACTTAAGAACCATGCCAGAGTGACAATTCGTTACTGATGGGCACGATATCAATTAGTGTGCAATGTGACCTGCTATTTGCATCCTTTGAGCGCTAATGAAATTCTCTTTAGGAAATTTTACCTCTGCTCTCCAGAACTAATGTTGACCATCAATGTAATCTCCACTATTTCTGTTGACCATCAACATCACAATGACTTCGCCTTAGTATATACATATAATATATAATTTATATACATATATTATACATTGTAAAACTAGCATATTTCAATTGCAGTAAAACAGTCTCTATTGTATACATTATAGTATATACATATAGTATATAATTTATATATATATATATTATACATTGTAAAACTAGCATATTTCAATTGCAGTAAAACAGTATCTATAGTATACATTATAGTATATACATATAGTATATAATTTATATACATATATTATACATTGTAAAACTAGCATATTTCAATTGCAGTAAAACTGTCTCTATAGTATACACTATAAAATAGCATATTTCAATTAATCACCAAATGACATATTTCGAAGAGAGGTGACAGATCGTGATAGTAGCACAATTTGAATGGACATTATTTTTTACCAACCCAGATGTTATAAAACTAATACATTGCGTGTTACAATGTCCCCTGAAGCAGTCATTCAGGTAACCAGTGAAATCATCATACATTCACTTTAAAAGCATTAGAAGGAAACTCTGGGATTACTGGGGGAGTATTTGGCACCATTAGACTGGAGAACCTCTGAAGAACAGGATGGCAGGGGTATGTTGGATGCTTTTAAGTGATGAGATTACTGGCATTATGAATAAAGGTATCCCTATGTAAAACAAGGGACTCAGACGGCCCCTGTGTCAAAGGAGGCTGTTAAAGAAATTACACATAAGCACAAGAAGTGATTAATATATAAGCAATCAGAAAATGATGTAAACTACCAAAATTAAGATGCAGTAAATTACATTTAAAATAAGTAATTCCAAACAATATTTTGACCAAACTGGCCACTCCCATGTAATATAAAAAATGTCAGCAAGTTTTTTAAGATCAAAACAAATTAATAAAACAAATAACTTGTCAGGTGGAAAAAACATGTGTTTTTAAATAATGGAAAATGTATGTGCTTACATGCTAGATACAAGAATGAAAATGTGGAAATGCTATGTAGTCATGCAAAAAACAGACATACAAGTAACAGTTATGAAATGGGATAGTGGCATTGCAACACAGTGGTGAAATGGGATTGTGGCATTGCAACACAGTGGTGAACTAGGATTGTGGCATTGCATCACAGTGGTGAACTAGTATTGTGGCATTGCATCACAGTGGTGAAATGGGATTGTGGCATTGCAACACAGTGGTGAACTGGTATTGTGGCATTGCAACACAGTGGTGAACTAGTATTGTGGCACTGCATCACAGTGGTGAACTAGTATTGTGGAATTGCATCACAGTGGTGAAATGGGATTGTGGCATTGCAACACAGTGGTGAACTGGTATTGTGGCATTGCAACACAGTGGTGAACTAGTATTGTGGCATTGCATCACAGTGGTGAAATGAGATTGTGGCATTGCAGCACAGTGGTGAAATGGGATTGTGGCATTGCAACAGAATGGTGGAATGGGATTGTGGCGTTGCAACAGAGTGGTGAAATGGGATTGTGGCATTGCAACACAGTAGTGCAGTGGGATAGTGGCATTGCAACACAGTGGTGAAATGGGATTGTGGCATTGCAACACAGTAGTGCAGTGGGATAGTGGCATTGCAACAGAGTGGTGAAATGGGATTGTGGCATTGCAACATGATGGTGCAGTGAGATTGTGACATTGCAACACAGTGGTGAACTGGTATTGTGGCATTGCAACACAGTGGTGAACTAGTATTGTGGCACTGCATCACAGTGGTGAACTAGTATTGTGGCATTGCATCACAGTGGTGAAATGGGATTGTGGCATTGCAACACAGAGATGAACTGGTATTGTGGCATTGCAACACAGTGGTGAACTAGTATTGTGGCATTGCATCACAGTGGTGAAATGAGATTGTGGCATTGCAGCACAGTGGTGAAATGGGATTGTGGCATTGCAACAGAATGGTGGAATGGGATTGTGGCGTTGCAACAGAGTGGTGAAATGGGATTGTGGCATTGCAACACAGTAGTGCAGTGGGATAGTGGCATTGCAGCACAGTGGTGAAATGGGATTGTGGCATTGCAACATGATGGTGCAGTGGGAAGATGACATTGCAACTTAGTGGTGCAGTGGGATTGTGACATTGCAACACAGTGGTGCCTTAGGAGTGCACAATAACAGCAGCTACTTTTACTGGCATGTTTGACCCAATCAGTATTTTGTGAGTAATTGATATCTAACTGTAATATGTCCTCTAGATCTTGATGACTAATCACAGAAGTGGCACTTAGGCTAATAAATGGTGCTTCTAGGCAGCAGTTTGTTGATGAGTTCATATAATTAAGTGTAACTAACAGATTGGGAGTCCCCAGTAAACATCCTCACAGTCCACTCATGTTGGTCAGAGACTGGCAGTGGGAATCAGTGATGTGACACCATGCATCAAACCGGTGTCATCAATGTAGTATGCTATGACTTCCAAGACAGGGTGGAAGATGTCGCCTAGCCATTTGCAGGTGACCTCTTCCATCTTCAGCCTCTCATACTCTTTCTCTCTGTGCACGGTGCCACTTTGATACTTTATTCTAGAGCAGTCTGTGCTTTACACATGACCAGTTTTAAAACCAGTTTTAAATAACTTATCTGGTTTCATTGTAATTTTTATTTATTACATATTTATTAATGAGGATATAATATATTTATTATCAAATATGTTTACTGGTATTGTGATGTCACTAGTGGTATTTTGCTGTCACTAGTGGTATTGTGATATCACTAGTGGTATTTTGCTGTCACTAGTGGTATTGTGATATCACTAGTGGTATTTTGCTGTCCTTGGTGGTGTTGTGATGTCACTAGTGGTATTTCGATATCACTAGTGGTATTTTGCTGTCACTAGTGGTATTGTGATATCACTAGTGGTATTTTGCTGTCACTAGTGGTATTGTGATATCACTAGTGGTATTTTGCTGTCACTAGTGGTATTATGATGACACTAGTGGTATTTTGCTGTCACTAGTGGTATTATGATGACACTAGTGGTATTTTGCTGTCACTAGTGGTATTGTGATATCACTAGTGGTATTTTTGCTGTCACTAATGGTATTGTGATGCTACTAGTGGTATTTTGCTGTCACTAATGGTATTGTGATGCTACTAGTGGTATTTTGATGTCACTGGTGGTATTGTGATGTCACTGGTGGTATTTTGATGTCTATTGTGGTATTGTGATTTCAAAGTTCATTACAACATAAAATTTATATCTTCTGGAATAGTAAGCACCAATTATTTAGTAATATTGTGCATAACCAAAGACCATCTACACATACGATGTCTTCAAGTAGAGCTTCTTTCCATGTACTGACAATGATTTAAAACTGCTTCCTCAACTGATTTAGCCTACCGTAACTCCAGTTCATTGGTGTCCAAATATGTAGTGTGTGAATAGTTTATGTAACATCTGCAGCTGATTTAAAAAAAAAATGCCTATTTTGTTTAAAATTTGGAAAGAATTTACTTTAGTCGTTAGATCTGGTAAGGATCAAAATAGTGGATATCCAAAATGGTAAACACTATGTGTCAATGCTGATCATGGGAGTGACTTCCATCCTCTCACCGACCACATGACAAAGTTAAAAAATTTCACCAAGGAAGAAAATCATGATTTTTCAGCATTTCGATTTTACCTCAGTTAATGCTTGAACAAGCATTAACTAATTTAATAGTTTGTCTGACGATTTCACAAAAACTACACATAAAAGTTGCACAAACAAGCTAGCATGTTGCAGTGGATACTAGGTAGGTTTGGTTTTTCGCAAAATTCATTTGAAATGAGACTAGCAAAAAAAAATTATTGATTAAGCACCTTTAACTAAGCCGTGAAAATATTTTGCTGTGATATAATGCAAAGTCCAACCATTAATATAAGTTTCCCCTTTTTGCAAGGGTTTTCTCGGCTGGGGATACTGCTGACAGGTCGCCCACAGGGTCATACACCAGGGATTCTCTCCATTATTATTGTAGATGCAGAACATTAATAGACTGCAAAATTTATTAATTAATAATCATACATTCTTATTTAATGCTGCAACATAAGAAGTTCACAGGATACCATCACATGTCAAATCATACTAAACAGTTGTGGATTCTGTCTCTTGGCTTAATTAACACATAGGACTCTGATGAAGCACGCATAACGTCCAGTTTAACTGACAACAGCTCATTTATCATGAGATGTTGTAAAGGTAGGATTGATGGCACATGTTAGGTAGGAAACAAGTTTAAGAGACTAACTATTTAGCACACAGCATATGAACTAAATATATATGTACATATAAATACATACTCACATATATGGTGTGTATATACTATTTTATTCTCATACATAAATTATTTTCACAGTAACGAGGGTACTGATTTTCTTTACAAAAAGGGTATTATTAATTCAGTAAATGGCAGTAGCCTAGCAGTGTTTGCATCCAGTTATTAGGTACCATTTGGGGTGTCCAGAAAGCACACAACATGAGTATGATTTATTCTTGTAGGGCTCAAAACAGGCATAATTTTGGACAAAACAACTCTCACTGGAAATGTTTTTTTTTATATATGCTAAACACCTAATTGTGAGCATTTATTTTGTATGTAGAATCACTTGTGGGATTGAACTTCAATACAGTATGACAGTTATAGATGTATCTATATACAATTTTGTTCACATGTTCAAGCAAATCAGTAATTTCTTCATCATCTAAAATGTCCACACCAAAATTTCCAGGCTTAGCCTACAAAATATTGCTGGATATCTACTTGCATTTAGCTCATTTTGATATAGAAGTACATGATCTATATACACGCAAAAGTTTATTTTTGTGGGTTGTCTATATACTGCCCAGCAGCGCTTCAAACATGTCATCGTCCAAAACACATTCACTTCTAAATCACGATCTTTCATTGATTCTGGTCAATCTGGCCTTCCTTTCCAGAGATATAGGTCATCAAACTTTTACCGTACCATGACTGCCGCACACCTTCAAGGTGTTTACTCCTCTCTTAGGTGGCATACAGAGGTGCTGTTGGTGTCATTGGAATGCTGTTGGCATCGTTGTAGTGTTGTTGGCATCATAGTAGTGCTGTTGGCGTCATTGTAGTGCTGTTGGTGTCATTGTAGTGTTGTTGTCGTCATTGTAGTGCTGTTGTCGTCATTGTAGTGCTGTTGGCGTCATAGTAGTGCTGTTGGTGTCATTGTAGTGTTGTTGGCGTCATTGTAGTGCTGTTGGTGTCATTGTAGTGTTGTTGTCGTCATTGTAGTGCTGTTGTCGTCATTGTAGTGCTGTTGGCGTCATAGTAGTGCTGTTGGTGTCATTGTAGTGCTGTTGGCGTCATTGTAGTGCTGTTGGGGTCATAGTAGTGTTGTTGGCATCATAGTAGTGCTGTTGGCGTCATCATAGTGCTGTTGGCATCATTGTAGTGCTGTTGACATCATTGTAGTGTTGTTGGCGTCATTGTAGTGCTGTTGATGTCACTGTAGTGTTGTTGGTGTCATTGTAGTGCTGTTGTCGTCATTGTAGTGCTGTTGGTGTCATAGTAGTGCTGTTGTCGTCATTGTAGTCGTGTTGTCGTCATTGTAGTGCTGTTGTCGTCATTGTAGTGTTGTTGGCGTCATTGTAGTGCTGTTGGTGTCATTGTAGTGTTGTTGGTGTCATTGTAGTGCTGTTGTCGTCATTGTAGTGCTGTTGGCGTCATTGTAGTGCTGTTGGTGTCATAGTAGTGTTGTTGGCATCATAGTAGTGCTGTTGGCATCATCATAGTGCTGTTGGCATCATTGTAGTGCTGTTGACGTCATTGTAGTGTTGTTGGCGTCATTGTAGTGCTGTTGGTGTCATTGTAGTGTTGTTGGTGTCATTGTAGTGCTGTTGTCGTCATTGTAGTGCTGTTGGTGTCATTGTAGTGCTGTTGTCGTCATTGTAGTGCTGTTGTCGTCATTGTAGTGCTGTTGTCGTCATTGTAGTGCTGTTGGCGTCATCGTAGTGCTGTTGGCGTCATCGTAGTGCTGTTATCATTGTAGTGCTGTTGGCGTCATCATAGTGCTGTTGTCATCATTGTAGTGCTATTGGTGTCATTGTAATGCTGTTGGAAGTGTTTATCTTTGTAAACAATAAAAACAATAACAAATGTGAAACATACTAAATCTAAAATTTGGTTTGACCTTTGACTTGACCTTGCCAACCTCATGAATGCCTTGAACTTTTTTGAAGCATGCATATTTGATAATAATCATTGACAGTTTGAAGATGCGAAATTGTAATATTTTAGGAGTTATTCCATTCTATATATTCATCCCATGTTATAGTACATAGAGGCAGAGCAGCGTTTGCAACTTGTTTGCTGATTTATGACTGGATCCATTAAAAATTAGTATATTACTTTGGTCTATGATTTCATAAAAAAGAAATAACACATTTGCATAAATGAGCCAGCGTGTTATAGTCAATACTAGGTAGGTTGGGTGTTTGTGTGAAATGAGCCAGCATGTCACAGTGGATACTAGATAGGTTGGGTGTTTGTGTGAAATGAGCCAGCATGTCACAGTGGATACTAGATAGGTTGGGTGTTTGTGTGAAATGAGCCAGCATGTCACAGTGAATACTAGATAGGTTGGGTGTTTGTGTGAAATGAACCAGCATGTCACAGTGGATACTAGATAGGTTGGGTGTTTGTGTGAAATGAGCCAGCATGTCACAGTGGATACTAGATAGGTTGGGTGTTTGTGTGAAATGAGCCAGCTTGTCACAGTGAATACTAGATAGGTTGGGTTTTTGTGTGAAATGAGCCAGCATGTCACAGTGGATACTAGATAGGTTGGGTGTTTGTGTGAAATGAGCCAGCATGTCACAGTGGATACTAGATAGGTTGGGTGTATGTGTGAAATGAGCCAGCATGTCACAGTGGATACTAGATAGGTTGGGTGTTTGTGTGAAATGAGCCAGCATGTCACAGTGAATACTAGATAGGTTGGGTGTTTGTGTGAAATGAACCAGCATGTCACAGTGGATACTAGATATGTTGGGTGTTTGTGTGAAATGAGCCAGCATGTCACAGTGAATACTAGATAGGTTGGGTGTTTGTGTGAAATGAGCCAGCATGTCACAGTGAATACTAGATAGGTTGGGTGTTTGTGTGAAATGAGCCAGCATGTCACAGTGGATACTAGATAGGTTGGGTGTTTGTGTGAAATGAGCCAGCATGTCACAGTGGATACTAGATAGGTTGGGTGTTTGTGTGAAATGAGCCAGCATGTCACAGTGGATACTAGATAGGTTGGGTGTTTGTGTGAAATGAGCCAGCATGTCACAGTGGATACTAGATAGGTTGGGTGTTTGTGTGAAATGAGTCTGTAACGAGATGAGCAATAAATAAGGAGGGACCTTTAAACACATCATTGTTTGTCCTCCCATTGTTTTGTTATTGCCACTGTTGCCAGGGCCCAGGGAACACGCATTCTCTGTGGTTGAGACAGTACACTGAAGGGCAGCAGCTGCGTGTCTGCATCCCTCAGTTGCAGTTGAATCCACAGGAACATACTTTTTTCTAGTTGCCATCAATTACTCTACTACCTAAACAAATTTGAGCCAGTGATCAATTAATAGTCACTTGCTGCCTGCGCCAGTGGTCTAGGCCAGTGGTCCGAACAAAGTCGAACATAATGTTATATATTTTTGTATATGTATTTAATTTTGTAATTTGTTAAGGGTGGCCCTTATGATGGTGACTTTGTCTTGGTCTTAGTGAAAGTCTCCCTGATCATTTGAACAATAACAACTTCTTGGATAAATTTTTTTTATCACAATGGTTTTGATAGGACCTTTTGATATTGAAATAAAATGCCTCATATAGTTTGAAACTTTTGGTTCTTTAGATGTGTAGTAGTAGTTTCAACATAAGGAAGATCATTATTTTGCCATGTTCTTCTGTGCACATAGAATCAGCTTGACCAGATAGCTGAATTTAAATCCCCCCTTCTGATTCCAAGACAACGATATCACAATTAGTTTGTTATATGAATGAGTGTCATGACCTGCCAATCAACAGTCAGCTTACCTCCTAGTAGTAGTTGTCACGGTGACATACTCCCACGTAACACTCCATCACATTGCAGATGATCAACACCTGGTGTGTTTTCATAGTTGTATCATTAGTCAACTGCACAGAATATCACCAAGTATGACAATGTACAATGTGAGGAAGAAGGTATTACTATTCACCTAATGAGCAGCCACTCCATGCTATTCACCTAGTGCACACAACCGCAAATGACACATCACAAATGTGTCAAAAGTATAATGGAACGAGTCTGTTCATGAAAATTTTTCTTTAGATTACGCCTGAGAGGGAAGGTAACCTTTAATTCAGATGTTGCATTTAATACTGTTTTTGGCCTTAGTTACCAACTAAGGAACCAACATCTGAATATCCCTAATTTCTGCAGGCCCTGCTGTATGGATCATAATCTTTGCTATGAGGCATCGTCTTTGCTATGGAGCATGATCTTTGTTATGGGGCATAGTTTTTGCTATGGAGCAGTCTTTGCTATGAGGCATAGTCTTTGCTATGGAGCAGTCTTTGCTATGAGGCATAGTCTTTGCTATGGAACATAATCTTTGTTATGGGGCATAGTCTTTGCTATGGGGCATAGTCTTTGCTATGGAGCAGTCTTTGCTATGAGGCATAGTCTTTGCTATGGAGCATAATCTTTTTTATGGGTCATAGTTTTTGCTATGGAGCATAGTCTTTGCTATGGCGCATGCACTCACGAGTTGGCTAAGTATGACAAATGGCGAGAAGCTGGAAATGTCTGCTACCTGCAGTCCCATCAAAGGGGCTACCCACAGTCCCATCAAAGGGGCTACCCGCAGTCCCGTCAAAGGGCTACCTGCAGTCCCGTCATAGGAGCTACCCGCAGTCCCATTATCTACATTTCTGCTGTGGAATGCCAGTTTTGTTATGAGACTGATAATGTAAAAAATTAAATGTGATAGTGACCAACGAATATTGAAAATTTAAAAAATTATCGAAAAATATCCAAGCTGACTTGTTGATCATTTTGATCATCTAAACCAGAAGTTCTGAGTGCAAGGAGAGGTATACTTACTGCTGTCTTTAATAACATGTCGGCCATTTTTTTCTGTACGTGCATCAGGAAGGCATTTGTTTATATGAGGACAGACAAATTACTACAGCTGACTAACAGTAACAGAGATATCTAGAGTTATTTTAATTAAGACATCTTAGTTATTAATAATGATAATGGACACCACATATCACTACTAATCTTGCTCTTAAACACTAGACTCTCAGTACACAAGTACAACTTGATGAGGTGTTTTCTATGACAATTGCTGGACCAAACTAAAAAAAATTATCAGCATCAATGCCAGCTTCACTCCTGACTTCAAGTAAAAAGAGGATAGCAATTAATACTATGTACCAAATTCAAGGAGCCAGAATTGCTCAGCGCGATTCATACACCTAAATGAGAGCACCAGTGCTACAGGTCTTGCGTCCTCATACTTGTATTCATACACCTAAATGAGAGCACCAGTGCTACAGGTCTTGCGTCCTCATACTTGTATCCATACACCTAAATGAGAGCACCAGTGCTACAGGTCTTGCGTCCTCATACTTGTATTCATACACCTAAATGAGAGCACCAGTGCTACAGGTCTTGCGTCCTCATACTTGTATTCATACACCTAAATGAGAGCACCAGTGCTACAGGTCTTGCGTCCTCATACTTGTATTCATACACCTAAATGAGAGCACCAGTGCTACAGGTCTTGCGTCCTCATACTTGTATTCATACACCTAAATGAGAGCACCAGTGCTACAGGTCTTGCGTCCTCATACTTGTATTCATACACCTAAATGAGAGCACCAGTGCTACAGGTCTTGCGTCCTCATACTTGTATTCATACACCTAAATGAGAGCACCAGTGCTACAGGTCTTGCGTCCTCATACTTGTATTCATACACCTAAATGAGAGCACCAGTGCTACAGGTCTTGCGTCCTCATACTTGTATTCATACACCTAAATGAGAGCACCAGTGCTACAGGTCTTGCGCCTCATACTTGTATTATATGGCTTGGAAATATCTGCCCAATCACCTATTGAAATCCTAGTCACTGGGTCTCCTTTCTGTGGTCCGCTCCTACATCATCTGTAGTAAGTAGTGTTTCTCAGCTTGCACTGCCAAACTGTGGAATGCAATACCACAATACCACAATACCACAATACCACAATCAGTGAAGACAGCAGACACTTGAGTTTTTTTTATTGAAAGCTGTTTAGCTTTTTTATCTAGTTTTCTTGACAGTTTTATTACTAACAACACTGTTGTTGTTGTTATTATTATTATTATATATTTATATAATAGGTACTTCATGTATGGAGGCTCATAACTGTATTGTAAAAAAAATCTTAATGTGCATTTATTTATGGATTTACAGACATTTATAATAAAGTTGATATATTGTTATTATATTATTATTAGTATTTTATTCATTGTTTTTTAATTGCTCGGAACGGTTTTATAATACAGAGCGTAGTATAACATTATGTATGTAGCCAGTAAAGTGAAACCGAGTCCATCAACATAATGAATTTGTCTCCATCTCTAGTTATTAGTTATTTATGAAATGATTAAATCTAAATCCTCGCCAGTTTTGGGATTACTTCCTGCATAATTCCAGACTTTGCTGGTGCAGAATTACTGGGCATTAATTAGTCTTGGTTCACATTAATTAACTGGTTTTATGCTTTGATGTAGACTGAATTTGGATGCAGCTTTCTGATTATAATATAATCATTGCAATTGCAACTAAAACAGTGTGTTTACATGATTTGGTCCAGTTTTTCAAAATTCTATATCTGAGCCAGGAAAAAGCAAGGTATTGTTTAACCTTACTGAAACGTAAAATGACAATGTAATTTTAGAATGAGTAAATACCATTATAAATCAGAATGACTGCATAATACTTTCATTGCCAATGCAATATCAACATGACTGCCATTTCCTGCTAAATTATGTGTTTTAAATCTGGTCATTGTGTAGCAGAAAAAGGTCCCAATATTGTTACAGTTAGTCCTCATATTCTTACAATTGGTCTTCATATTCTTACAATTAGTCTTCATATTCTTACAATTGGTCCTTATATTTTATAGTTGGTCCTTATATTGTTACAATTGGTCTTCATATTCTTACAATTGCTCCTCGTCTTCTCACAGCAAGGAACAGAACAAAATGGCATTCTTTCTTAGATCATACATCTGAAAGTTCAGTAGCTTATAAAATACTCCTCACGTTTAGTAATTGTGAGTGGGTGTGTAGCAGGGGTCTCAACCACCCGTCCTCCACCTTCCACATCCTGTGGGCCAGTCTTCCACTTTCTACCTTTTTTGAGAGTCCACTTCCCACCAATCCCACCTCTCACCTAATTTTGAAGTCAACCTCCCACGAATTGTTAGGTGCAACCTGCCACTTCCTGCCTCACCCCTCCCCCCAGTTGTGCTGGGTGTCCCAAGGCACATGGGCACCACATGGGCCACTGCTTAAAGAGAACTTAAGAGGTCAGTGGGTGCAGCGGACTGTTTCACTCAGATAATGCCCTCATTAAACAAAATCCATCATAAATTTTTATGAGCGTTTTCAAAACGTGCTTCATTAAGATGCTCATAAATCCATCATAAGCAAACGATTGAAATTTCCATCATAAGCTCCACAGTGTGTACAATTTAGCAAAATAAATAGAAAAGTTGTGGAAAAATGGCTGATAACCACATTTAAGTTATTTGCTCAATTGGTGAAAATAAAAATGTAATATTATAAAAGAAGATGCTGTGTCACAGAGGACATTATATTTCTGTGACACACTTGCGAAGTGTGGATAAGTTTTGACATTTTTCATATAACAAAGCTCGCAGAGAGCGCCAGAGACCTCAACTGAAGTAGTGTCGTCGAGAATAGCAATATGAAGGTTAGATCTGTCCATTTTAAGTTAGATACAGCTTAAAATTTGCTCAAAAGTGAATAGCAAATGTTTTGTGAACAACGTTGATAAAATATATGCTGTAAACAAAAGCCAAAGTCAAAATAATACACATATAAATTTCACTGGTTATGGTGGATATGTTTTGCTTATGAGCTGTCTAAGGGCATTTTCACATAAAGGGTACACTTACCAAAATACACTTTCCCTCATTGTATTCAAACAATTCATTGTGTAATATTAATTAAGTGTCATTATCATTATGTGGTTATAATAAGGAACCTAGTAGTACCTACGGGCCACAGTTCACGAAGATACATAAAATATTTATTAAGGAAAATCTGCACAGTATGCTGTTTTTGACACATTTCTTAGTCCCACTTCAGTTTATGTTAGTATTAAAACATTCACTGCAATACTGTGAAGCAAATGATCAAGCAACAAATTGTCCATCAATCAGTGAACCAAGCATGACACATTTGGTGCCAATTGTCCATCAATCAGTGAACCAAGCATGACACATTTGGTGCCAATTGGAGGAGTACAATGTACAGCATAAAGACAATTTGTATTTAATGGTGCATTTTCCTTAAAACAAATTGGAATGTCCTCTCAAAAAATACCCCAGTAAAACTAGTAATAATGAATTCCTACTGATCAAAAATGTAGCTGTAAAATGTATTAGACATCCCAAGTCCAGACCAAGAAGCGCATTTTGTCTAAGTATGTAGGTTTACAAGATGGTGGCATTTTTATAGTGATTCTTCAGTTTACATGTCCTCTTTTGTCTTCAGGATGTTGCTGCCCAAATCTTTTTGTGAAATTTATGTCTCCAGCTGTTCTGTCAGCCACCGTCACCATTCAGAAGACATCTGTGGGGTCCGTCTCCCATTTTAGCCATGACTTGCCTCTGCATCTTTTTCCCTGCCACTATTCCCTCCTGTATTGTCTTTTTCCCTGCCACTATTCCCTCCTGTATTGTCTTTTTCCCTGCCGCTATTCCCTCCTGTATTGTCTTTTTCAATTTATCATATCCCTTAATGTGGCCAAAATATATTAAGTATTTGGTGCTTGACAAAATTGCACAACCAGTTTTGTGGTACATGTGATTGGCTGTTGACATTTTTATAGGTAATTTGTCAATAATAGAGAAAACACATTTTATTGGGAAAACACGTTTTATTTTATTACAATAAAGCACATTTTATTGTAATAAAATTAAAATGCTAGCTTTGCTGTAACTTAATTGCATTGGCTTAGTCCGTAGCTTGCTGTAGTCCACTGTTTGTGAAACTTCAGTTGACCAACATTTCTGCCAGAATCTATAACTGCAAATATAATAAATAGAAGGACACAAGACCATGTATAAATAAATGTCACCATCTTTCAGGTACGTATAAAAGACCCTCAATCTGATTATTTGCTGGTATGTGCAGAAGCATTGATGATAACCACCTCTGGCAAGGCTGCCAAATAAAAACTATCATATAATATTAAATAACATTGATACAGACCTAATGCATGTTGCCATACAATAAGGCTGTCTCACCATGCCATACAATAAGGCTGTCTCACCGTGCCATCAAATGTGTGGTGGATCTAATATGAAAATCTAATAGTATCGGTCATTAATTGCAAATATTTACTTAGACATCTTGCAGTGAGTCGATGAAATAGATGATAGTTTCCTACATCTTATGGAAGCAGTATACCTATACAGCATTCACAACATTGCTTATTTTCCTGAGTAAGACCGATTTGTAGAAACCCAGTACTGTATTAAACTAACTGTTACGAAGCGTATTATTGTCTGTGTAGGATGAAGATAATGGTTTGTTTGTCAGTGTTTATCAGAGATGTTTGCTGCAGTTATCTGTGAACAGCTTTGGAAGCATCTCTTTGACTCTTGTCAATTATTGATGCTGAGATGTGGCTGTAGCTGTCACTCACTCACTACGCCACGTTCATTGGCTGCTGGACACTCAGGTAGGCAGGACCTCGTTGCGCTTCCTTTGGTTGATGCCGGTTCCTGTAATGATGACAACAGTCACACCTGTGATGGCTGCAGCAAATTATTATGATAATTATTAATGTGTAGGCTGGTGACGACACTCACTGACATAAAGGCACAACTCTGAGAGAGCGTCCACTGAGTCTGTGGATGTGTGGGATGCAGCGGTTGGTGTCCATCGTTGTCAGAGTGTTGCATCAGTGGCAGAAGTGATCTGATTCTGGACAGCCTTTATACGGACAATTGGAACTTGACCAGTGGTCATCAGCATGTTTTTTGCCGGCCGTTACATTACTGACGATGCGTGTCTGTGGGAGAAGAATTGACCAGTGTTCTTGGAACTTTACCAGCAGTATGTGATAGCAGCCAGAAACTTGTGGTGTATCTTGCGTCGGTAGTTGTTGACAATGTATACCAGAAGTCAGTCATCAGCGTGGTGCGTCACAGTACTGCTGCAGATTATTGTGACTGTGTTGCTGCTCTGTGATGCTGGACATGCCTACGAGAAGTCAGGCTGTGTACCCACGCCCTCCACTGTCGGACAGTTAAAACACAACTGGCTTAAGAGGTTGGTGGCTCTCACCCCTTTACCAGTGTCAAAGTTCCATTTATGCAGAGGAGATCCGATGTATTCGTCCATCGACAAACTAAGCGTGTCTGGCCGCGTGTTCGACGACAACTGTGAACCACTTCCGAACACAATCATCAAGATTGTTCAGCGGGACTCTCGTGGCCAATACTCTGTCGCCAGTCACTGTCAGGGCTCCATCATGACAGACGCAGGTGGCTTCTATACATTCACAACAATTGTTCCTGGCACCCCGCTGTTGCAACAGTCACCCTCCATCGAATTTGTGTTGTCACGCATGGGTGACTCTGACAGTCTTGTCACCAGCGTGCTTGTTGTCAACCCCCTGCTGAAAAATGCCGCCAGCGTTGACAGAAAGCCACGTCTTGTCATGCAGCCACTATTTGTGGACAGTGACAGTACATTGCACTACTTTGCTGCGTTTGATTTTGTCTTGACAACGGGTGGGGATGGTCAAGACGAGCTGATGTCTTCCTCCAATTCTCGTGGCGCGGACAGGGTCGAGGACTGGCGAATGGCGCAGGGAAACAGCAAGCGTGTGTGGTCGAAACTGAACAAGGGCTGGCTGAAGAGGAAGTGGGGAGACTCGTCAAACTGGCTGCCGAAGAACAACTGGGACAGCAGCACTATCTCCTGGCTGAAGCGAACCCTGCCAGAGTCGAACTGGCAGGCACAGCCGTCGAAGCGTGCATACACGGACTGGATGAAGCATAGCAGTCTGTTCAACTTGTACGGCGACTCCACCACAGACTGGTCAGGGAAGAGAGGCTGGGGGAGCAAGGATATCTCCTGGCTGAAGAAACGAAACTCCCGTGCACTAGATGGTGCTAGTGTGCTGCCGAAACGACTCTGGGGTGACAACGACATGGACTGGGTTAAGCGGAGTGTGAGTAGGTCAGTGGCTGGGACTCACCATGTGGTAAGACGCAGTGTTACAACGACTGAAGGTAATGCGAATATCCACAGTACTACAGTGCAGCCTAGCAGCACAGTTGACACTGGGGCTCAGCTACATGGTTTAGAAAAGAGGGTGAATGTTCCCTCAGGTAGAAATTGGAGTGAGAAATGGTTGAATTGGCTAAAGTCAAACACAAACAAAAAGAACTGGGGAGAGTCTGATATGACTTGGGTTAAGAGGGGCAGTGATAAACGAAATTGGGATAACTTGAACATGGCATGGATTAAGAAAAACTGGGGTGACTCGGGAATGTCTTGGATCAAACGAAGTATGGGAAATAATCACTGGGGTGATGTTGATATGTCTTGGATAAAGAGAAATAATGGCCCAAATAACTGGAAAGATTCGGGCAAGTCCTGGATTAAGAAGGATGCAGATAAAAAGAACTGGAAAAATTCGGGCATGTCCTGGATTAAGAAGGACGCAGACAAAAAGAACTGGAAGGATTCAGGCATGTCCTGGATTAAGAAGGACGCTGACAAAAAGAACTGGAAGGATTCAGGCATGTCCTGGATTAAGAAGGACGCCGACAAAAAGAACTGGAAAGATTCGGGTATGTCCTGGATTAAGAAGGATGCTGACAAAAAGAACTGGAAGAATTCGGGCATGTCCTGGATTAAGAAGGATGCAGACAAAAAGAACTGGAAGGATTCGGGCATGTCCTGGATTAAGAAGGACGTTGACAAAAAGAACTGGAAGGATTCGGGCATGTCCTGGATTAAGAAGGATGCTGACAAAAAGAACTGGAAAGATTCGGGCATGTCCTGGATTAAGAAGGACACTGACAAAAAGAACTGGAAGGATTCGGGCATGTCCTGGATTAAGAAGAACGCAGACAAAAAGAACTGGAAGGATTCGGGCATGTCCTGGATTAAGAAGAACGCAGACAAAAAGAACTGGAAGGATTCAGGCATGTCCTGGATTAAGAAGGACGCCGACAAAAAGAACTGGAAGGATTCGGGCATGTCCTGGATTAAGAAGGACGCAGACAAAAAGAACTGGAAGGATTCGGGCATGTCCTGGATTAAGAAGGACGCCGACAAAAAGAACTGGAAGGATTCAGGCATGTCCTGGATTAAGAAGGACGCCGACAAAAAGAACTGGAAGGATTCGGGCATGTCCTGGATTAAGAAGGACGCCGACAAAAAGAACTGGAAGGATTCGGGCATGTCCTGGATTAAGAAGGACGCCGACAAAAAGAATTGGAAGGATTCGGGCATGTCCTGGATTAATAAGGACGCCGACAAAAAGAACTGGAAGGATTCAGGCATGTCTTGGATTAAGAAGGACACCGACAAAAAGAACTGGAAGGATTCAGGCATGTCCTGGATTAAGAAGGACGCCGATAAAAAGAATTGGAAGGATTCGGGCATGTCCTGGATTAAGAAGGACGCCAACAAAAAGAACTGGAAGGATTCAGGCATGTCTTGGATTAAGAAGGACGCCGACAAAAAGAACTGGAAGGATTCGGGCATGTCCTGGATTAAGAAGGATGCCGATAAAAAGAATTGGAAGGATTCGGGCATGTCCTGGATTAAGAAGGACGCCGACAAAAAGAACTGGAAGGATTCAGGCATGTCCTGGATTAAGAAGGACACCGACAAAAAGAACTGGAAGGATTCAGGCATGTCCTGGATTAAGAAGGACGCCGACAAAAAGAACTGGAAGGATTCGGGCATGTCCTGGATTAAGAAGGACGCTGACAAAAAGAACTGGAAAGATTCGGGTATGTCCTGGATTAAGAAGGATGCTGACAAAAAGAACTGGAAGGATTCGGGCATGTCCTGGATTAAGAAGGATGCAGACAAAAAGAACTGGAAGGATTCAGGCATGTCCTGGATTAAGAAGGACACAGACAAAAAGAACTGGAAGGATTCGGGCATGTCTTGGATTAAGAAGAACAGTCAGCCCATCTTAAAAGAATCCCTCATTAATGGTCATCTGGACAGTAGTAGTAGTAGTAGTAGTGAGACAAATATAGTTGGGTCTGATGGGGTAAAGAGTCAGATGGAGGGTTCAATACATGCATCTTCAGGGCAGTCATTAGTTGGCAGATGAAAGAAGAGAGGAGGGCAGTGCATCCCATGATGTACAACCGTGAGGTGACCTGATGGATTTATTTTAAATGTTAACAATACAGGAAATTGTTAATTGACAGTCGGTGCTGCAAATTGAAGCTGTCCAGTGTTTTCTCTGCTTGCTTCATATCAGACATGTGACTGTCTTATCAATGGTCATAACAGTGGGAGAGTGACAGCTATGTTTGTGTAAAGCTGGGTTTACATGAGGCAATATTGTCATGTGCAACAAGCCGATGCAATAGTATGTGACTAGATTGCAGATTAATTGTACTGTGTAAAGTGTACATCACCGCATCGCATGAAATAGAACTGATGCTGCTGTTTTGAAGCGATGACTATTTATCTAATGAAGTAGCCTTTGCCTGATTACTGTGACAATATCACCTTGTGTAAATCTGGCTTAAGGGTCCTTTCTTGCCTTCTCAATGAAACTTGCTCATTTTTAATCATGTTGCCGTGAAGTTAATTTTATTTTCAACATGACACCTTTAGCCGACATTGAACTGATGTATATTGATGCGTTTGGTCTTATGAGCTAATGCAAGCGATGAGTGGATTTGCTGACTTGTTTGAAATGACCAGTCGCTGCTGTATCAATGAGAAATAAAATCTGACAACCATGGAAAACTGCACGCCAAGCTGTCCTGGTTGTTATTGGGTTTTCACCCAGCTGCATGTCTGTTGCACACATTGACTGTGCTGTAAATGCAGAATTGCAGGGTCGTCCAGCTTCAAACGTTTAGAGGTACACAGTCTGTTTTTATCATAAAATCATGTTATGTAGTATGAGTCATGTTACATAGTATGAGTCATGTTACGTAGTATGAGTCATGTTACATAGTATGCACACTAGTCTGACATCTTGACCTAAAGTCCTAATGTGTTTTAATAAACCACAATAAAAAATATATAATTTGACCATTATCTGTTTCTGAATATCAACCTTGCTGTTCCGTAAATTCGTGTACAGCTGTTAACAAGTTCCAATACCTGCGGAAAAAATTTATCGGATCATGCGTAAACTTATGCTATGTATATATGTGTAAACGAGTAAATATGATATTTGGACTGAAACATTCAAATTAAAATAGTTATGGTCTAATAAAAAACTGGTGGTTCATTAAAAGACATTTGGGCAGTGAAGATGTTGCAACAGATTATACTTTATACCTCCGGGGTTTTAATACATGAATGTACAATAGAAACGATTGGACTTTGTACTCTTAAAAATGTTTCAGCATGAAACATAACTTTATGTTATTTACATAAATTATCACAAAGAACACAATTTTGCAGGTTTTGCAGATACATTTTATGTCCAACAAAGAACATAAATTTGCAGTATTTACTGAGACATGCCTCTACTTCTTTCTGTGCTGCCTGCCTGTGTGATTGTATTGCAACCAGAGATTGGTCAAGTACATGGGCAATGTACTTAAGTCCAAGTACAGATACTTTAAATTTTGCTAAGTCCAAGTACTTGTCTAAAAAATATAGGCAAGTACACATACTTTGTGAAAAATGTAAGTGCAAGTACAAAGTACAAAAGTACAAAATTTTAGTCAAGTGCAATTTTAGTCAAGTACATCCAACGCTACAATTATGTTTCATAACGGTGAAGATCAAAGCGATGAAAACACAAAAGCAGCAGTATTATGCATATGTTTGTATGTCTGCAGTGCCGGGTATTTATCATCAACATATCTGAGCAGATCGCAATTGACTACCGATTATCCTAAGCCAAGTTAATTATGTCTACCACAATACAGGTGAATTGGTGGCTTCGGATCATCTGAAGCCACTATAACTGATCAAGAGATCAGTTAGTTTATCCTGTGTAATTGACTCATGGCTTCAAATAATCCTAAGTCATAGATAATGTATGATTGATTGAAGGGTTCAATGGCTAAATATCAGCTGATATGCCTGTAAGTGCTTATGCTGCTCCTCCCCTTTCAGACCTGGGCCGAGTACATTTTCATGAGAACGAGTATGAGTACATTGCTAAAAGCTGAGTACATGTACAAGTACATTGCTAAAAGCTGCGTACGAGTACATTGCTAAAAGCTGAGTACAAGTACATTGCTAAAAGCTGAGTACAAGTACGAGTACATTGCTAAAACTTTAGTACAAATACATTGCTAAAAGCTGAGTACATGTACAAGTACATTACTGAGTATGAGTACATTGCTAAAAGCTGGGTACGAGTACATTGCTAAAAGCTTAGTACAAGTACATTGGTAAAAGCTGAGTACGAGTACATTGCTAAAAGCTGAGTACGAGTGCATTGCTAAATGCTGAGTATGAGTACGAGTACATAGCTAAAAGCTGAGTACGAGTACATTGCTAAAAGCCGAGTACGAGTACATTGCTAAAAGCTGAGTACGAGTATGAGTACATTGCTAAAAGCTGAGTACAAGTTTGAGTACATTGCTAAAAGCTGAGTACGAGGAGATTCTCAAGAGCACGAGTATGAGTACATATTTTATAAATAGTAAATGATATATTTTAAACGAAAAATGTTTAATTAATCAAATTTATATATAATACCCATTAAACCAATATCTCTGTAGTAGTCTAACAGTGACTAAACATTGAAGACCATACCCTCCAAAAATATTTACATTATTTGAAGGGGTAGAGGTGAGAAGATCTGTCCAAATTGCAACAAAGGGGATGTGTGGCAATTTGAATGAAGTTTGTCCTTGGTTCAAGGAAAATTGTATAAGTTTATTTTGACCGTAATGCATGGTTTTTCTACAAACTGCATTGAAAATATGGAAGTACTTTATGTTATAAAACTTGAGCGGATTGAATGATACATCTGCTCTTTAGCAATAATATTGCAGTTTACACGCGAGTTCACAGTCTTATGGCTTGCTAGTCACATCGCCAGCAAATGATTGCAAATTAAGTTGACACTAACTTAGTACATTTATGTGTGGAAAGGAAATGGATATCCGTAGCACAGAACTCACCAATGTAGCAGCATGCTTTAGCTGCATGGCTGTATGTTATGGCTGTCTCATTGAAGAGTCCTAGATGACAGTATTTAGAATGTAATGACACTGCTGTGTGACTTGTTGCATGCCACTGCTGAGATAATGACAGTGATGTCAGATGTTTCCCTTTGAGGAATGTTTGCACTGGCAGCAAGCTTTAATCATGGCAGCAAGCTTTATTCATGGCAGCAAGCTTTAATCATGGCAGCAAGCTTTAACCACACTTGTAGTGGTACAAAGCTTTAACCACACTTGTAGTGGTACAAAGCACTTAATTGTGTGTGCGTGAGTGCGTGCGTGTGTGCGTGCATAGTCAATCTCCTACCTGTTCAACGGTATAGTAGGTTCCCACTCACTCATGCATGCACGCCCACACGCATGCATGCACACACACACACACACACACGCACACATGCATGCACACACACACACGCATGCACACACATTGTTAATTGTGCAGTGTGTTTTTACTATCCCACTAAAAACATCCAATTACATTTAGCATCTAGTTGGTTTTAAATGCAGAGTTGGTGCAAACACTTCAGGCCCTGGCTAAATAGTTTAAGACTTATTTCAGATGCATTTGGTGACATGATAAAACTAAACTCTTGCATTCACCTTCGCTTGTCAGTTCTTGTTAGTTTGTGTCATTTATTACTCTTGTGTTGTCAACATGCTAGCTAGGCATGGCTTCAGGTCATTATGTCACCCCACCCCCAACATTTTCCACAAGTGCAAATTTGTTATAGCAGTTCGGACTGTTCCTAAAATTACAGATTGTTCTTGTAGTTTTCATGAAAGTGTTAAATGGGTTTGCAGTTGTGTAAGAGCGAAACACTTGCAATGTCAACCCATGAAACTCCAGAATTTTATAACATCAAGCCATGTTAGGTGATTCTGAGTTCTCTTTATGATATTATCGAGTGCCACACAAGAAAAGAGCAAGACTTTTCAAGGAAATATGATTTATCATAATGTCATTGTAGGTTGAACCCACGCAGGTTACTTCCCGCTATACAATGCATGCCAAGAATACCTACAGATATGATTACCAAACTGATGGGGGGTTTTCTTAGCAATAAGACACAAATGCATTTTAGCACCCACGTTTGTGATAATATACTTAGTAGTTAAGCTGTATTTTTGTCAGGGATTACTTTGCTAGAGTAGAAGTTTGTAGTGCATTTGATGTTCTTATAATTTTGCTGGCTGGTAGCAAAAAATTGTATTTGTGTTGTTGACATCACAAAAATGTGCAATCTGCCGCGATAAAGCCTATGACATTCTTTTCAGGCCCTCAAGACTAAATGCAATGTATGCAAATAGAATAGAAAGAATGTTTTTCATTTTCAGAAGAGATACACGGATATACTCAGTAACTCTTATTCACCAAGTCATTCAATGTTTCAATTTGGTTGTTGGAAAAGTGTGCCATTTTATCTGCTGTGTTTCAGTGATCAGTTTTGTCATGGAAAACTTGTATGTGATTGTTTAGGCTTGAAAACAAACATTGATAAGTCTTTTAACTAATGTGAAACATAAAATAAGAAGTGTATCACTTAGCAGATTGTTAGTGCTGAGAATCATGTGGTCTGTAAGATGTGGTCTGTGTCATGTGGTGATCTGTAATAGATGGTTTGTGTTCAATCTTGTTGAGATCTGTTGAGAAATGTGATGATCTGTAACATAATATTTTTACGGTCTGTGTTGAGTCTTGTGGCGGTCAGCTGTTTGTATTTTCAAATTGTTTATTTGCAGTAAATTCCAGGCTAAATCTGGACATGTATTGGGTATCAATTTACATGTCAACTGATTCACTATTTTAGTAACATTTTATAATTATGTTATAAATTACCAGGTGACACCAATCTTCACTGGTGTAATGAAGACATTTAATTTTTTTGTAAAGTGAAACATACTGATTCAAATCCTTACTGCCTGCCTTGACTCCCCTTCCATCCTTCTGCTTCCCTCCCCATCGCCTCCCCTAAAGTCCTCCCTCTACCAGCCCTTCTCTCCCTTTTTTATTTGGATCTGGTTTTAAGATAAATCATGGTTCATTGTGGATGAGTGGAGAGGCCTACAGACCAGGGTTGAAAAAAATCATGATTTAAAAAAAAAAATCGGATTTGTTTTAATTTAAATCTGATTTTTTTTATTTATTTGATTTTTTAAAATCTGGTATACACAAATATTTGACTATCAGGCTATCTGGTGTCAATGCAGCTACACAAGTGTGAGCATGCTTTTGTATTAAAAAACACACAAAACTTTGTTGATCTCGATGCTTGAAAACAATTATTGTGCTAAATTCATATAAATCAGCGATTAAAAAAACCGGAAGTAAAAAAAAAAATTTTTTAATCATAAATCAATGATTTTTTTGGAGCAATTTAAATCATGATTTAAATCAATGATTTAAATCAAATGATTTAAATCAAACAACCCTGCTACAGACACTACACACATGGAACATTCCAATGACAGCATTCATCATTCACATAAAAAAAGATAGCAAATTAACTTGTTTTGATGAAAATATCATTTATTCATGAAAAACACCTGTAAGGGAATATCATATTATGATGTTTTAATGATTACACAATATTATTAACAAGTTTGGAAAAAACAAATATTTTAGCATCCCCACACGTTTCTACAATACTATTATATTTGCTGTTAGCTCATTGTATTTTTATTTTGTATCAACTTCTACATTAGACAAACAGAAACAAACTATATAGTTTGCATAGCAAGCATTCTCTGTAATCTACAGTGCTTATATCTGCGACTGCTTTTTGGCTAAGGTGGCTACGGACACCACATAACATAATATCGTTAATAACAGTCTTCATATTTCAGAAGAAAACATGAAACAAACTATTGCTTTGTGTGAAATTATAATCTGTTTATTAAGTAAAATTTATCAGTCAGTGTATATTTCAGAATTAAAATATCTCAATATTCCTACAAAAAGTTAAACCTATATTTGCACATGGTTGCAATTTTTTATAAGCACAATTCTGTTGATTATAGAAACACAAATAAATTATAGTGTTTGTGTAGTAAGTATTTTCCAATGCCTTATATATAAAAGATCACTTTGGCTGAAGGGGACTACGGACACTACAGAATAAAATAGTAGAACGTTAAACAATTAAATGTGTGGTACAGGTCATCTCTTCTTACATGTCAATTTATTGACAATACTGCCCCATGTTCCTCTACTTGAAATGTGCCACTTTCATAAAACAGCTAACACAGTCAATATCTTGTGAAAACCTCTTGCATGGTACTTCTCTTGCTACTGCAGTGGAGATGAACCAATCCTCTACCTTCTGGATGACAGTTGATGGTAGCCTGTCCTTGTGAACCTTCCTACTTTTTGGGTATCCACCAGTTTTCCCGTATGACCCGACATCGTACATGGAGAAGCTTCCTCAGCTGTCCACCTAGTTTGTATTTGCGGCTAATTCCTTCCATGGCTGCTTGATATATGGACTCATGCACTATCTTATTGCTCCTGTTCATACCGCCATCAGTCTTGGTCTCTGTCAATGTTGTTCCGATGGATGCCAGTATTTTCTCAGACATCCTCAGCTTGTTTCTTGCAGAAGTTGGCATGATGGAGCCACTTTTTTCCAGTAAAGCTTTGGTGTGTGGTGATTCCATCAGTTTCTGTACAATCGTAGCTTTCTCTACTGGTGTTGACAGCATGCAGGTCTTCACCTTCTTTAATGAACGAAACTCGCTCCATCGAGATGAGAAGGGTTTCGCTGTTTTTTTACTATCATCATCGTTATCAGCCTTCATGTTCACACACAGCCGCCAACACTTGGTCTTCTTTACCGCAACTTTCTTCTTAGCCTTCAATTTCTTTGGAATTATGGGTGTTTTCTTTGTGCTCATTTCTCAGGCAGTGTCTTTTGTTCCTTTTCCTGCTTCTTTAGTCTCTTTTTTGTTCTGTAATGGTGCATTTCAAACTTCTTTCTCTCTCTTGGTATTCTTCAAGTTGGCACTTGTTTTGGACCAAGCTCAGTCTCTTGTTAGATCTTTCCCTCTTGTTCCTTTCCCTGTCTTTCCCTCTTGTTCCTTTCCCTGTCTTTCCCTCTTGTTCCTTTCCCTGTCTTTCCCTCTTGTTCCTTTCCCTGTCTTTCCCTCTTGTTCCTTTCCCTGTCTTTCCCTCTTGTTCCTTTCCCTGTCTTTCCCTCTTGTTCCTTTCCCTGTCTTTCTCTTTAGCCTTAACAATAAATATGCAATTCCCAATCTTGAATGTAAAAAATTAGATCTGAGGTATAAAATAACTCACTTTAAGTTTAATGGCATAAGTTTTGGTGTTCAGGCAGGACTTATTTCTTGATTGATGTGATGCGATTGAATTTTGGATCAGCAGATTCAAAAGCAGAAACGAAATGGAGCAAAGACGCAGGAAGTGATGTCATTACATTGCAAGTAGCCTTTAGAAGGCAGCACTGATTTGTAGTCCAACTATTTGACAAAATGTGGCAGCCCTCTCAACTTAGCACTGATGAGAACTGTATTATCGATGTACATAAAATGTGTACACCTATAGCCAAGATAAACCATAAACTATGATGAATAAAATAAAGTAAAAGTACTTATGCATACTTAGGACATCAAACAAAATATTTAAAAGCTACATATTCATTAAATGAGAAGAAGGTCATCTAAGCCCCAGTTTGAGCTTTTTCAACAACGAACATGTAGTCAGTTACATAATTATTAGGTTCCCTGTAACAGTAACATATTCAGCACACAGACAGGGTTACACAGTAATAGAAAATGCTAATAACTGTGATGGGCACATGTTTGTAACATTACATTAGATAGAAGTTTATTGGTGTCTACGGACACTACAAAAGGTTTACGGACACTACGAAAGGTCTACGGACACTACATATACATAATTGCCATTCACAAGCTTCCATGTTAACAAATGTTTTTTAGTTTCTGGGGTTGGACATAGTGTCCCCCAGTACATGCATTCATATTATCCTTAATGATACACACCACCCACTCGATGGTACAGCAGGGGGTCTACGGACACTCCACGTGTTTTGGGGTTCAGATGTGACAATGAACATGTGCGAGCAAATGGTAAAATCTTGAATGTTTGATGCATTCAGTACCTCATAATCTTGAGCAACATCACTGCTGAGTGGAAAATACCATTTGTAAATGATTTGTTTAGGAAAATTTTCATCAGATGGGTACTTTTGATACAGAGTTACAAAAAATATGCAATTGTCTAATGCAAGGGTCATCTTAGTGTTCATTCTGTATGTTTGAAATGATTCATGCAATACTCATTCTGGAAACATTCAGATTAAATTGATAACATTCTGAAAAGGGAAGAACATGATGGATAGAACTATTAGAAGCATTTTGCATTCTTATTGAACAAACCATTCGTTGAAATAATATAAAACTGCAAGTGCAATACGACATTTGCAGTTTACACCAGTTTTCACACATAAAATAGGCAATAACTTGATAACTGGACAACCACTTGATGGACTGGCAATAACTTGATAACTGGACAACCACTTGATGGACTGGCAATAACTTGATAACTGGACAACCACTTGATGGACTGGCAATAACTTGATAACTGGACAACCACTTGATGGACTGGCAATAACTTGATAACTGGACAACCACTTGATGGACTGGCAATAACTTGATAACTGGACAACCACTTGATGGACTGGCAATAACTTGATAACTGGACAACCACTTGATGGACTGGCAATAACTTGATGACTGGACAACCACTTGATGGACTGGCAATAACTTGATAACTGGACAACCACTTGATGGACTGTTATCATTTTTATCAGGGTTCTGAAGTCTATCAGAATCACACACACTGGACCACAGAACATTATGGTCTCACAAGTAAAAACATACTTTTTTCACATTTAAATGATGCAATATCAAATGGTACACCTGATTGTGCTCCTGCCGATTGTGTCTGTACCAGATTAGTATTGATTAAGTGGGATAAAATTCAGAAGTGCGTGCGTGCGTGCGTGCGTGCGTGCGTGTGCGTGACCAGATACTACCTACGTATTTGTACAAGGCGCTTTGCTGGCAGGGTTAGTTGTGGGTAATAAAGACAGTAGCAATATGATCTGGCACTTACCATCTCCACTGTGGTCAGTGGAGATGAGTCTGCTGAGAGTTGGAAGCTCTTGTCTAATGGACATTCTGCAGCCTGCTACTGTTGTACTCCCACCACAATCTCAGCCAATACCCTCAATTATCCTTCGTTTCTGGTTCAGTGAGATGTTTCCAGGATATGACGATGTACAATGTAGAACGCTAAAGAGAGTTGCGCTACTACTACCAGCCAAGACAACAGCAGCCCCTGGGGATAGTGGAGGCAATGTCCAGGTGTCCATTGTATTTCCGTTTTTACTTTAACCAGGATGTATAAATGAAGGTCTGGCAAATAGAGCAAGGTCATGGGGACTATTGTTATACAGTGGACTTAACAGAATCACAGATAATAGGATTAGCTGCTTAATAGAATCAAATCTATTGGCTGGCACGGAATCATTTCCTAGTCCTGTTGTATTAAAATGCACCGCTTTAAGAGAATCAGCTGCTTATCAGAATAAAATTGCTCTGGCCCAAAGTGATTCTGACAGGCAGAGTCCACTGTACGGGTGTCAGTTGTACATGTCAGAGGAGCGCCTCTCAATCAACAACAAAATAGTCAAGTTTCTTGAGAATGAGAGGTGACCACTGTGTCAGTTTGGTATAGTGATTGTCTGTTTAACACCCCTCGGATTGGTAGTGCTTTTTGATGATTGCAAGCAGCATTTCTTAAACAATTTCTCACTCCCAGTATGGCCACCGAGGTTTGCACATGGAGAAATTCTGGTCCATTATCTTGTTTATAACTTTGATTTAACAAAGAGCATAAGACAGCAATATAATACAACATGAAATAAAATACCACGTTTGATCTTGCAAGTAAACCTAGTAGATCATCTCTAGGTAACCCATATCGACCAGCGATGATGCGTAATTGATGAACTGTTTATTGGAATAAGCCCACTCATCCATCACATCAATAATGAGTGCACAGCTCCATAGGTATTGCACTGGTGATATCAGCCTCAGCCTCTTTCACACCAACAATGCACAGAGCCACTGATTGTGACACCGACTGTCAACTTGCTGCTTTGATGCATCTCTTACTGTTACATGCACTTTTTCATGGTTTGTTGTGTCGGTTTTTCTGCGGGTTATCTTCTGGCCAGTATGTCAGGTATGCGTGAACGTGTGCCTGCTTGTTTTCTGTGAATCCATACATTTAGCAAGATTTAACAAAATTGTCATCCAAGGCAAAGGCCCAGATGACAATTGGCTTATCAAGAGTCCAAACCTTTTTCATCTATGTATAAACTGCCCTGCTGAGATATGTGTCATCCTTGTTTTTTTAATATTCATACTGCTAGCAGTTACAAAAATATTCATGCAGCTAGCAGTTACACAATCTATAGATAATTGGTTCCTTTCATTTTTTTTCTAATTCACTGCTCTGTAATTCTTACTTCTCTAACCTCTGTTAGAACAAGTGCTTCCTGATATCCAATCTACTCCAGGTCCTCTAGTTCTACTATGTTTCTTGAGGAAGACAAAAATATTTCTATCAATATTTTCATACCCATTCAATATCTTAAAAACTTTATCTCCTCGTAACCTCTTCGTCTCTGGAGTTGTTAAAAACCACATTCTTTTAAACATTCTTCATAACTAAATGTCTCTCAGTTCTAGAATAATTTTAATTGTTCTCTGTATTTGTTTAAGCATATCTATATCCTTCTTACGATATGTATACAGTATTCTAAATAAGGCCTAACTATTGCTTTGTGCAGAGGTATAATTAGCTTTTTTCTTGTATGTTATATTTATCCTAATCAACCCAAGAATGTTATTACCCTTTGAAGATGCAATACCACACTGCTCTGAACACTTTTATATCAGCACTTATTGTTACTCCTAAGTTTTTTTCTTTTTACGGCAGTACCTTGACCAGTATCTCCCATTTTATTGTTTACGTCCAAGTTCCTGTGTCCTGTATGTAGGCATTTACATTTTTGTATACTGAAATTCAGGGATCTGGCGATACCATCAAAAGTTCAGGGATCTGGTGATACCATCAAAAGTTCCGGGGCCTGGTGATACCATCAAAAGTTCCGGGGCCTGGTGATACCATCAAAAGTTCCGGGGCCTGGTGATACCATCAAAAGTTCCGGGGCCTGGTGATACCATCAAAAGTTCCGGGGCCTGGTGATACCATCAAAAGTTCCGGGGCCTGGTGATACCATCAAAAGTTCCGGGGCCTGGTGATACCATCAAAAGTTCCGGGGTCTGGTGATACCATCAAAAGAAAAGTGGTCCAAAACATAAGCTAAGCAACATTGCACTAAAAAGCGTGATAAAAACAAGGAGGGATCAATAAAAATATATACAACAAAAGAAGGGGGAAAAATGTAAGTGCCTACGTACAGGATGTGAGAACTTGGATGTAAACTATAAAATGAGAGATACTGTTCTAGTTACTGCCGTAAAAGAAGTGGACTTAGGAGTAAGTAAGTTTCCCAAAATTGAATAACATGAACATCTGCCATTTTTCAGACCATTTAACTAATTTGTCTAGATCGCTTTGTAAATGTTGTTTATCACCATCATTGTTAACCTTTCTAATCACTTTTGTGTCATCCACAAATTTCAGTACGTTGCTTGTTATATTATCGTCCAAGTCATTGATAATAAAGGCCCTAATACTGATTCTTGTGGTAACCCACTAAAAATTGATTTCCAGTTTGAAACCTCCCCATCTGCTTACTACAACACGCTGTCTTCTGTCAGTCAGCCATTTTTCTGTCCAGTTGATTATGCCATCCCCGATACCATGGGCTTTTAATTTATGTTGTAATCTTTGATGTGGCACTTTGTCGAAAGCTTTCTGAAATTCTAAGTAGATATTATGTACTGGTGATCCCTCATCTATACACTTAGTGATTTCTTCCAAAAAATAACATATTTGTTAAGCATAACCTTGCTTTTAGGAATCCATTTTGATATGGATTTAATAATTTATGCCTAACAAGGAAGTCCACCATATGGTCTTTAATTGACCTTTTTAATAATTTATTTACAAATCACTGATGTTAAATTCACTGGTCTGTAATTCTTATTTCTGTAACCTATTTATATAATGGTATGATGTTTGCTTCTTTCCATTCAATAAGAACCACTCCCTGTTTTAATGATAAGTTGAATACTTGCAAGTGGTATACTAATTTGTTCTACTGTTTCCATTAGTAGTTTTGGCGGAATTCTCCTACTCCCGGTGATTTATTATCCTTCATTGCCTTCATTTTTTTAACTACCATTTCTGGAGTTACAATTAACTGCCCTAAAAGTCCGATTTCGCCTCCTGAAATTTAGCATCTAGAACTCATTATGAACTAATATCGTCTATGGTAAACACTGAACTGAAGTATCCATTTAGGTCTTCCGCCATTAAAAAACCTTGTGATATTATATTTCCAGCACTGTCTTCTAGAGGTCCGACCTTGTCTCATACGTTTTGTTTACTCCTGACATATGCATAAAAACTCTTGCTGTCATTTTTATATTACATTCTAATTTTTGCTCATAGCTTCTTTTAGATTGTCTAATTTCAGTCGTAGCTGCATTAAGTGCCTCTTTGTAATTTGTGTAGTCTTCATCCTTTCTGGTACGCCTTTAAACCTTCCACATAGTTTGTTTGTATGCTATTTTTCAAATAGCTTCTTTTGACAAATGTTTGTTTCTAGATCGTTTCTTTCTTTTTCCATGGGAACAAATTGATCAATGATACTCTCAATTTCATATTTTAGAATGTTCCAACATTCAATTGCTGTCTTTTTCCTCAGCATGTTATTCCAAATTAGCTTTGTTAAGTATTTACTCATATTTTATATTTAACTTTTGTTGAAGTTACTCCTGTATTTTTTTATTTTTACTTTCTGCTTTCACTTTGATGTCAAAAGGTATTTGATAAAATGATCACTGTTACCCAATGGCTCATGTATTTTGACATTGTCCACTAATTAATTTTGTGAAGACAAAACTATATCATTGTCTACCCTGGTTGGTTCTAGCATGTTTTGAGTAAGGAAGTTATCCTGTATCAAAAATAGGAACTGTTGGTCCTCACCCCCTGTACTCTCTAGGGATTTCCATTGTATGTATCTGTGGTTAAAATATCCCATTATGATACATTCTCCCTTTACTCACTTCCTTTATAGCGTTTTGTATTTCTGTGTTATCCTCTTCGTTTATGCTTAGACTTTGGTAAACTAATCCAATTGTTAGTGTTGAATGTCCTGTAACTGTAGCTGTAACTGTAACTGTAGCTGTAGCTGTAACTGTAACTGTAACTGTAGCTGTAACTGTAACTGTAGCTGTAACTGTAGCTGTAGCTGTAACTGTAGCTGTAACTGTAGCTGTAACTGTAACTGTAACTGTAACTGTAGCTGTAGCTGTAACTGTAACTGTAACTGTAACTGTAGCTGTAGCTGTAACTGTAGCTGCACCAAACAACTTCATCACAATCTGCTTCTCTCTCTAATTTTATTTCATCAGCCTGAATAGATTCTTTAATATATAAAATAACTCCCCCTCCCCTTTTTCTTATTCAATCTCTCCTAAAGATTGCGTATCCTGTCAGTCCAAATTCATACTTGGTTATGCTGTGAGTATTAAATAAATAAATTGAAAAAGATACATCTTGTGAAAATATGCATGTTTAACAAATACCATTTTACCTAACATGATGATGATAAATTATGTTGTTTGATATGCATTGCATAAAAGCACAAATTATATGGAATCAACTTCAATGGATGTGCCATCTGAAATGAATGTAATTTACCATAGCACCAAAACAACTGCTATATGGCGAAATAGCTGATGGAAAATGTACTGTAAGACAGCCTTGTAAGGACTACAAAGACCTGATAAAACCATATTTCAATAGATGTGACATAGCCAATTTTGTGGGAATATTTATCCGAAAAACCAGACAAGATGGAGATCAGTTTGCAAAGATGAATAAACCCATGTACACATTTAAACTGAGAACAGGCACCTCTGAAAGGAATGCGAATGTCTTTGAATCACCGAGCCCGATACTTCAACAATAATTCCAGCTTTTGTATGTGCTATCTGTGATCGACCTTTTGCCTCACAAATTAAGCTGTTCAGACACCATCGCTCTCATCAACTCAACTCTCAACATCTTTTGTCATCTACATCAATATCATGACGTAGATCATCATACTTGACCTTGAGAGATATGTAAGGAAGGAAGGCATATGAAGGACATACAGTAGAGTAAGATTGGCTGACTGTCACATAAAACAAATGGAATGAATATAAAGCAAGCACTTTATATGCTTGGTTCGCTTACTGGCAAACCATCCTGGGAGCAGTCTTGACTGTTTGTCAACCTCGTTGAGGCTTTTTGCCAAGCAGATTCTTGAACTAGTTACAATTGGCTGCCATGAAGAGAGTACAGGTGTCTTAACAGCTACAGCCAACCTAATGCTGTGTCCTCCATGGTTTGTCACTAATGGTTGCTGTCAGCTAGGTCCTGCTGTGTATTAGAAGGCCCCCTCCTGGGGATAGGGCTGAGTGAATCAGCTGGTGGTGTGGCAGGTGCTGAGCCATACAACATTTCTTCACAGCCTCCACACTTGATTAGGCAAATTGGGCTATGAGAAGTTGGTTGCAAACATGCTGTTGCTTGGAAGCTGGTGGGGAGTATGCAGGACATGACTACAGGAATGCTGGGTAGACCCAGTTTAGCAGTAGACCCATAGAGTAAGCAGAAGTGAGTGGGATGGTGGTCCACTAATGGATTTTCCTTATTGTCTGTATGTTTACAGACCAAATTAATTGGTATAGTTGTGCAAATATGTATTCACCCACACAACTTAATGTTCCTGGAATCAGTAGACCCCTGTGGTTTCCACAGCAGTTGTTGTTATAAAATATATCAGTAAGCAGTTTATTCTTAGAGAAATATGTTACACTACATTAAAATGTTCTGCTTTAAAAAAAGTTGCTGTTTATTATAATACACTCTGATGCAGTTATCTTGAAAGAGTCTGAGAAGCTACCTTTGCTTGTACATTTAGCAGCTATACTATGGCAGGTACAGCTCTATACAGCTATACTATGGCAGGTACAGATACATCGGGAGTATTATTCTTCCACTCACTGGTTATGTATTATTCTTCAATTCACTGGTTATGTGTTATTTTTCAACTCACTTGTTATGTATTATTCTTCCACTCACCGGTTATGTATTATTCTTCAACTCACTGGTTATGTGTTATTCTTCAATTCACTGGTTATACATTATTCTTCCACTCACCGGTTATGTATTATTCTCCAACTCACTGGTTATGTATTATTCTTCAACTCACTGGTTATGTGTTAGTCTTCAACTCACTGGTTATGTATTATTCTTCAACTCACTTGTTATGTATTATTCTTCAACTCACTGGTTATGTATTATTCTTCCACTCACTGGTTATGTATTATTTTTCCACTCACTGGTTATACATTATTCTTCCACTCACCGGTTATGTATTATCCTCCAACTCACTGGTTATATATTTTTCTTCAACTCACTGGTTGTATATTTTGTTCATGATGCTAAAATAACATTATTTCATCGTGCAAAACATTGCTCCCAGTTTTACATAAACTGAGGGTCCAATAGATTGTGTTCTGTGTTTGTTAGTGAGCAACATCACTGGACAACAAACTGGCTTGGTGCACTGAATTATGAGCATTGAGTCAATACAGTTCTGTCATCCATTGGTGTCATGTCAATACACATTAAAACCAACATCACTGTACACTTTTCAGCCGTGCGTCAATGTTTCTGGTGAAGACCGTGACACTTGTTGGAGTGTTGGCCACAATGGCTCCCCCCCCCTGTGTAGTTGGCCACAATGGCTCCCCTCCTGTGTAGTTGGCCACAATGGCTCCCTCCTGTGTAGTTGGCCACAATGGCTCCCCCTGTGTAGTTGGCCACAATGGCTCCCCCCTGTGTAGTTGGCCACAATGGCTCCCCCTGTGTAGTTGGCCACAATGGCTCCCCCCCCCCCCGTGTAGGCTGTTTCTTCTGAACCATCCCGTCATATAAGGGGTGTCATTTGCACCAGGGTGACACCTGGCATGAAGTTATGTTGGTGTGTAGGATTTCAGTTACATTTGACCTTCCTTTGTTTGTGAAGAGTTCTCTGCAGGCTGTGCTGATAACATGCATATTAATGCAATCAAGTCTTCCCAGTGTTCCATACAGCTGACTTACCTCTGCTTGCAGTTGAGATATCTGGTGACATCCAGTGAAGGCAAGATGATGAATGGAAATGATTTGTCTGGAAAGGTAGCGGAGAACTGAAGTATTTCCAACCCAATTCTTTATGCAAACCAAAGTTTCAGTTGCATCTGCTAGATCAGCAAATAACAAGCATGACAATGCTTTGTCTCAATGTAGGTTTTTTTAGCTGTATAGATCAGAACTGAGCATGCATTTTCCTTCATCCGGTTGACCAAATCCTTTAGCAGAGCAACACAGGGATTGAAAGAAATTAGTAGTCCTCACTGAGAACAAACCAGCGATTCACAACAAAAGTTTAGCAATTTACACGTAGCTTTACAAAGAACTTGATTAAACTAAGCGTATTGCGGTGGTCGTTTATGAAATGTTATGAAAGTGATAAACTGTGATGGTGAACTGTGACGGTGATGAACTGTGACAGTGGTGAACTGTGAAAGTGGTGAACTATGAGGGTGATGAACTGTGAGGGTGATGAACGAACAACCTTTTCATAGCTGAGGGATGTAGCTAGAGAACCAAGGGCTTATGGTGTATATGTCATATGTGCGCTTTGTGCTGCCACAGTAGTGTTATCGCTCGTACTTCAAGTTCTTGTTTCTCAGTTTTGGATATACATTGTGAATTATATTTATTATTGCACTGTGTGTGAAAGTCTGAGGCTGTGTCCCAGTTGATCAAGTGTGCTGGAGTCATCAAAGTCTGAGGCTGTGTCCCAGTTGATCAAGTGTGCTGGAGTCATCAAAGTCTGAGGCTGTGTCCCAGTTGATCAAGTGTGCTGGAGTCATCAAAGTCTGAGGCTGTGTCCCAGTTGATCAAGTGTGCTGGAGTCATCAAAGTCTGAGGCTGTGTCCCAGTTGATCAAGTGTGCTGGAGTCATCAAAGTCTGAGGCTGTGTCCCAGTTGATCAAGTGTGCTGGAGTCATCAAAGTCTGAGGCTGTGTCCCAGTTGATCAAGTGTGCTGGAGTCATCAAAGTGTGTAACCAGATGTGCTTTGCTGCGTCTGACGCATCAGTGGGGCAGGTGCTTCAATCTTATGCCTGACTAACTCTGTAAATATGCCGACTTTTACCTGCGTTTAACTACTGGCAATCGGGAGCAATGTTATGAGGAATCAACCAGTTGTACCACTAAGGACACTAAACATCTGTGCAACAGTGAAAACTCGCAGAGGTACAACTGCTGGATTAAACTATTTTCAGCTAATTTCAGTTGTGTTAACATTTGATAGAAACTTGTCTAAAGTTCCATCGTCAGGCGTCTTCAGTCGCATTCATCCTTCTACAGACATACCTCAAACTGTGATGACTTCTACAGACATACCTCAAACTGTGACGACTACTGGTGTTAACTTTGTAAATATCACATGTGCCGTTGGTTACATCATCATCTGAGCGGTGTAACAGCGACCTGCGCTCATCTTACATCAATGCGCAATCTGCTCGCAGGAAGACAACACCGATATCATTTGGATCTATACCTATCATCGTCCATCCGCATCCTGAAGTACAGAGAACTCTGAACTTTCAAAGCCACAACCTTCTGCTAGATCAGTGTGCGAGGTCCAATGGTTCAATGAGCGAAGTTTGCCTGATCAGCATGCGAAATTTGCCTTGTTTAGGTTATTATGCAACAAGATACTGCTCGTCCATGATTACATCGATGTGTGCTCACTTGATGTCATTGCTGTAATGGAAACTTGGTTGGCTGCAGATGAAATGACTGCTGTAGCTCAGCTCTGCGGGGAGAATTTTACTTTTGTCCCCAAGCTGCGTGGTGGTGCTCGTAGCAGTGGAGGCATAGGAGTTCTCTTCCATAAGACATTGCAACTCGTATCATGCATTGATGTTGATATGGTGACTCAACCTGCACTGATGAAATGAATTTGGCCAAACTGCTGGAGACATCAGAGGCGCAACACACAAGCTAGACAACACACTTGACCTTGTCATCACTTCGGAAATATCACACGTTATCATCACTGCTGTGCAGCCAATGACGCTGATCACTGACAACTACACGATCAAATGTGGGCTGCGTCAGCCAAAACCATTGCGCCTGAAACAACGTACCAAAGGAAAACGTTCGTTACGCCGGTCGGAACGCCAGTGGCGACAGTCCATCATCAGATCTACATGGGCTTGCACAACAGCTCCGATTTGGACACCAGTCAACATCGAGGAGATGAAGGCGTTTGTTGGCTTGTGTTTTGCCAATGGGTGTCTTTCATCTGCCATCCAGAAATGACTACTGGCAATTGAACAAGTGGTGCTTCAAGATAGAGTCTGGCAAGTTGATGCCCAGAGACGAGTTCAACTTCCTCCACACTGACAACACCCACACTTCCTCCACACACATTCCACACTGACAACACCAACACTTCCTCCACACACATTCCACACTGACAACACCAACACTTCCTCCACACTGACAACACCAACACTTCCTCCACACACATTCCACACTGACAACACTAACACTTCCTCAACACACATTCCACACTGACAACACCAACACTTCCTCCACACACTCCACACTGACAACACCAACACTTCCTCCACACACATTCCACATTGACAACACCAACACTTCCTCCACACATATTCCACACTGACAACACCAACACTTCCTCCACACACTCCACACTGACAACACCAACACTTTCTCCACACACACACCACACTGACAACACAAAACTTCCTCCACACTGACAACACCAACACTTCCTTCACACACTCCACATTGACAACACCAACACTTCTTCCACACGCATTCCACACTTCCTCCACACATATTCCATACTGACAACACCAACACTTCCTCCACACACTCCACACTGATAACACCAACACTTTCTTCACACACATTCCACACTGACAACACCAACACGTCCTCCACACACTCCACACTGACAACACAAATGCTTCCTCCACACACATTCCACACTGACAACACTGACACTTCCTCCACACATTCCACACTGACAACACCAACACTTCCTCCACACTGCCAACACCAACACTTCCTCCACATACATTCTACACTGACAACACCAACACTTCCTCCACACACTCCACATTGACAACACCAACACTTCCTCCACACACATTCCACACTGACAACACCAACACTTCCTCCACACACTCCATGCTGACAACACCAACACTTCCTTCATACACTCCAAACTGACAACACCAACACTTCCTCCACACACACTCCACACTGACAACACCAACACTTCCTCCACACACTCCACATTGACAACACCAACACTTCCTCCACACACACACTCCACACTGACAACACCAACACTTCCTCCACACACTCCACATTGACAACACCAACACTTCCTCCACAAACACTCCACACTGACAACACTAACACTTCCTCCACACACTCCACACTGACAACACCAACACTTCCTCCACACACTCCACACTGACAACACCAACACTTCCTCCACACTGACAACACCAACACCATCTTGCATGCAGTTCTCTTCTCATTCAAGAAATGTGATGATTTATACACGTTCCTTCAATAGTTACAGGAAGAAAAATAAATGTGTGACCTTTCCGTAAAAATAGTTTATCATAACTGTAAAATGTGGATTTCGTTGAGACCTGAGCAGTGTGACCAGCTGACCAGCTGTCAGAATGAAATGGGTTAAATACATCTTTATTTTCAAACTAACTTCTATGTTTTATACGACGTAGTGTAAACATTTTAAATATTTTTTTATTATTCTCGGTTTTTGCAACTTTATACATTGCATGCCAATCATTGATGTCCACACTCATTAGTCATTGTTTTTATGGTGTTTAAATAAAGTTATTGTTACTATCATTATTAAATAAACTACAAAACATGGCTTCTTGTAGAGCACTTATTGACATTTGTGGTTTTGTAAGTGGCATGGTGGATTTCTGCATGTAAACTAGTGAAACCTTTCGAGGAGATAGTTGTGCTGCCATGCAACATGACTGCTCATTCCTACAGTCTAGTGGCTCTTCATTTTACATTTTCTTAAGTTGGAGTTCTCATGTTCATTAGGTTGTTGAACCACCATGCTATTAAATTACTGCTTTGTCAGTTTTGGCGTGAATACAGAATGACGTTAGGACCATGCTTCTCTTTGTATCTGGTATCCACTGAGAAGTTAGGTCCATGTTTCACTTTGTATCTGGTATCCACTGAGAAGTTAGGACCATGCTTCTCTTTGTATCTGGTATCCACTGAGAAGTTAGGTCCATGCTTCACTTTGTATCTGGTATCCACTGAGAAGTTAGGTCCATGCTTCACTTTGTATCTGGTATCCACTGAGAAGTTAGGTCCATGCTTCTCTTTGTATCTGGTATCCACTGAGAAGTTAGGTCCATGCTTCACTTTGTATCTGGTATCCACTGAGAAGTTAGGTCCATGCTTCACTTTGTATCTGGTATCCAGAGAAAAGCTAGGACCATGCTTCATTTTGTATCTGGTATCCAGGGAGAAGTTAGGACCATGCTTCACTTTGTATCTGATATCCAGGGAGAAGTTAGGACCATGCTTCACTTTGTATCTGGTATCCAGGGAGAAGTTAGGACCATGCTTCACTTTGTATCTGGTACCCAGGGAGAAGTTAGGACCATGCTTTACTTTGTATCTGATATCCAGGGAGAAGTTAGGACCATGCTTCACTTTGTATCTGGTATCCAGGGAGAAGTTAGGACCATGCTTTACTTTGTATCTGATATCCAGGGAGAAGTTAGGACCACGCTTCACTTTGTATCTGGTATCCAGGGAGAAGTTAGGACCATGCTTCACTTTGTATCTGGTATCCAGGGAGAAGTTAGGACCATGCTTCACTTTGTATCTGATATCCAGGGAGAAGTTAGGACCATGCTTCACTTTGTATCTGGTATCCAGGGAGAAGTTAGGACCATGCTTCACTTTGTATCTGGTATCCAGGGAGAAGTTAGGACCATGCTTCACTTTGTATCTGGTATCCAAGGAGAAGTTAGGACCATGCTTTACTTTGTATCTGGTATCCAAGGAGAAGTTAGGACCATGCTTTACTTTGTATCTGATATCCAGGGAGAAGTTAGGACCACGCTTCACTTTGTATCTGGTATCCAGGGAGAAGTTAGGACCATGCTTCACTTTGTATCTGGTATCCAGGGAGAAGTTAGGACCACGCTTCACTTTGTATCTGGTATCCAGGGAGAAGTTAGGACCATGCTTCACTTTGTATCTGATATCCAGGGAGAAGTTAGGACCATGCTTCACTTTGTATCTGGTATCCAGGGAGAAGTTAGGACCATGCTTCACTTTGTATCTGGTATCCAGGGAGAAGTTAGGACCATGCTTCACTTTGTATCTGGTATCCAGGGAGAAGCATACACCAAATAATGTCTTTTATCATATTTGCTCTGGCTGTTCTAAGTGTTATGGTCTTTCGACGCATGTCTGATGATTATTTCCAAGATGAACCTAGTTAGCAGTTGATAAATGGCAGATCGTATAGTCAGTGTCAGTTACTCACATTCTGATGTACCTTGATGAGTCATTTATGGCATGCAACAGGTAATAGCTACATCATGGGCAACTGATATGGCTAATGGCTATGTCGTGATTAAACTGTATGCTAATGGCTATGTCGTGATTAAACTGTATGCTAATGACAATGTCGTGATCAATTTGTTGTAGGGCCACTGAAGGCAGCGTTAGTTTCCCGCAGCATTCTGTGTTGATTTTACTTTCAACTCTGATGAGTCGGTTCATTTAAATAATGCATGTCAACTAATTGGCATTGCTCAGTATGGGTTGGCATGCTTGGGCAAATTAATCTGCCCTTGCTAGTTGCCAATACAAACTCATGATTCTGTCCACTAAACATTATATAGATATTTCTGTGGATATTATACTTGATGAGCCTTTGTGAAGCATTGCAGCTTCCAGTAATGGCCTTCACAAAACACAAAGAACTGTGACTGAAAATTGCTTTATGAAACTGCATCAAATTAAATTCATATCCTACAGTGATTCTGCCATACAGTTGCTTCTGCATCACTACATAGTATCTGATGTGATTCTAACTGATTCTGTCATAAAGTGTGCACACCAGGGATTTCCCTGTCAGGCTGCCAGATAATTAATTATGAAATGGAAATGACAGTAGGTAATCTTAGTCCAATGGCTTCTCTCTGAAGTCATCAAACAGATTGAACTTGTGCATTAACTTTTTCCCTTTGTCTAGTTTGGCATATTCTTAACATTATTGTGTACCAATTGTTTGCCATTGCACAAAATGTAAAATGGTCAAAATATCACTTGGAAACTGGCAGGTTCAAAACAATCTTATAATAATAGTTTGTTTGATTTTATTTGTATGGACCGCATTTGTAATTAAAACACCAGCTGTTCTTAACCAATTATCTTAGTAAAACACTGTAACTATGACATAAGTATGAGTTGTTAGGTTTTCATCAGGTAGTGAGTCAGTTTGTGTTTGTGAGACAGTTTGTTTTAGTTTGTCTTTATAGCACCCTTCGGAAGGGTGCTGCAGTTGGGAAGGGTGCCGCAGTTGGGAAGGGTGCTGCAGTTGTCAGGGTTGTCCATGAGGGCACAGGTACCATAAATTATTTAAACTAGAGGGGCAGGGGGAACTGACAGAAAACTCAAAGGAGTACAAATACACATTCAAAGAAATGTTCACCATAATTTTGGAAAATGAACTTAAATGTGTATGCTTAAATGCCAGGAGCATAGTAAATCACAAAATCATGGGCAAATAAAGATATAGTAGATGCTGAGTTAGCACTGACAGGTTATGTAATGTTTAGGATGGTTAGGTGAGAGAGAAGAGGAGGTGTAGTCATTTTATATATTAAAGAATCTATCCAAACATATGAAATAACACTGAAAAGTTAAACAGATTGTGAGGAAGCAGTTTGGTGTAACATAGCTACCAAGAACTCAACATTAACAATAGGAGTAGTTTATCGTAGTCCAAACACAGAACAAGAGGAAGATGTAAAACTAAGACTGTAAGGGAGGTGAGCAAGGGGGAATGTGTGTTAAGGGTGATTTTAACCATGGCCATATACAATGGAAATCACTAGAGAGTGCTGGGGGTGACGACCATCAGTTTCTACTTCTAACACAGGATTGTTTCCTTACTCAACATGTCATGGAACCAACCAAAGGTGGTAATGTGTTGGATTTAATTTTGTCTTCTCAAAATGACTTAGTTGATAATGTTAAAGCACACGAATCGTTGGGTTCAAGTGATCATAACCAGATCCATTTTAGTATAAAAGTAAAAACAGGGAATACAGTGTACATGTAAAAAAAAAACAGAGGAGAAACTTCAACAAAGGCAGATATAAAGAGATGAGAACATAGATAGCGAAGATAGAGTTGAATAACTTGCTGAAGAACAAGACGGCAACAGCATTACCGAGAGATTTGTTCCATTAAGAAAACAAGGAAAAAGAAAACAAGGAAAAAGGTCCAGCAAGTAACACCTGTCAAAAGAGGCTATTAGAAAAATTGCCCACAAACAGATGCTGTGGGTGTATATAAACAAACTGGAAATGTACAAGACTACACCAACTACAAAGAGGCACTTAACCTAGCTACAACTTAAACTGGAAAATACAAAAGAACCTTTAAAAAAAATTGGCAGGTAATATAAAAAATACAGCAAAAGTTTCTATGCTTATGTAAGGAGTAAACAGAAAGTTCAAGATAAGGTCGGACCACTGGAAAACAACAGTGGAAACATAATGTCAGACAGGTTTCAAATGGCAGAGGTCTTGAATGAGTATTTCAGCCCAGTTTTTACAACAGAAGATTTCAGCTCACTTCCCATTCCAGTTACTAAATTTGACGGCAATAAATCAGATCATTTAAGGCAGTTAAATCCTGAAATGATAGCAAAGAAAATTAAGAAGATAAAAGATAATAAATCACCTGGAGTTGATGGGATACCACCAAAACTGCTTAAGGAAATTGTTGAACAAATTAGTACACCACTTGCAAAAGTGTCACTAGAAGAAGGAATAGTTCCTTCAGAATGGAAAGAAGCAAATATTACGCCGCTATTTAAGAAGGGTACAAGGAACAGAGAATTACAGACCAGTGAGTTTAACATTAGTTGTATACAAATTACTCGAAACATTAATTAGAGACCACATGGTGGAATTCTTTGTAAAACATAAATTAATAAATACATCTCAACACGGGTTCCTAAAAGCAAGGTCATGTCTAACCAATCTCTTATGTTTTTTGGAAGAAACTACAAAGTGGATGTTGTCTACTTAGATTTTCAGAAAGCTTTCAATAAAGTGCCACATAAAAGATTGTTACTTAAACTAAAAGCCCATGGTATATGTATTGGTGTTATTAACTGGTTAGAAAAGTGGCTTGTACACAGAAGACAGAGTAATAGTAGATGGTGAGATTTCAAACTCAAAATCTGTTTTGATTGGGGTACCACAGGGATCAGTATTAGGCCCTATACTGTTTTTAATATATATATATATATAAACGATTTGGAAGATGACATATCTAGCAAAGTACTGAAATTTGCAGATGACACAAAGGTATTCAGAAAGGTTACAAAGGTTACAAGTTTACAGGATGATCTAGATAAATTAGTTATATGATCAGAAAAATGGCAAATGTTATTCAATTTTGGGAAGTGTAAATGCATACACATAGGACATGGAAACATGGACGAACAATATAAAATGGGGGATGCTGTACAAGAAAAGGACTTAGGTGTAACATTTAGTGCAGACATGAAAGTTTCAGAGCAATGTGGGATTGCTGCTTCAAAAGGTTATAAAATTCTAGGGCTAATTAGGAAAACTATCACATGTAAGGAGAAACAGCTAAATTGTACAAAGCAATAGTTAGACCACATTTGGAATATTGTATACAAGTATGGAAGCCATATCGTAAGAAGGACATAGACAAGCTAGAAAGAATACAACGAAGAGTAACTAAAATGATTCCACAATTGAGAGACCTTAGTTACAGAAGCCACTTATTACAATGTGGTTTGACAACACTAGAGACCAGGAGACTAAGAGGAGACCAAATAGAAGTGCTTAAAATAGTGAATGGTTATGAAGATGTTGATAGAATAGGAATATGTTCTTCAAACTTAAAGAAGGCAGTAGAACTAGAGGACACAAAACAGCATTAGTTAAGGAGCAGTGTAGGTTGGACACGAGAAAATACTCATTCTCACAGAGGGTGATAAATGAATGAAACAAACTGTCAAATGATTATGTTAATGCTAGTAGTGTGAATTTTTTAAATAGAATTGACAGATATCTGATAAGGGTGGGCTATACATAGATGATAAAATTGTTGGACTTTCATAAGCCAATGGCTTCCATGTCCACTTGCCATCTGGAACATGTTGTTTGGGATGGCAATCTTGTTAAATCTAGTAAACTACAAGTAATAGGAACATAATGAGGGCAGATTTCAAGGAATGCATTTAGCAGTATTTTTTGGCATTTTTAAAGATCAAACTGCAGTTTTGTTTCTCAAATCTTTTATCTTCATGTATCACGAAGATGAAACGTGTAGCTAATGTGAATGGAAACATTACATTAGCTAAATAATACTCCAGCCAAATAGTGCAATAGCCAAATGGTACATAAGCCAAACATTACATTAGCCAAATAATACAACAGCCAAATAATAATACAACAGCCAAATAGTGCAACAGCCAAGTAGTAAAGCAACCAAATAGTAAAGCAACCAAATAGTAAAGCAACCAAATAGTAAAGCAACCAAATAGTAAAGCAACCAAATAGTAAAGCAACCAAATAGTAAAGCAACCAAATAGTAAAGCAACCAAATAGTAAAGCAACCAAATAGTAAAGCAACCAAATAGTAAAGCAACCAAATAGTAAAGCAACCAAATAGTAAAGCAACCAAATGTAGCTGGAAACATATATGTCATGGAGTTCATTTAAAAAAGTCAGATAATGTATTTCAGCAAGTTATTTGGTGCATCAAAGTGTTTACAGTCATCTCGGATGTAAATCATTTCTAATCACTTTGTTATGACTGTGCAGTTGCCATTAAACAGAACGTGATTGTCATTGTTGTCTGGACAGAGAAAACATGAACCGCCATGCCTCTTGATATTGCCATCTTCTGGCAGTAGGTGGAACTGTTCAGTCCAGCCTGTGGTGAACTCTTGATTCGTAATTTTAAGAGGGTGGTGGTTTTGAAAACTGTCCAAAACAGTGCTATGTAATTAACGGCTGAACCCTTACCGTTGTGTCTATGTTTATTTCTGTCTAGTGTTTCTCCACAAACCACAAACATGTATAATAAAGTATAAAAGCACCATATCTGCAGCGATAAAGTCGGTAATGTGGCTAGTAAAAAGCCTCCATTAGGATCTGCTAAACTAGAAAAAATCTGATCAAATGCCAATAACCTGCTATGACTTGTCCTAATAAATGTACCATAAAAACAGTGTTGTAATGAGAATAGTTGGTGTTAGGCGATGCAAGAACCAGGTATTTCTATGAAAACAAACCACATACAGTATCAGAAACATTCCAATCCTAAAAGTAATGTTTGTCAAATGAAAAGTAAAGAACCAGTCTGTTTCAGATTATTGCTGTATATGGTCTAAACTACATTTAGATTTCATTTGTGTAACTGTGTATAATCATTTAAATTAACAGTGTAAGTTAGGAAACAGACCTATGTTTTTAAAAGCATACTTAAAGCTAAGTTATGCAAACATTTCATTTGTATTGTTTTCGTTTTAAGTAAGCCTATCTCAAGAAATTGTTGTTTAATGCTATGTATTTACCTTCGCTAATAGTTAATACTATATATTTACCCTCACTAATAGTTAATGCTATGTATTTGCCCTCACTAATAGTTAATGCTATGTAGTTATCCTCACTAATAGGTAATGTCATGTATTTATCCTCGCTAATAGTTAAGGTTACTTATAGTTCTCCTATTCCCCCGTCTCACAGTACAAACAACAGGAGAAAGAAGACTCTTGATGCAAAATGTGATATCATTTCCACCTGAGATCTTCGCTGGATCCTAGCTCTGGTGATGACTTTTGCACATCCCAGTTTCAAGCCTAACAATTCTGTTTGTTGCACAGGCCTCAGAGCTCGTGTTCCTGTAGAAGTTACTAACAATCATACTAATAATAACACTTCTTAGACATTTTATTAATAATACAAAATAATTACCACACCAAACCTTTCACATATGTAAATAGCCATAGCCAATGTTCTTTACATAAACTTAACTTTTGCAAAGGTCACTAGCTTCTAAATCTCGCCTACTACATGTCAGTTTAACCTGTCACAGAAGCTTCTTGAAGTGACTGGTTCAGTTAACTCACTGGTAGTTCTCTTGTGTTCCGCAGCAGCATGACTCTTGCTGGTGTCAATAATACATGATGTGCTTGTGGTCACATAATGTACTTGTGACTGCTGCAGATGCAGTTTGAGACAAGACCGCAGGACCAGTGTGACCGGTATTATCCTCACCCACACTCTTATCCCAAGACTGTTATCCAACATAAATATACCCAATAACTGGCTCAAAGAAGAATGCAGTCATCTATTCTTGACACCATTAGCTGGTACCTGAACGCATTTCCGATGTTGAGTTCTTAGTACTAGTAAAATATTGAGATGATTTTTAGCTTCATGTGGTTACACATGTCAGCAATCTCATCATGTTAGTAAGCAGTTATACTTAGAAAGAGAAAGGCAGAGTGACTGATATCTTTAGAGAGAGACGGGGAAACCAAAAGAACCAGAATGTAATAAAATCTTAGCTAAATCCATTGAAGCCTAGGACAAATCCTAGCACTTTAGCTGTATCATGTGTGCACAAGCCTTTGAAATAAGACCTTCGTAAATACATGTATTAATAATTTTTCTTATTGTTTATACCTTAACAGTGTGAGCCCAAAGGAAAATTTCCATTCTACGTGAAACATTTAATGGATAATAAAGGTTTTTCAATTTCAATGGACATGAGCATCTAACAGTGCCATGACATCAGTGGAGCCTGCTGTCAATCACAGCACTATAAATAAATAATAATATAAAATATAAAATATAAAATATAAATATAAATAGATAAACCAGGTGATCTATGAGATGTAAAGCCTTACTACCATGGGCAATCAAGGCTAGAGTATTATGTAAACTGGCACCATAGCATGTGCTGCCAAATTAGATTATGTATGTATCACAAGTGACTGATTGCCCTAGTGCAGTTGAAACTAGAAACGATTACACAAGTAGTAATCAGTGAGTGTTGTCACAGTGCCAGTTGGCAGGTAGTCGCAGGGGCATCTTCACCTGAAGCAAAACTTTGGCCCGCTGCCTCTTAGTCTGGTGCAGTTTAGTCCAACTGCCCAGCATTGGGACATCTTGGTCCAGGAGCCCAACATTGGGGCATCTTAGTCCAGTTGCAGAACATTGGGGCATCTCAGTGCAGCTACCTAACATAAAGGTCATTTAACCCTTGGGTGCTTTAGTATGGAGCACCTCATTCGAGCTACCCAACCTAAGGGTAATTTAACCCTCTGGTGCTTTGGAACATTTCAGTCCAGCTACTCAACCTCAGGGTAATTTAACCCTCTGGTGCTTTGGAACGGTTCAGTCCAGCTGCTCAACCTAAGGGTTATTTAACCCTCTGGTGCTTTGGAACATTTCAGTCCAACTGCTTGAACTAAGGGTTAGTTAAGTCTTGGGCGTTTTGGGCTGGAAAGTCTCAGTCCAGATATTCAATCTCCATATCCAGCTGGCCAACCTAAAGACACGTTTTCTTAGTTTTTATGCAAGAGCTGCTACAATGTGTTGTTGTAATTTAGTACTATAAGGTGTTGTAATAGTACTACAAAGTGTTGTTGTAATAGTACTACAAAGTGTTGTCATAGTACTACAACATTGTTGTTGTAATAGTACTCAAGCAAGAGCACATATATTTTGCTAGTATCATTTAATAAACTGCACACATATATAACTAACTATTTTTGCTACATCAAAGTAGTTTACTTGTGCCCAGTGCAGGAGAGATGTGGTGGTGAACACTGCCCATTTTTATGGTTAGGTCATAAAGTGTAACACATAGTTTAACAAGATTGCCATCCCAAACAACAAGTTCCAAATGGCAAGTGGACAAGGAAGCCATTGGCTTATCGAGAGTCCAACAATTTTCTCATCTATGTGTAGCCCGCCCTTATCAAATATCTGTCAATTCTATATTCACACTACTAGCATTAACACAATCATTTGGCAGTTTGTTCCATTCATTTATCACCCTCTGTGAGAAAGAGTACTTTCTCGTGTCCAACCTACACTGCTCCTTAACTAATGCTGCTTTGTGTCCTCTGGTTCTACTGCCTTCTTTAAGTTTGAAGAACATATTCCTATCAACATCTTCATAACCATTCACTATTTTAAACACTTCTGTTTGGTCTCCTCTTAGTCTCCTGGTCTCTAGTGTTGTCAAACCACATTGTAATAAGCGACTTTCATAACTAAGGTCTCTTTAGTTAAAATTGAAATGGCAAGAACACAGTAAGAATTTCTTCCCATGGTTAATTAGTAAAATGTGTGCGACTTTCCTATAAAATAATCTGAAGTACCATGTAAATTACCACAACTGCCCAGATGCACTCCCTGGCTTTATTATAACTAAATGAAGCTACTTAGCAGCCAAATGCTACTATTGGTGTAGTAATCTTTAGGTAGTTAATTGATAGACTGTGATGTTTGGCCAGTGCAGAGGGACAGTGCTTCCTGTCCGATTGTATCTTACCAGATGGTCAGTATGGTCTACATACAACAACCAATGAAATACAAGAGTCAGTTTGAAATGTCTGCATTGCTTTCGTGGACCATGTTCATGAATGATATGTAACTGCATCATCTAAACCATGTTAGGCAGTTCCTATTTAGGACAGTTTTTATTTCCTCCTGTAGCAACTTCCTCAAAATGTTATTACTAGTAATCATAAAATCATGACAACAATTTGTAAAACCGGATATGAAAATATATAAAATTGGATATAGCAAATATTTCTACACCCAGTACAAACCAAAATCTGAGCCAGACTGAGGTAGTTGATAACAGATCTGTTCTTGGTGCTTTGGCATCACAGGGACTCAAGTTGCCATTGCTGGAATTGTTCTTGAACAGTCATAAAGCATTAACTAATTAACATTCCTCACTGTTGGATGATAAATACTTGATGAACCATTGTGTAGCTGTAGCTGTGTTTGTAGCACCCATGAATATTAATGAACCATTTGAACTATTAGTAAACAACAGTGGAAAACTGTTGAGTTTGTTATGGTAGAGAAAACTGTTTTGTTCAGAATTTATACATTTCCCTGTTTTACCATGGAGGAGTGTTGACATAACCTAGATACAGATGTTTTACCATGGAGGAGTGTTGACATAACCTAGACACAGATGTTTTACCATGGAGGAGTGTTGACATAACCTAGACACAGATGTTTTACCATGGATGAGTGTTGACATAACCTAGACACAGATGTTTTACCATGGAGGCGTGTTGACATAACCTAGACACAGATGTTTTACCATGGAGGAGTGTTGACATAACCTAGATACAGATGTTTTACCATGGAGGAGTGTTGACATAACCTAGACACAGATTTTTACCATGGAGGAGTGTTGACATAACCTAGACACAGATGTTTTACCATGGATGAGTGTTGACATAACCTAGACACAGATGTTTTACCATGGATGAGTGTTGACATAACCTAGACACAGATGTTTTACCATGGAGGAGTGTTGACATAACCTAGACACAGATGTTTTACCATGGAGGAGTGTTGACATAACCTAGACACAGATGTTTTACCATGGATGAGTGTTGACATAACCTAGACACAGATGTTTTACCATGGAGGCGTGTTGACATAACCTAGACACAGATGTTTTACCATGGAGGAGTGTTGACATAACCTAGACACAGATGTTTTACCATGGATGAGTGTTGACAAAACCTAGACACAGATGTTTTACCATGGAGGAGTGTTGACATAACCTAGATACAGATGTTTTACCATGGAGGAGTGTTGACATAACCTAGACACAGATGTTTTACCATGGAGGAGTGTTGACATAACCTAGACACAGATGTTTTACCATGGATGAGTGTTGACATAACCTAGACACAGATGTTTTACCATGGAGGCGTGTTGACATAACCTAGACACAGATGTTTTACCATGGAGGAGTGTTGACATAACCTAGACACAGATGTTTTACCATGGATGAGTGTTGACAAAACCTAGACACAGATGTTTTACCATGGATGAGTGTTGACATAACCTAGACACAGATGTTTTACCATGGATGAGTGTTGACATAACCTAGACACAGATGTTTTACCATGGATGAGTGTTGACATAACCTAGACACAGATGTTTTACCATGGAGGCGTGTTGACATAACCTAGATACAGATGTTTTACCATGGAGGAGTGTTGACATAACCTAGACACAGATGTTTTACCATGGAGGAGTGTTGACATAACCTAGACACAGATGTTTTACCATGGATGAGTGTTGACATAACCTAGACACAGATGTTTTACCATGGAGGCGTGTTGACATAACCTAGACACAGATGTTTTACCATGGATGAGTGTTGACATAACCTAGACACAGATGTTTTACCATGGACGAGTGTTGACATAACCTAGACACAGATGTTTTACCATGGATGAGTGTTGACATAACCTAGACACAGATGTTTTACCATGGATGAGTGTTGACATAACCTAGACACAGATGTTTTACCATGGAGGAGTGTTGACATAACCTAGACACAGATGTTTTACCATGGATGAGTGTTGACAAAACCTAGACACAAATGTTTTACCATGGATGAGTGTTGACATAACCTAGACACAGATGTTTTACCATGGATGAGTGTTGACATAACCTAGACACAGATGTTTTACCATGGATAAGTGTTGACAAAACCTAGACACAGATGTTTTACCATGGATGAGTGTTGACATAACCTAGACACAGATGTTTTACCATGGATGAGTGTTGACATAACCTAGACACAGATGGACCTGTACATTCACTTGTTCATTATTTTATTACTTCAGTTACATTTTATTATCATTACTGTTCCCTTTCATAACTAGATGTTACATTCTTAATTATACTTATGTGTGAAAAATATCCACTAAATCGACCATGACTTGCAAGAATTATTTTCTGTTGGCTGACAAAGTTGACCTTAGGATGGTCGGAGCGCTGGGTTGTCAGTCATGACAGCTGGAGCCTGAGTCCACCTGTTGCTGCACCTGCTGCATCTGCTGCATTTTGAAGCTTGAGCAATTCCGTTCTCCCACGTTGCTCCAGTTCACTCTGCTATATAAATGAGTACCTGGCTATAGACAGCGGTGGACACACCATGAATGAAAAGTCTTCATGCAGCAATTGCAGCGTTGCTGAAGTGGAATTGGTGATGGAGTGAATAAGTCTGTAAAGTGCTTTGATCGGTCCCGAGGACCTTACCTTTACCTGGGCATCAGCTGTGTGTGCGAGTGTCCACTCTGCTACTAGAGCCATGCCTCCCACTGACTGACCACAGGGCCACCCACCTGTGGACACGGAACACCTGATCTGTTGACACTGCGGGAATGTCCTGAGGTGATATCATTCCCTGCAAGCGTCTCTGTCTTACATTACTTCATGGAAATACCTATTTACTGTCAAGTCTCATTTTTCACACAATTTGGTTACCAAGGGTTTTGGCTGGATTAACAAAAAGCGGATTAGTGAAGCCCCATATTATCACCTACAATGGCGTATTTATGGGGGCCATTGGGATAAGCCTCCCGTTCGGCGTGATTTGTTTTTCCATATATAACCTGTTGTGCCACTATATTGTAGCATAGTAAACTAATGGGTAACTAACTAAGTTTGGCCCCCTTGGACCTCCCTCTTTGTGAGATCCTAGATATGCCACTGATCACCCATGCTATGACTGTCAGTAACATATAAGTGTAGTGTATCATATCTATCATCATTGTACTCTACATATATATGGCTATATTACTGCATTATTTGTTATTTATTCCTGATATGTGTAAATCGTTTATTACATGTTGAAAAATCAAAGTGAACAAATTAAACCAACTGTTAAATTTATATAATTAACAGGAAAGGATAAAAAACCTAATTCTGGTCTTACAAGTACTGTATTAAAGTATGCACTACAACTGATTGACATAAGAAAAATCAATATAAATTATAAAAAAGTTAGTTTAATTTGTTTGTGTGGCTACAAGAGAGCCAGGAGGCCATTGTGAAAACAAACTGATTTATTGTTATTTTGGTCAGGGAAAATTACATTAAATAAAAATTCCCTGAATGAACCCAATTATTACTAATATAAGCAACAGTCCATGCCACAAGAACAATAGGCCGTCTAACTGAATTATGTAGGTGAAGAATAAACAGAATGGTTGTGATATCTGTGATGACAATAATCATCTGAAATGTGCATGTCATGACAACACTCATCAAATCACTTGTACATCAGCATATACAGTCTTGCACTCAGCGTCGTGTGCACGTCATGCTTGCATGTCTCACCACTTCATAGAAGACTTCTGAGAGTCTGAAGACTGGCTGATGACTTGCCATCTGTGGAGAAACCTTTTCAGAGAACTTGCATGTTTGCATTATCTGACAATCGTCAGGTGTGCTTGGCCACGGCCTGTCAGTAAGCTCTGACGGATGACATTTGTGGTGTTTGTTGCTGTTGTCCTTTGTCACTTTAGCCGAGACATTCATCATGTTTTTAAGCCAACAGTTCATGTTGGAGGATGATGGCATTAGTCTAATGTTCTCGGTCGTGGTCAGCAAGAGTGAGAGAATGCAAATATATCGCTATATATGTTATTAATGTAATCATTTGAATAATGATCAGTTGTGTTTAAATCATACACGTTTCTCGTGACCTTGGCTTTAACATTGTAATCCCACAACTTGCTCAGTGCTGATACATGTGACTGTGTCGTCGTATGTCATGTGTAAATGACTGGCTTCAGGAGACTTTCACCCCAGTGAAGTACTTCTCCATTGACCGTGTATTCCGCAATGAAACCCTGGACGCCACCCACCTGGCTGAATTTCACCAGATTGAGGGTCTAGTGGCAGACCGTGGTCTCACCCTAGGGGACTTGATGGGTCTCATACATGCTTTCTTCAAGAAGCTAGGTATGTGGTCCTTTCTCTTTTTCTTTACTTTGTGTTGATTGTGAAGTGTCAGTGGTTATAGAGATTTGTAGCCACATTTATATGTCCCAGTCATTTCATTTTAAAAGCACATTTTTATCATAAATAAAAATCATGCTATCTAGTATAAACTGTATCTGTTCTATTATTATCTTGACCACCGAAATATGTTTTAGTAAACCACAATGTTTTCATATGTAATTTGACTGTTTTATCTAATTCTGTTTCTCTTGAATGTTATGTTTACACTGTGTGCTGAACTGCAAAATCGGTAATTATAAACAGATAATGGTCAAATTATATTTTTAGTGTGGTTAATTAAAACACATTTCGGCAGTCACGATGTTAGACTAGATGTTGTAATGTTCCAGACAGTCACAATGTTAGACTAGGTGTTGTAATGCTCCAGACAGTCACAATGTTAGACTAGATGTTGTAATGCTCCAGACAGTCACAATGTTAGACTAGGTGTTGTAATGCTCCAGACATTCACAATGTTAGACTAGATGTTGTAATGCTCCAGACAGCTAGTGACAGGCCATTTCTTCAGAGAACTTTGTACACAATTGTACTGGGCTTCATTGTAAAACTCTCAATACATTAGTAAGAAGATTTCTTACTTTCATGGTAAATTATGTAGTCTTTATGTATCATGTCATGAATGTTATGAATTACACGTTTTGTTCTTTTTATCAACCAACCTGCAGATGTTTTTCCTTTGTTTTCATTTAGATTATGCTTTCTCCTGGTCGACAAATCACAGTTGTACTCTTGGTACAGGTACAGCTGTCACTCAATCATGTGTGGTAAAATGTAACGTATTTAATCATGTTGTTTTTGTTTACGGTGAGTGTTTTGTGTTGCCAGGGATCAAGAAGTTGCGCTTCAAGCCTGCATATAATCCATACACAGAGCCAAGCATGGAAATCTTCAGCTATCATGAAGGTAGGCCCACATCATGCTATTACCAGGTGCACTCAAGTGCCTTCTAGCAACTGGTCGCATATAGAAGTTTGCACAAAACAGACAGGTATGCAGGCATAGTAAAGCCATTTTCCTTTCATTATTGCACAGGGGGTGTGCAGAGTCTTTGTTCATTATTGCACAGGGGGTGTGCATGGACTAAAACGTCTTAAATCGGATCTGACATTTATTATTGTCCTCTGTGAGAATGTCCTCTAGTTCTGTTAACTTGTTTTATCTCCTCTTAACTGACTAGTCTCTAGGGTTGTTAAACCACAGTCTTTCAGTTGTTCTTCATAACTAAGGTCTCAGTTCTAGAACCATTTTAGTTGCTCTCCTCTGTATTTGTTCAAGCGTATATCCTTCTTACGATATGGTCTCCAAGCTTGTACACATTACTCTAAATGAGGCCTAACTATTGCTTTATACAGAGGTATAATTAGCTTTTTTCCTTGTATGTTATATTTGTCCTAATCAACCCAAGAATTGTATTACCCTTTGAAGCTGCAATACCACACTGCTCTGAAACTATCATATCAGCACTTATTGTTACTCCTAAGTCCTTTTTTTTACGGTAGAACCTAAACCGTATTTCCCATTTTATAGTTTACATACAAGTTCCTGTGTCCTGTATGTATGCATTTACATTTCCCAAAATTTATTAACATCTGCCATTTCTCAGACGATTTAACTAAATCATCCAAGTCATTGATATATATTAAGAATATTAAAGATCCTAATACTGACCCTTGTAGTACCCCAATCAAAAATGATTTCCAGTTTGAAACCTCTCCATCTACTACAGCACGCTGTCTTCTGTCAGTCAGCCATTGTTCTATCCAGTCAATTATGCCACCCTCGATACCATGGGCTTTTAATTTAAGTAGTAAAGCAATATGCTTCTGAGCAATATGCTTGTTTATTCAAATGATATCTTTGGATGAAATAAATATTTGTTCCTAGATGGTGTTTGAAAAAAATCTTGTTGGTAGTTTGTATTGGATTTATCATGGGAAAAGGTCTTTTAAGAAGCTCTTAAAACTTGTCTGCCCAAAGCTGCCCACACCTTGTTAACCAGCTGTGCATCATACAACAAAGATTTCCCCAAAGTCATCCACTCATAGGGAGGAATAGAAGAAAACAGTTAATGTGACAAACAGCCACTTGTCCTTCTCAGACAGACCCTGTGATGTTGTTGACAGGTCTCAAGAAGTGGGTGGAGATTGGCAACTCGGGTGTATTCAGACCTGAAATGCTACTTCCCATGGGCCTACCAGAAGATGTGTCCGTAATTGCATGGGGCCTTTCCTTGGAAAGGTAGGTGCCAGAAGGTGACCTCCGGGGTGTTCCTACTAAGAAACTTTGTCTCACTACATCAAACAGCACTTGCTGGTGGTTAGGAAAAACAAATAGTCAGTACATTAGGCTCTTGCATAGGATGCTGTTTATGGTAGCTCTCTCTCTCTCTCTCTCTCTCTCTCTCTCTCTCTCTCTTTCCCTTCCTCTCTCACCCTCTCCCTCCCACACTTCCTCCCTCTCCTTCCCTCCCTCTCTCTCTCCCTCCCTCTCTCTTTCCCTCTCTCTTTCCCCTCTCTCTCCTCCCCTCTCATTCCTTCTCTTGCTCTCTCCCGCTCTCCCTCCCTGCCTGCCTCCCTCCCTCTCACTGTCTCGCTCTCTCTCTCTCTCTCTCTCTCTCTCTCTCTCTCTCTCTCTCTCTCTCTATCTCTATCTCTATCTCTATCTCTATCTCTCTCTCTCTCTCTATCTCTATCTCTATCTCTCTCTCTCTCTCTCTCTCTCTCTCTCTCTCTCTCTCTCTCTCTCTCTCTCTCTCTACATATTTCCTTTCACTTGTGTTTCAGACCAACTATGATCAAGTACGGTCTGAACAATATCCGGGAGTTGTTTGGACCACGAGTCAACCTACAGATGGTCTACGACAATGCAATATGTCGACTGGACAAGTAGAAACTTGTCAACCTATCGGTTATAGGTCATATGTATATTATAGGGCATTTGTCCTATGTCACCCAAAGTATAGATGGTCTCTTGTGTTTCTTGTCCATTTATGCAAAATTGCCACCATTATTTTCTGTAACCCAGGCTCGAATAATGTAAAACGGAAAAGTGTTACCGTGTTCTTGCATCCTGGGAAAACGCATGCAAATTTATATTGGTTTTATGCTTATATAAATCATACTTTGCACACAAAATAAAAAACTGTACCAGATATTAATCTGCCATAAGCTAAGTCTACAGCCAGACGGAAAACCAAAAGTGAATGTACTGGCTGGGTGAACGAACTATGACTTTCAGCAACTGCCGAGCGAAGGATTCCTGCATGACTGTTCTTGTACTGTGAACGAGACATTATAATTTATGATTAAAGGTCTTACATCCTCAGTTGTTTGGCTATATACCTTATGACATTTATTATGATCTCATACATGTTTGTATCTCACTGTTTTGCTATGCAGCATGTGTGACCACAAAGGAGTGGTCAAATCCATAAATCATGTATTATGTAATTATGATATTTGTTTTACCACTCTTATGAAACACAACAACGACATGATTCACTGATATATTTTTTTCCAACCTTACTTATGAATTGGCTGAACTATTACTTGTAGTTGTTGACTTGAAATCAGCAGAACAATTGCTAGAGCATTGGATGAAGACAGAACATCACAAGATCGGTGGATCGAATATGTTGCCTGAGTAGTTTAAATAAAGCTCGTTTCACGCTCAGTCGCCCTAAAACCCGCAGCACACTAGCCGATGTTTAGTCGGGGGACTAGATTTTTCATCGAGGTTAAATTTATCTGGCCATCAGCTCACATCAGCTGAGATCTTGTCGCGACTAGAACGCCTCTAGTGGTGAATTTGGAATTAAGCAAACATGGCGGCGGTCACACCACACGTGGCGGCGATACGGAGAAGACAGAAGCTACCTTTGTTCGTCTTGATTAGGCTACGGATGATAACGAGATGCAAAAAAGCAAACAAACAAAATCCTTCCGCCTATTAAAATCATCTAAAAAACCACAGTTGCACTGTCTACATGTTCTACCAGCAAACTTGCCAGTGTGCCTGCTCAGAATCAAATGCAGTTATGTCAGATATGATTTTTTTAAATTACACATAAAATTACCGTGCCCTACATTCGTGTGTAGCACACCAGGAAGTCTAACTGAGGCATGATTCTATTTGTCACCGTAGCCGTGGCACTGGGGGCCACCATGTTTACAATGACGTTTGTGTGCGTCACTGCAGTCACGTGTCGTATTGGTCGCTAATCGCGCGATCCCCGACAATTTGTCGGAGTCTGCAGCGCACTAGCCGACAAGGCTCGTCAGGACGTCCAAATATCTAGCACTGTTAGATATTATCCGACAAGCCCCGATCTTGTCGGAATTCACAGCACACTAGCCGACAACTGAAGATTATTTGTCATCCGACGAAAAATCGGCTAGTGTGGGGCTGGCTTTACCAGGCTATTGTGCGGCTGGCTTTACCAGGCTATTGGCGTGCTTTTGACTCTTATTCACTACATACACGTCCTCGCTTCAGGTGGCCTGGAAGACACATTTTTCACCCGTTTTAGTCGTCTACCATCCGCCCCTGCACCTCATCACATTCACCTGATTATATCCAACTATATTTTTTTATACATCCTTGTTCATGATTTCTGATATTCTATCTCCTTTGTTCACGCCGACCACTTACTCCCAGCCATAGTTTCTTGTGTTTAAGTCAGCGTTCTGCTTTGATATTCAACACTTCTCTCGTTTCATTTGTACGTCTTCTGTTTATATTCATTGTAGTATCCAAGTGTTTTAATCAATACTTGTGCGCTCACTCATTTACAACGAAGCTTCACACTGCGACTGCTTCTGGCGATCTTTGCTAAGTAACCAAACGTGACGATACAGTAGCGAAAACTGCAGCGAAGTCTTACGGACAAATTGGAATCAAACAGAACAGCTGAGAATACGCGTCGAAGATTTCCGAATACCGATATGTCAAGGGTTTAATTTGTTTGGGACACTGCGGCATTTTATAAGACCAATACGTTTACCCCCACTTGAACTAATTACCCGTTATCACTGAGATGTATATTTATTATTTATGATAGTTTGTAGATATATATGTATATCTATACATGTATATATGTGTATGTATATATATATATACAAATGGTCTCTTGAGTCTCTTGACCATTTATGCAAAATTAGCACCATTATTTTCTGTAACCCAGGCGGTTCCAGGCGTAATTGAAAACGGAAGTGTTACGACGTTCCTTCATACTGTGAAAACGCATAAAAATTTATGTTTGTTTTATGCTTATCTAAATCATGTTTATTTTAACTTTGAACACACTAAAAAACTGTACCGGATATTAATCCGTCATAAGCTAGGTCTGCAGCCAGACGGTAAACCAACAGTGAACGTACTGACTGGGTGAACGAACTATGACTTTCAGCAACTGCCGAGCGACGGATTCCTGCATGACTGTTCTTGTACTGTGAACGGGACATTGTAATTTATGATTAAAGGTCTTGCATCCTCAGTTGTTTGGCTATATACCTTGTGATAATTATTATGATCTCATAGATGTTTGTATCTCACGGTTTTGCTATGCAGCTTGTGTGACCACAAAGGAGTGGTCAAATCCAGAAAATCATGTATTGTGTAATTATAATATTTGTTTTACCTCTCGTGAAACAAAACAACGACATGATTCACTGATAGCTTTTCAACCGTACTTATGAATTGGCTGAACTATTACTTGTAGTTGTTGACTTGATATCAGCAGAACAATTGCTAGAGCATTGGATGAAGACAGAATATCAAAAGATCTGTGGATCGAATATGTTGCCTGAATAGTTTAATTAAAGCTTGAAATCATTAAAATATAACTTATTCGTTATTCTATTGTGTTGACTGATAGAAGCGTTGTTTGTTGTTAGATAATGTTTGGAAAGCAGGTACAAACAATGGGCTCCATCCATATACTGCTGTAGGGGGTCAGCTACGACATTGCGGTCGTGTACAGTGCCCGCTCGGCGCCTCACAACACGCACGCCACAAGGAAGCAGCTCTGGTCACCGCCCAGTCATTCGAGAGGAAGGAGGGAGAACGAACCAGAAGGTTATAGTTAGAGCATCAAGAGTCTACAACAGGTTACACTTTACCCCGTGTGGAATACTTTGCGTTAGTGTCCCTTCCTAATTAGACAGACAGTGGGGGGGTGGAGTTGGTTGCCTAAGCTTCGGAACAGCAGCAGGTGGATTTGAACCCTTCCTCGCAAGTTCGTCTGCTGTTGTTTTGAAGCTTAGGCAGCAATGGGCTGATGTCCATGGGTACGTGTTGCTAAAAGTTGGTCGTCGTATCGTCTCCTCGTGACTGTGTCACGCTCAGTCGCCCTTACCAGGCTATTGGCGTGTGGTTGACTCTTAATCACTACATGCATGTCCCTCTTCAGGTGACCCGGAAGGCGCATCTTTTCACCCCGATTATATATATTCATTGTAGTATCCAAGTATTTTAATAATTACTTGTTGTGCGCTCACTCATTTACAACAAAGCTTCACACTGTGACTGCTTCTGGCGATCTTTTTCAAAGTAACCAAGCATGACGTCACAGTAACGAAAACTGCAGCGAAGTCTTACGGACAAATTGGAATCACGCAGAACAGAGAGAATACGCGTCGAAGATTTCAGACTACAAATATTTCAAGGGTTTATGTTTGGGACACTGCGGCATTTTTATAAAACCAATACGTTTACCCCCACTTGAACTAGCTACCCATTATCATTGACATAGGCATATTTATGATAGTTCGTATAGTCCGTATTATTCTACGGGTATAATCTTGCTTAAATCGTTTTGAACGTAGAACATGATCAGATAAACATACAGAGAAATGAGGTTATTACCTCAAAATATAAGTCAACCCCAACGTCAGCAAAAAGGGTTGGCAGAACGCGGAGTTACAAGAAGATACAGGAAAGAAGGAACAGCAGAAAGGTAGCTTGAAGCAGACAGCGGTGGACAGAACATGTCCAGAGGATGGGTGAAGAGTAGTTTGACAGAGCCTAGGTAACAGAAGAGGTGGTAGAAGGACCATGGACACGCATGTGTTGACAGCAGTGGGTGGCAGAGGATTGCAGGATATGTCAAGACACGTGGATACAACTCTTTAAGATGGCAAAGACTGGATGCTGACAAGGCATGGCGTTCATATATTTTAACATATTGTAGGCCTATATAACGTAGACATACCGAGGTTAACGTAATGTTAGAAACGTGCACTAATCTTGACAACAGAAGTTACTATGTATTTTAAATTATTGTTGCGCGGTGGTCGTGTGGTAGAGCGTAGGACTTTCGGTCGAGGAGACCGGGGTTCGAAACCACCACCGTTTCGAAACTTGGGCAATTTCGTTCACCCCACTTTGCCCGTGTCTTTTGGAAGAGGTGTCTATGCCAGGGGAAGTAAAATATCCCACGCATGGAAATGGAAAAAGCCTGGGCAACCAACACGGATTTGTGAGGTGCAGAAACACAGTATGTAAGTGGACTCAATGCGCCTCGTACAGCTGGTGATCTCGAGCTCTGAGCTCATTATACTACCTCCCGATGTAGCAGTGATCAACTGTAAAGGAAGTACCTCATCAAGCATCAAGCCAGTAACTTGCATTCGTTCATTCATTCCGCGATCTTCTCATTCAGCATGCATTGCGTCATTTAGCTCATTTATTCAGTTTCCTTTTGTGATCACGAGTCGTCGAGCACAGGAACGTTCATTCGACATGGGCAGCCACGGTTCGTCCACAGTGTCGACAAGTTAATGTCACTAGTTGTCTCGATGGTTCGTCCAGCGCGTGCGTTGCTGTCTGGTGTCGGCTGCTCTAGAAGATTCAACGTCAGCGGCTCCTTGTCTGACGGCCGCATGCAATATGGGAAAGAATTACAAAATGTACCAGTGAACAAATAGGTTGTCTTCACACTTTGAAACGCACATTATCATACCAGGCCCGCCCTCGTGGTTTTTAGCGGGGGGGGGGGGGTTGAGCGTACATAATGAGCCGGGGATTTCTGGGATGATTTCTGAAAATGTTTACAGTTAAACAAAATTCTCTCTAAAGAGAGATCGTTCGAATGAGTTCCATTTGGAACTTTATCTATCTTCTGCTATGTTATGCGGCTGTAGTAGTAGGAATACACCCTGCAGCTGCAATAAGTCTGTCTTCACCTTTGACCTCTATATCTTATCCTCCGCCAAAGTACTCGGTTCCCTCGAGTTTTCCCTCGATCTCGGTGAACATAGTCCTGTTTCTGTGACGTCACTCCGCAGCACACGTAACAGGTTATTGCAGTAGCGTCCTTCCCGGGCTTTAGATTGGTTTACACAGCAAATTACAGGGTTCTCTGTGCTTGAGTACCTTTTGGCATCTGCAACACGTGGTCGAATATGGACCAACCGTGTTTGTTTTTTTCCACTTTCACGGCCAACGATCCGGATCTGCAATGCACATGTTGCATTGTGCTTCGTTGGAAAGTATGCAGTCCGGCCAACGGTGTCGGGTGGTGGTTCAAAGATGTTTGTCGTGGCAGACATCAAGCTTTGCCGTGGCAGACATCAAGCTTTGCCGTGGCAAACATCAAGCTTGTTTCTGCCTAGCAGTTAACATTTGGATACCGTTAACAGTATGCATGTAATATCTCCTAGTTACACGCGCTGTGCTCGAACAAATATATTGCTGCGACAGGCTCCTCGCAAGAAACGTTACGTGCGCGGCATACGGATCCTTACGATCACGTTTCCCACAGCAAATAAAAACTCCGACAACGCGGTCAGTTTTAGGTAAAAAAGAGATACTGCAAATGACTTGCATGTGGTACTATGCCTACGCATCTGTACAGCGTAATGGGAAAGCCAGACTGCACGCGGCATGAGTAGGCCTAGTTGACAAAGCCAAAGTTCAATGGGCCACCGATCGAACTGTGACGAAGTCGCCGTGTGCGTGCTGTCCCGGGGGTTGGCTCGCCTATTGCGATTAGTTTGTTTGTTTGTATATTTCCGTCGGCGTTGGTGTGTCTGTTTGGTAACACCATGTGGTACATGTCTACAGGTTCACAAACTTCAGACTATATTTTTGGAAGTTGCTCAGTGTGGCAATAAGTCCTGGAAATTCAAAAAGGAGGATGAGAAACGTATGCACGCACTCGCGATGTGGTCATGGCCCGGAAAGTTCAGGATGAGCTAGATTAAGAGAAAGACTAACATATGGATCAGAAACAAAGTGGGGGGTAGGGAAGAAGAAGGCTGCCATGTTACACCAAGAGAACACAGCTGGATAAGTATGGCCGTTTGAAGACCTGAGAGTCTAGTACTTAGCAGAAGAGAATGAAAACTCCAGGAAACAGGTAGAAGAGGTAGAATACACCACATCAAGAAAGATGGGGGACTCTAACGGCCTAACTGAGGCTATGGCTACGTATCATCATCTTTCTACGTGGCGCAGGTGGCAGAAGACATCCTGGGTGGCAGCATGAATTATTCCTTGTTGTGTGGATGGGCTGGGATCATTAGATACATGTTTGAAGACGTAATGTTGTTAGCATCTCGATTCTAGTTACATCTGCTTCTCACTACAAGTGAAACGACCGACAAAATATGTATTATTATCTATTTATGCCATTACTTCGTGCAACTAAATTTTAAACAAAGCTATCATGTACGGTGAGGCTAGTCTGTTTATAAGTGATTTTAGCAGACATTATTAACTGTTTATGATAAGTGTTTATGTGTTATTTGATGTGCATATTACATGTTTCTTAAACAGGCTCGTAATGTTGTACTTTGAGTCATGAAAATAAACAATAATAAGGAGGACAGTGTTCAGAGAGATCTCGAAACCGACAACATACATGCATATATTACATACATACATACATACATACATACATACATACATACATACATACATACATACATGCATGCATGCATGCATACATACGCCCGCACGCACGCACGCACGCACGCACGCACGCACGCACGCCTACATGCATGCATGCATGCATGCATGCATACATACACTGTGCATGCATACACGCACGCACGCACGCACGCACGCACGCACGCACGCACGCACGCACGCACCCACACACACACACACACACACACACACACACACACACACACACACACACACACACACACACACACACACACACACACACACGTTGTTGATTTAAATGTGATATGTCCTAATAATAGTTGAACTAATTTTATTTACCTGTGTTCAAACTATGTCACATAAGATACGACAAATGTTTGTATCCAGCTCAATACAAATAGGACCTAAGAACATTACAATACAACGTTTGGACAAATAGTTTTAAATGCGTTTTGTTTACATATGTTTATTTTATAGTTATAACTTAATACAATCAAATTGGATATTAATAATATAACGTTATGTGTCATCAATGTATGTTACATGTAAGTCTAAGGGGCGCTCTAGAACATTATGCCTAATTCGTAATCCGCAAATAATTTATCATTTGTTATATATCTGGAGTCCTAATGTTTTCACAGGTTTAAAAGGGTTATTCGATTATATCGAAGAAACCAGTCCGACACCAGTGTCTGTGCTATGCCATGTTTCATTCTAGACGAGGATTGTAAAACGTTGAATTTAAATTCGTTGTTTACTTCGTATTTCGTCTACGTTAAGTGCAGCAATGTATTCAACACTTATATGTTTTATGAATGAACTGCAGCTGCCTAATAGCAGGAGTTGAACCACTGTTTGCGACTGCCATTTACACAGGTTTGTGCGTAACCGCCCGTCTCCCGACACCTGACGAGTGGTGGCCGTCTCTCCACGCACGTCAGCGCGATTAGTCAACACGCACCAATTCACGTCGCACCCAGACATTCGACCACTCCTATTCTCGACACCCGAGCCGCCCGAGAAATACGATTTACGTCATGTATGCGTGCTGCCCACCGTGGGCAGAAGTCAGAAATACAAACGCTGCCGCAACCTACTACGTCATCTCAAAGCAACTGAGACAAGTGTTTTTTCACAACCACTAGGTTTGCACGGACTTCCTGTCAGGTTTAATTTTATTTTAACAATCACTACTTTCCATAGGTGTCAACATCTGTTCGTGGAAAAGCGGGAGAATGTTTTTACGGGTCACAATTTCTCGCATACGCGAACTCATTTGAGACCATAGAAATAACATGAGTTTCGAACGGCCTCTTATGCAACAAATACATAAATTGTACCGTAAAAATGAACAATTATACAAGTAATGAAAAGCGGGACATTTCGTCAAAAAAGTGGGAAGGCGAGAGTGACGGAAAAAGAGGTATTTCTGGCCCGAAAATGGTAATGTTAACACATGTGCCTTGGCTTAGCCTTAGACACCGCACACACTTGCAATAGTGGTCTAACGTCCGGTCCTGTTTCTGACCATAGTATGTATTCATCAAGCTTAATGAACGCATCACCCGGGTCCCGTCCAAATTTAGTCCATCTCTAGAGATGGCTTAGAACCGGTCCTTGTCCTGCTCAGTGTAACTCATTTGAAAAGTCAAACAACGAAAGTCCATTTTGATTTGCATCATGTGGTCGGTTGAGCCTATTGCACTAACAGTTCTAACACACAACATGGACTTTCATTGTGTTTATTCTTCATCAATATATCTGTCGAAAAAACAAAACAACTAAAGTCCATTTTCGTGTTTTGGAAGTTAATGTAACAGACACTTAATATAACAGACACTTAATATAACAGACACTTAATGTAACATACACTTAATGTAACAGACACTTAATGTAACAGACACTTAATGTAACATACACTTAATGTAACAGACACTTAATGTAACAGACACTTAATGTAACATACACTTAATGTAACAGACACTTAATTTAACAGACAATTAATGTAACATACACTTAATGTAACAGGCACTTAATGTAACAGACACTTAATGTAACAGACACTTTATGTAACAGACACTTAATGTAACAGACACTTAATGCAACAGACACTTAATGTAACAGACACTTAATGTAACAGACACTTAATGTAACAGACACTTAATGTAACAGACACTTAATGTAACATACACTTAATGTAACATACACTTAATGTAACAGACATTTAATGTAACATAAACTTAATGTAACAAACACTTAATGTAACAGACACTTAATGTAACATACACTTAATGTAACAGACACTTAACGTAACATACACTTAATGCAACAGACACTTAATGTAACATACACTTAACATAACAGACACTTAATGTAACAGACAATTAATGTAACATACACTTAACTTAACAAACACTTAATGTAAGAGACACTTAATGTAACATACACTTAATGTAACAGACACTTAATGTAACAGACACTTAATGTAACATACGCTTAATGTAACATACGCTTAATGTAACAGACACTTAATGTAACAGATACTTTATGTAACAGACACTTAATGTAACAGCCACTTAATGTAACAGACACTTAATGTAACAGCCACTTAATGTAACATACACTTAATGTAACATACACTTAATGTAACATACACTTAATGTAACATACACTTAATGTAACATACACTTAATGTAACAGACATTTAATGTAACATACACTTGATGTAACAAGCACTTAATGTAACAGACACTTATTGTAACATACACTTAATGTAACATACACTTAATGTAACAGACATTTAATGTAACATACACTTAATGTAACAAACACTTAATGTAACAGACACTTATTGTAACATACACTTAATGTAACAGACATTTAATGTAACATACAATTAATGCAACATATATTTTATGTAACAGACACTTAATGTAACATACACTTAATGTAACATACACTTAATGTAACATACACTTAATGTAACATACACTTAATGTAACATACACTTAATGTAACATACACTTAATGTAACAGACACTTAATGTAACAGACACTTTATGTAACATACACTTAATGTAACATACACTTAATGTAACAGCCACTTAATGTAACATACACTTAATGTAACAGACACTTAATGTAACAGACACTTAATGTAACATACACTTAATGTAACATACACTTAATGTAACATACACTTAATGTAACATACACTTAATGTAAGAGACACTTAATGTAACATACACTTAATGTAACATACACTTAATGTAACATACACTTAATGTAACATACACTTAATGTAACATACACTTAATGTAACATACACTTAATGTAACAGACACTTAATGTAACATACACTTAATGTAACATACACTTAATGTAACATACAATTAATGTAACAGACACTTAATGTAACAGAAACTTTATGTAACAGACACTTAATGTAACAGACACTTAATGTAACAGCCACTTAATGTAACATACACTTAATGTAACAGACACTTAATGTAACAGACACTTAATGTAACAGACACTTAATGTAACATACCCTTAATGTAACAGACACTTAATGTAACATACACTTAATGTAACATACACTTAACATAACATACACTTAATGTAACAGACAATTAATGTAACATACACTTATTGTAACAAACACTTAACATACCATTAATGTAACAGACACTTAATGTAACATACAATTAATGTAACAGACACTTAATGTAACATACAATTAATGTAACAGACAATTTATGTAAAAGACACTTAATGTAACAGACAATTAATGTAACAGACACTTAATGTAACATACACTTAATGTAACAGACACTTAATGTCATCATCATGCTGTCAGTCGCTATGCGACAAAGACTGCTTTCATTTCTTGACCGCCGCACTCCATTTAGTTCTCTGCTGTGAGAGTGATGTCCATGAGTCGGTCTTTATGTCTCTCAGCTTGAGGTTTCTCTTGATGGTATCCTTGAACCGGAGACGAGGGCGTCCTCTCTGTCTGTGACCAGAAGGCAATTGAGAGTAGAGGATCTGCTTTGGTAGCCTGTCTGATGACATCCTCATGAGGTGTCCAGTCCACAGGAGATTCTTTTTGATCAGAAGATCTTCCATAGAGGGCAGCCCTATCCGACCGAGTATTTCCTTGTTTGTCACTTTGTCCTTCCAGGTTAGCCTCATGATCGAACGCAGATGTCGCATCATGAAGGCATGCAGCTTTTTCACCTGTCGTCTGTACACTGTCCAGGCCTCGGCTCCGTATAGTAAGGTGGATAGCACAATTGCGCGGTAGATCTTGCCTTTGACCCGCGTGGACACATGGTGGTTGTTCCAGAGTCTCTGGCGTAATCGGCCGAAAGATGCGCTAGCCTTGGCCATCCTCCTCTGTATTTCAGCATCAATGCGTCCATCACTTGATATAGTGCTTCCGAGGTAGGTGAATTCCGGAACAGAGTTCAGCTTGTTTCCATCAACCATGATATCCTCCTCTCGGGTTCTTGTAGAGTTGGGTTGGTACAGCACTTCCGTCTTCTTGATGTTAATCTTCAGGCCGAACTTCTTTGATGCATCGGAGAAAGCATCCACTATTCTCTGGATCTCTTCAGCGGAGTGGGCGACCAGTGCACTGTCATCTGCGTATAGCAGCTCTCTCACAAGTATCTGGGTAGTCTTGGTCTTCGCTCTGAAGTGTGCGACGTTGAATAGGTCAGCGCTCTGTCTAGACTGTATATAGACGCCATCTCCCATGCCTCGGAAAGCCTCGACAAGCATTGCTGATAGGAAGATGGAGAAGAGCGTGGGGGCCAGTACACAGCCTTGCTTGACACCATTGGTAACACCGAACGTTTCCGAGACTTCCCCTCCAACACTCACATTCGCCATCATTCCCGTATGTAGAGCCTCGATCATGGTTGTGAATTTCTCTGGGCATCCATATTTCCTCAGTAGCTGCCATAGCCCGGTCCTTCCGACTGTATCAAACGCCTTCGTGAAGTCGACAAATACTATGTATAGTGGTCGGTCCTGCTCAATGCACTTTTCTTGTAGTTGTCGAAGACAAAATATCATGTCCGCTGTGCTCCGGTTGGATCTGAAGCCACACTGTGTCTCCGGAACTACTTCTGGTGTTATGTGAATAGATAGTCTGTTGAGCAGGATCCTGGCGAAGATCTTGCCTGCTATGGAAAGAAGAGAGATTCCTCTGTAGTTCCCACAGTATGTTCGATCTCCTTTCTTGTAGATGGTTACAATGCTGGCATCCTTCCATGCTTGTGGTACAGAACCCTCCTCCCAGGCTTTGGTGATTAATTGGTGCAGTCTGTTGGACAGACTGTCTCCTCCGTGCTTCCATACTTCAGCAGGAATTCCATCACCCCCAGGTGCTTTGCCATCTTTCAGGCCGGCGATTGCTCTAGCCATCTCATCCATGTTTGGAATCTCATCAAGGCATGTGTTGGTAATGCGCTGCTGGATGTTGACAAGAGCTTCATGTTCTATGTCGCCAGGGACGTTGAGTAGTTTTTGGAAGTGTTCACTCCATCTTGCCACAACTCTCTTGCTGTCGGAGAAGGTCTCCATTCCATCTGTTGAACAGGTGAACAGGTCCCTTTTTCGCGGGTCCCCACACTTCCTTCAGTCCATTGTAGAAGCCCTTCATGTCGTTTCTGTCTGCAGATCTCTGCAGCTCCTCTGCCTTCATTTCCCACCATTCTGACTTCAGGGCACGGGTGCGTTTTTGTAGCAGTCTGCAGGCATCTTTGTACGCTGCAATGGTGGATCTAGTACTCCTGGTCTGCAACACTCTCTGGTGGGATTGGTCTCTTCTGCTCATTAGATTTTGTAGCTCCTGGTCGTTGGGGTCGAACCAGTCCTGGTTTTTTCTCTCTGGCTTGCCGAGAAATGTTTTAGCTGTGTTGTATACTACCTGTTGCAGAGCTGCCCATTCCTCATCTGGTGTTGAGCTTTCCTTCTCCTCCCATTGGGCGAGAGCGCTGTCCATCTCCTGCTCGAAGCTCTCCCTATGACTGATGGTACGTAGTTTTGCTGTGTTTAGCTTGGTCGGTTTTCTTACCCCTTGTCTGTTGTGCTTTTGTCGTACTCTAAATGCCACTTTTGACCTCAGCATATGGTGATCGGTCCAGCAGTTAGCTCCACGCATGGCTCGAGTACTGTGGATGTCCATCTTATCCCGACACCTCGTGATCATGAAGTCGATCATATGCCAGTGTCTGGAACGAGGATGCATCCAGGTGGTCTTGCGTTCATCCTTCTGCTTGAACATGGTGTTCGTCACTATCAGTTCGAACTCAGAGCACAAAGCCATTAGAAGCTCGCCATTGGAGTTGCGTTTCCCGATCCCATATTTGCCCATGACCATGGTCCATTTGTCATTGTCTCTTCCTATCCTTGCATTGAAGTCTCCTATCAGCAGTAGCTTATCGGTACGAGGGATGTCTCTGAGCGTACTTGACAGCTGGTTGTAGAAAGCCTCCTTGTTATCGTCCGGGTTTGTCATTGTTGGAGCGAGGTAGGTAGGAGTCATCATCATGATTCTGTCACTTACTGGCCGTGGCATTTCTGTCAGCATTGTCACGATGTCCTTCTTTATAGCAAAGCCCACTCCAGCCTCCCTTCTCTCTCCTTTGGGTCTGCCACTCCAGAAGAAAGAGTATTCCAAGTCATTAAGACTACCAGACTCTGAGAACCTTGTTTCGCACAGGGCGGCAATGTCTATATTGTACTTGGCGAGTTCCATTGCTACTAGTGCAGTACGTCTTTCCGGTCGGTCGGCTGCTTCTCGGTCG